>CM059197.1:6443257-6785757 GCA_030323885.1 Branchipolynoe longqiensis | reverse complement strand
CATGTATAGGTGTGTGCATAATGACATTTCATCCCCTCCCCATCACACACTCATTTGCTATCCAGACCACACAAAATCTCCAGATGTATTTTGCCAGTTTAACAATACCACCATGATATGAGGTGCAATACATAAAAATCCTTCTGTCTTAATGTAAATTGAATCCTTAATTATTCTTAAATGAAACACCAAATGTGGCTGATAATCATTTAATTGGTGCATCACCCCCACTTCCTGCGCTTTCCCGATACTGGTCAGCACTTGCTAAGATGAAATCAGGTTCATCCAGCTGGGTCTGTGAGCGTGTGTGGGGGTGGGGGTGGAGGTGGGGGTAGAGTAGGAGCAAGAGGGAACTCATATGGGGGGTGACTCAAGCAGCTCATACACTGTCACTCATCATCTCACAACCCAAGCAACTCTTTTATTAAACACACGGTATCTACTGTACCAATACTGAAGCAGCCCCATAGTCATTTATTTAACACAGAGTGCAAGATTAAAACAGCATCACATCGGACAACATCAGTTATAATCAACACAACATAAATCAATCACCATGCCAAGGAGGAAACCTGAAAAGCATTGGCCCCAGAAGTAAGTTTATTTTTATAAATTCATGTTTTGTCTGTACATAACTTCAAATTTCGGTGAATTAGTACATCTGAAGATAATCATAGTGTAACTTCACCTTTTTGCCACTTGAAAAGGGATACATAAGAAATGTGTAAGCAATGAGACAGCTGAACATTAACATAACATAGTATTTATATATAATCTGCGGACTACTAGTACACAAGGAGGGCCTATAGTAGGCCCTCCTTGTAATAAACACTCAATTACAATCGCCGTTATCTCCTATCCCCACCGCAACCACAGACTGCTCTCATGTCTTCCATTGCGGGTGGATGGGGGTGTGGGACGGCGTTACAATAGTGAAATGTATTTCAGTCACCAAAACCCACTGTATATGTGCATGCATCATATTGCACTTTATTTCCATTTGATTATATCCTCACACATTGAGTACATTCATTTTACAGCCAACCAAACTGGTATCAAGCAACAGGGCCCCATAAAATTGAGTACACAACGAATGTAAACTCACGGCGGAAGAAACGGAATGAGCGCCACAGGACCCTGTTTGCCAAGGCACATCAGTTAGCAACCGTTTGTGGTGGCAGTTGCTTTGTGCTATTTGTGGATGACAACAATCAACGTTGGGTCTTCTGCTCGGATGATGGACTGTGGAAACAGTATATTACAACCGGTATTTAACTATTTATTTATATATACTCAAATGTGCATTACTTATTATGTTGACCCCCCATTAATAAATGGGGTGGGGGGACTTAACACTACCTTATATTTTGGGTGACAACGAAGACATATCCACATAAATATGTACATGCATTATATACATATATGTTGTATTAAGTATCAAATTGGTGAGGAGTGCAAATTATTACTATTTTCTTACCTATAACTATTAAAGTAATTCATACTTGGACCATAGCATAGGTGACTTAGCCAACCTGTGCATCTGTATAAATGTGTGTACATTTCTAGATGTATTTGTTTGTATGTGGGTCCCCACCTCCCTCTAGCTCGCCTGTCTGCCTCCTCCCCCCACTCCCCCACATCTCCTCCCCGGTTCTCCCGGTGGGTGGGTGTTTTGTGATTGGTTTGATGTTTTTGTGTCACAACCATTTCATCAATTCCATCAGTATATGCTCCCTCATGTAGTCTTTGGTCGAATGCAACCTCATGAATTAGTGGTTGCAGCCCCTCCCCACAGCCACACCACCCCCACCCCAATACCCCCCCCCCCCCCTCCACACACACACAGTGTGTGATGGCCACCCCTAACACACAATCAGTAGAAATGTGTAGGGGGGGAGGGGGGAGGGTAGGGAGGGGTAGAGGGCAGTAGAGCACTGGAGTAAGTACCAAGGTCCACTATCTAGCCTCTCTACCATAAACACAGACCTCCACCCAACACATCAGATATGCACCCCATACAGCCCCCCCTCACACACACACATGCCCACTCAGTCACTGTGTAGGGGGTCGTTGGGGGTGTGTGTATATATGTATATATGTATATATGTATATATGTATACGAGCGAGTGGTGGGTCGCGCCCTGCACAGGGGGCCGGCGAGGTGCATGCTGGACCCCCCCCCCCTCTCCACCCCCCACCCTGTGAGATGTGCGATTTGTAAGGGAGGAGGATAATGGGTGAGGAATGGGTGTGAGGAGGGGAATGTGTGTAGGGGGGGGTGAGATGCTGGTGTTGATGTCAGTGTGCTTCTCAACCACACCCTCTCTTAATTAGTAACCATGGTAACCCCCTCCCACCCTTCTTTGCATGCAGAGGGGGAGGCCTCTGTTGCTCACCCGTACACTATGTGTGTGTGGGGGGGGGCGGTGGGGGACGGGGGGGGGGGGGAGCATGCTCAGTGGCAGACACACAACACACAGTGTGCACACACTCATTCTGCCATATATAAGGCATATTTTGCTAGGACATGATCATCAGATCTCACTGGTCACATAAATATAAAACCAGCAGATGTTTTCTTTAATGATATGAATATTATTTGCCAGTTGAATAAAACCACCATGATATGAGATGCAATAGTAATACATTAAAATCCTTCTGTTTTAATGTAAATTCAATCCTTAATTACTCTTAAATGAAACACCAAATGTGGCTAATATTTATTTAATTAGTGGAGCAGATTTGGCTCTTTCTATTAATATAAATATGTATCACCCCAAAATAGAGGTTCACTGGATATAGCCAAAAACACATTTTCCTATAGTAAAGCCTACCAATTAACATACTAGATTACATCAACGGACCCGATTGTACCAACAGACTCTCAATTCAGGTGTTTCCCCAACCTGCTGATGTGCCAGCCGTCATCTTAGCCAACTGATGACTACAGCAACACTCCATTACAGATGTAGTAACCGTAGCAACTAACTCAATATAGGTCACCAGTTCAGCTTATATGACGCAAAGGTGGGAGAGGTGCCGAATACACACTCGCCACCATACACAAAGTACTATATCTAATGTAAAATATTTGCTGGGACAATGTCACTGCCATCTACAATAAAAACAAATATACGGCAAGAACTTTACCAAGTTTTGTTATTAGGAGGCATGTGACTGTGGGTGCAAAGTGAGTTTAACGTATGGTCTATAGTGAAGGATTAGGCTGGGAGGGGCACCAACCCCAACTTCTGTCGTGTAAGCTGAAACTTCGGCCCGTTGTGCTGAGTCGCAGCTTCAGACCTTCCTGAGGGACCAGTGGAACTCGGAATACAGTAAAACATCTCTAACCGACCACCTCCACAACTCGACCACTCCCCTATATCGATCGCTTTATTTGGGTCCTAACAATACCATTCTAACCATATTCTAACTCCCCGAACCGACCACCTCATTTCAGCCTAGTCGGTCCGAAGGTGGGTTGATTTAGAGAGGTTTTACTGTTCCTGCATTGATTGGCGTATGTGCGTATCGTGGATGGACTGAGACACATCTTTGTCTTCCATGTTTTGTTTCAGTTGAGATGAAATGGAAAGTATAGGCAGTAGACATTATGTTGGAAGTGAGGCCGAGCTGTCTATGTAAATGTAATAAACAATTATTGCCAGCTTTGCGGCACGAGGGCTTCTTGGATGAGTATTGTCCACCCCAAAGCCTCAAACTCTATATTTGCGAGTTAATGCAAGAACGTTGCATAGTCTGATGAAAGCGTCAAATTGTGAAAACCAAAACACTTATTGAGATTTAATCATACATCAGCAACTTAAATACGCATGCACTTATTAAACATTTGTTGCCACATAAAAGGGAATATTTATTCGATCCAAGAGATCCTATTTCTGCTTAAACCTGTGGTGTCCACCATTTTAGTGTGCAAGCCAAAATTAATTTGGCATGTTTTCACTTCAAATATTTCCAAGTTAGTTATAATATAACTTAGATGTTAGTATTGTTACTTCAAACGAAAATGAGGTAAATTATAAGAATTACCCTGACATATTTATTTATTTTTGAATAGAGGAGATAATTTATTTTAAAAATAGGGTAGATACTCGAAACCACCGGACTGTGCAACTTTAATTAAATGGCATTAACTTCAACTATTAGCAAATATAATTGAGACAAATATGATTTAACTTTTAACTAGCAAACATACAAAATGTGATATCAAAGACTGTCAGTCTGATAACAGTTTTATCGGAACGGGCAGACGGGCGGGAATTATAATATCACGAATATAACCATAGAAAATGTGATTAAAGATATTTAAAGAATAAATAAGTAAATACAAAAATGCATGAGGATCCCCCGATGCCAGTATTGGATCATAGTTCCCTCCTATTACTTCTCATTTCTTCATTGCATCATTTCATTAATAAATAGGGCAAATACACCATAACTTTTAAGGGGCCGTTCAAATATTATGTAAGGCTATTTTTGTTAAAATTAGACCCCCCCCCCCCTTCGTTGTAATGCTCTGTAACGCGAGACCTTACACGCCACATAACGCTTGGACCTACAGCCCCCCCTACCCCCCACCAACCCTCTAAGTGCTCCATAATATTTGAATGCCCCCCACCCCAAGGATGGAAGAGCATGACGGAACATAATTTAACTGGGAACATAATTTAACTTGTTCAACTGAAACACAAATTTTGAAGAGAAAACTAAACTAAATTGTCTTTAAGGCCAGCTGACCGGTGGCGCCTCCATCTGGCCCATTACCACCGGTCAGAAATGGAATATTTGGAAGTAGGCTGAAAGGTTGCTCGAACTTCTGTTAATTTATATTTGCATAATTCTTATATATCATATATATTAACGCCCATTCCCCAGAAAACAGTTACATGTAGGTATCTGTCAATATAATTTTGTTGATAAGAGATGATATCACAGACCTTTTATTGTCTTTTCCTATTTTCTGGTAGTCATTTATTCATCAGAATGCCGTATATCTCCCAATAGATGCGCACTGCGCGAGTGCAGACACATGGATGTGCGCCTATTCAAAGTTAAAGAATTTCATGGATTTGTTTTTGTCGTGCCTCTTAAATAAAGTGGGATTGTCTTATTTTATGTCCATTCAGTCTGAATATGATCGTAAATTTGTGTGCGCTTTCAATCTTGAAATGGGGGGTGTGCTTCTATTTGGTAGCATGCTTCTATTGGGATATATACAGTATGCACTTTTTTTTAATACCCAGGTCTTCAGCCATATCCATTTAAGATATTTACACTATAATATAAGTCTGACTGCACAGAGAGGTGCTTGCATGAATTTGTCCTTTCTCTTTTATACTTAAGAGATTCCGGGTTAGAACAACAGATTAGCTTAGTGATGTAATATTTATAATATCAATCAATCAATAGTTCCGTCCTCTAGTCGAGGGTTGGATGCAATGGTTCTCTACTTGTGCCGATGGTGTGCTGTTCTGTTCTGTATATTTATAATATAAGCAAACTATTTGTCTTAAAGGGACACATAGCGTAGGTATCCATGGATAACACAAAAGGCGGAAGGCCACTCAGTGCCTACTATTCACCTAAAGCTGCATAATTTGATGACAGCTTCAAATTTTCAAAACCAAGACAATCCTACCTGCCAACGTAGATACTGGTGCATTCATTAAGCATTTGTTGTTGATTAGCTCCGAATACGACTGATTGCCAACCTTTGAAAATGGTTAGCGATCTCCTGGCGACCATTTTAGCCACAAAGAGGTTTTTGGTGCAACACCTGCAACCTCTTTGTGACCAACCACTGGTTGGTGACCAGTGTGAACCACATGAAGACCTTTTTGTAACCACTTGTGGCCATCCTCTTTTTTGTTTGTCACAAGTGCTAGCAAAGTGGTTGTAAGCCTAGTGGGACTAGGGTGTTAGGTTAGGCATAGAGTACGCAATGTAATTGAAAGACACAAGACCAACACATTATATATTGGACTTTATTACCAAGGTTTCTTAATGTTACATAGCAGGGTTCAAGAGATCAATTTGTCTTTGAGATAGTTCGAGGCTTACAGAACTTGACCCACTAAAATTCTTACAGCTTGGGTGGGTGGGATGGTAAACAAAGGATCCCATAGTCTAGGTGTTGAATGACCCGCAGCCGAGGTTGAAGTGAGCTGAAAGGCGGGCTAGTCCATTAAAGTTAAGTTATGATGCTAGGAGGCACGCATGTTGAGATTGCGACCGAAGTAGTCTATTAATAGAATATTGCTTCTTTGTATCGAAGGGGGCGAGACGTCGTTCATGCGTATTCAATTATCCATGTTCTCGTAACATGTACAATGGAAAGACACAAGACCAACATATTATATATTGGACTTTATTACTGTAGTTTCTTAATGTTACATATCAGGGTTCAAGAGATGAATTTGTCTTTGAGATATTTTGAGGCTGATAGAACTTGACCAAAATCTTTAGCTAAAGTTCTGGTAGCCGAGGATATAGAGTCTCGTGGGACATATGTTGGTACCATGTCAGATGTCCAGTGACCGAGTTCTTTGATATCATCGAGTGAGGAGCCCAATAGAGCAGAGCTTTGGGCCCCCACCTCGGTGGAGACTGTGTAGAGTGATGATACCTGGTGCCGGGTGGCCCTCCATGGCTAGAGCAAGCCTCAGGGTGTCGAGTAGAGCCTTCGGGCGGAGTCGTAGGGCATCGGTCGTGATGAAAGCTGGGCCGTCGGTGTATGGTTATGTCCTGGGCACATAACGAGTCCAGGCCCGGCCGGGGCAGTAGATGAATCCCGGGATGTCAGGCATGCTGATGTTCCTTGGGGCGGCGGAGCTGAGTAAGGTCTTAGAGGACCCGACCTGTACATTGAGGCCCGCCTCGGTCAGAGTTATGTCACGCACATTTAAGACATGACCCGGGTCAGTAGCGGCTGCAGAGAATAGTAGGATGCTTTACTGTAACGGCATGAAATAACCCAGGAGGAGAGCCGCAGTCAGAACTGGCCCATTGTCGCCTGCAGTGGTGAAGAAGCGCACTACCTTCCTGATGTCTGTCGGGCGGAGAGGCGGGGCCCGCGCCGGTACGTGATCAGAGTCCCGTTGTATTCCGTGCTTGAGGGCGCCAACCAGGTAAGTGTCAAATGCAGAGGTGGAGGCTCCCATTGACCGTACCCATGTTCGGGTGCCGCTCAGATAGTTCAGCATGGTTTCCGGTGTTCTGTTGTCGTGTAGATGCATGAGATAGGACATTATCTCGTATTGCGTCGGTTGTAGGGGTTTGATTGTGATTGTTCATGTAAGCGATGTATTCATAAACCTGGGACATTTTGTTTCTCTATGTGCCCGGGGACAAGCCGGCCGCTACCAGGTTGAGGAGTCAGTCGTGATGGTGTTGCGAGTAACGTATGGAGAGCGGCAAAGTGTTAGTTGGATTCATAGGTTACTTAGAGGGTCGCGGTGAGGACATCATCATGGCAGACCGAGATCGGCATGAGCCCAAGTTTAGTTGTCATCTTGTTTGCGAGCTTCTCGGCAGTGGGGTCAAAGCTCATGCTGCTACCTAGCGGGTTCAGTCCTCCAGGCGCTGACATCAAAACCCGTACTAGGCTCCAATGGTCATCCACTGCTTGGACACGAACCTGCAAGGTCAAGCCGATCACCAAATTTTGCTGCCGCCCACCCCTCAGCTTCAAAACAGATAATCCATCGGTACGGTTGAGAGTGCTGAGTGGTCCCCGTTAATTGTGCACTTTCTAAATACCGTCGAATAAATAAAAGCAATTTATGCCACTTCCGGTCTCATCATGAACTGTACAGATTACAGCGCATATTCAAAGGGGTTCAAATTCACTATTACTGAAAGGTATTTTCCTTGTGGAAATCTATTGGTGTGAACTGTCGCTTCATAATTCTTGTTTATCGTAAGTGATCCACATGTTTCACCGCTTGCCATATAGCACTGATATGGCAAGTTTATCTAATTATATTCAAGTCTCCAGCTATACATCGTGGCCACAGGAACCGTACTCCGACAAATGATCTCCAAGCACAACCTTGTTTAGTTTTTATGTTTAAAGAACCAAATATGTGTGGGGAGAGTAGGAGACCCATCTATATCTGTTTCTCATTGAATTTTGCAATGTAATTGTACTAACATATATTTTACATTACGCAAATATATTTCCTGAATGAACTACTCTAAAAAAGATTGAAAATACCTCAGTTTTACCCTCCCTTCTCTCCACTGACCCAGCCATTGTCACAACCATCTAGGTCACTCTACACCACCAAGTGGAAAAGTTCAGTACTAAGCATGCACCACCCCTGTGGCACAACTCTGAACTATTCCGAGTTTGTTTGTTTTCCCGACGACGTATAGCTGGCGACTTTAATGTTCTTTGTCCTACATCACTCTAACAGCTGAAGAAGGTCATTAAGGTTGAATGACCTTAATAGACAGACCTTGACCCCTGTGACCCTCAGAATTGATCTGTCCCAGAGAATAGTTTCACGATATGTGAACTATGGCAAACAATAATCGATCATGATACTTGTGAATAAGTGCAGGTATGTTAGTCATATTACTGCCTCTTTAGCAGTGTCCTCATTAACCTTCAAGCAATAACAGTGTACATGTTCTTTGAATAAAGTGCTTTTTAACTTACCATAGTTGGAACCAGATTTCATTATCTGAATACAAGAATAAGTGATTGTAAGTACGCTGACATTCATATGTCAGTTATGTAAATTATAATGTAGTGGCCTAATTGTAGTAGGCATGGTGAACGCTTCCGGAGCCACCAGCGTGTCCAGGTAAACCATTCGAGGAGACGTATGACATCATTATCGGTTCATCAGATACTTTTGCAGTGCCAGGGTGTACTTGTTCAATTCCCACAATGCATCGCAATCAGTGGGCTACGTGGAGAGGACAGCGGAAACTTCTGGCAGACCATGATATTGCACCCACAACCACTCATGTCACGCTTTGGACAAATGGTTGAATATTTAAGCAGGATTGTCATGCAACGTGCTGAAGAACACTTCATCAAGGATAGCAAAGTAATCTGAACCCATGCTATTTGCCATTCCAGTGATAGCATACTAACCACTACATTACCTCGACATTACCCTATCCACACTACCTGTTTATGTGGCTCTTTGCCTGAGACGTCATCCCTCTGAAGTCCATACGTTGTTTAATGCTTACAATTACATACACGCAGGCAATGCACTTACATATACATGCACACAGTAGTGGGGGATCGTGGGTTCGAACCCTGGTCGAGTCAAACCGATGACTTTAAAACTGATACTTGTCGCTTCCTAGTTAGGCGCTCAGCATTATTAGGATAGGGCAAGGACTGGTTGGCTCAGTGTCAGGATAATGTGACTGAGTCAGATATCAGGTCATGGTGCTGGTGGCCTTGTCTCTCAGTGGGGCAGCACTATAAAGTCGCCATGAGTGCACACTGTCACAAGTCGGTACCCGTCCTGATATGACCTAAGCTGTTGCTAGGACGTAAAACAACAACAAACAAACAAACAAACAAAACACGTCTAACAACCATACAGCTTGTGGTTTGTACAGGATCTGCCAAATGTTGCACCTAGAGCAGAATTCGAACCCACGCTTGCCATCTACATAGATTTGATCCTACATATCCAACTAATGTTTTCACTTCAAATATCTCCAAAGTTATTGTTATGAAATAAAAGTTACCTCAAACTAAAATAAGATATATTATAATATTTAACCTAATATATTTTATCTAAAAATACTCTCCAAACAATTGGATTATGAAGTTTTAAATGTTCTAAGAACAGTTCTATTCTTATAGTAATTTGTTTTAGGTTGGGTTTGTGGAGTTAGTGTCCAATTGAGCATCTTAGGAAAAGAACTGCATAAACAAGTAGGCGTGGATAGGGTGATTGCATCAGGGAGCCTAGGTAGTGTAATAGTTTACACACTAGCCCTGGAATTGCAAGAAATGTGGGTTTGAATCCTGCTCTAGGTGCAGTATTTCTATTTTCACCACCACCATGACACTGGTTTCGTGACCTGGATCCTATATAAGCTGCAAGCTGTATAGTTGAACATACACTGTTGTGTATGTATATATATGGGTCATTCTCTAAAACTGGGCACTAACGTGTGACATGGAAACCAAAAGTGAAAACCTTCCAAATAATAGCAAAAAACATTCCAAATAATAGCCTAATCCAATGTCTATGAAGGTTTGCATGTTGTGCATATGTCACAGTTGAAAAAAATGAATTTCACTTTTTGAATTAGATCTTATACAAATTGAGCAATATCAGTTGTGCAACATGAAAATCAAAGACACATTCAGAACCTCATTTTAACATATACAACATAGTAAAACAAGATTTTTAAAATTCCTGTTAAGCAGACAAGGTTATGACTTACAAGAAAAAAGTTGAAAAATAAGTTGAAAAAAAGTTTGGCTACATGCTACATGCATAGTGTCAATTTTAACTTTTTTTCACATTAGCACAAAATCATATAAGTTAACTTTTTCTTTCTTTCTTGGGATAGCTTCAATAAATATACTATTGCTAACATACTTCATACACAGAGGATACAGTAATTATTTGACTTGCAATCAATAAAAGAAAGAACAAATTATCAGCATCGTAATATGGAAACCATATATATATATATATATATATATATATATATATATATATATATATATATGCAAGTGCAATGCCTGTATGTATCTATTTATAAACATTAAACAGTTTATGGATGTAAACCATTTAAAAGACTTACAATTCCAGGGGGACGAGTGTAATAGTCGGAACTGACCTCTTAGGCAAGGAGCCGCATAGACAGGTAGGCATGGGTAAGGTGTTTACATAAGGAAGCCTAGGTAGTGTAATGGTTAGCACGCTGGCCCCAGAATTGCAAGAAGTATGGGTTTGAATGCTGCTCTAGACGCAATATTTCCCATTTTCATCAGCCCCACGATAATAGATTTTAACTAAAAAAAAAAGAAGGAGAAAAGAGCCAATGCTTGTGTAGATGTGATCCTCGTGTCAGTCTGACGTCAATGGGAGCAGTTTGGTTTCACAACCCATCCGTCTTTGCAGTGTGCAAATAGTAATACTGGGATCCTGCCCTTTGAGTTGATGATTTCCACGACTTGCACTTTCCCACCCCACAGAGTAACGGGCCGTCCAAATGTTAACACGTGTTCACGGTCATACACAGCTTACGACGGGGGTGGGGAGGACGGGGGGGGGGGGGGGGAGGAGGGGTGTCAATCAAGTTAGACTTTTATGATGTAATACAATTTTGATATTTAAAACCTAGTATTTAACAAAGTACTTAAGTGTAGATGTGTATTACTATTAGGCCTACTTTGGACTAAAACAATCGAAGTGAGCATTTTGGTTTCGAAAATTAGGACTTTGCAGCTTTAAAGAAAATACCCCCCCCCCCCCCCCCAACTAGAACCCAGTCTTGAATGGAGTGAATGATGTGCTACTCATCTATCTACCTTGGTAGTAATTACCGGGCCAGGCTACGTGCGTGGTACACACATGCTTCCTGCCTCACTTTAACTAGGTCACAGCCTACAGTCCGACCTGTACACATGTGACATGCTCTCTGACCCCCACCCCATTAAAGCAGCCAGATATAGACTAGGAAGGATCCCATATAAATACTACACAGCAGATGCTTCTATAGCCTCCCCGGTTATTTTGCTTAGTTATCCGCAACTGATTTGGTATGTTATAAGCCTGTATCAGAATGTCCACGGCACCTTACGTTCTCAGGTGCAGCAACCGTCCAATCACGGCCCAGGCTCAGTCAATGTCGTTAAACTTCAGTGATCGGATGAGAATTGGTGTTTCCAATGTGCTATTGACTAACCAAATGTTTGTAGAGAAAATAGCTTTGTTTGTTGGGGTTTTACATCCTGGCAACATCTAAGGTCACATCAGGATGGGTGACAGTGCGCACTCATGGTGACTTCATAGTGCTGCCCCACTGGGAGACCAGGCCATAGAGACCAGGCCATGGAGACCATGACCTGGTTTCCCACATTATCCAATACTGAGCTAACCAGTCCAATTAATGTCAAGCGCCAGGCTAGGTAGCTACACATGTTAACTTTGTCAGTCATTGGCTGTACTCGGCCGGGATTCGAACTCCCAATCTTCCATACGGTAATCCTGCGCTCTTAGTCTTACCGACTCGGCCTCCATGTTCGGTCAAAGAAAAGTATAAAATAGAAAGGTGTTATCTTGCCATTTATGTTTTAGATTGTGAGATGTTGCGAGGGTGTAAAACCCCAACAAAGAAAAGAAGAAGCCAGTGTACTTGGCGTAGTCGATCAATTTCACTCAGATTCAGTGAATGTGTGCGTATGTGATCAACAAGTAGGTCACACTTAGGGACCTTCCACGGTTCAGCAGTATCTGGCTGAACTGACATTTTGCACATGACACCGAATGTAAATGTGACACCTTCCAATGTTGTACTGCGCAGTAAGTGTCACGCCAGCATGACGATTCACTAATAAATCACAGATTAATGTTGGGAGACTATCTAAGCTGTTAGTGTGTCAAACATGCGATGGTGGCGACACCGATGCAGGGATCAACTGCAGAGACGACACTAGCAGCCACGGAGTTAATGGAAGGAGGACATTTATTTCGGATACTTTCCAGCTTAACACCACCATCACACCAAACTAGTTCTTACTATGTTCTTGAAAATGTTGCTGAACGGACTCAAACTGTGTCCGAACGGAATGGGCATAGTAGCAACTTTTTATGAACGGAATGGACGGGCTAGAATGGAATGGTGCTCCAGAACTTTGAGCATGCCCAACATTTTCTTGCAGCCACGTTCTACCCCAACCACATCCCCTTTTGGAATGTGGTAGGACGTTTTGAGAACTAGTTTGGTGTGATTGGGGTGTAACTGGTGGGATCTATTATTAGACCATACAAAGATTTACCCCATGATTGTAAAGAGATGCAAGCTGTAGTGGTATAGCCATATTTTATAGCATCATTATCTTCTAAGGCACAGTAAAAGGGGGAAGAAGACAAGGCAGCCAAAGGCAGAGATGGAAAGACAACATCAGAGAATGGACAGGTCTGGAGTTCGACAAGTCCCAGAGGACAATGGAGAACATGGAGAACTGGAGAAAACTGATTGCCAAGTTATCTGTAGTTCCCCAATGACCTTCACAGCTAAGGGATTGATGATGGTGACGATGATGATGAAGTTCTCCCGACCCAGAGAAGAATACATGTGGGAGGGGGTGTGCCATGGCAGTGTTGCAAATGAACCGGATACTAGAGGGAAACTTAAACCCACATTTCTGTCATTCTCAGGCTCGTGTCCTTACCAATATGATATCAAGGTTCCCGAATGCAATCAACATATCCACGTCTACCTGTGAATGCGCCATTTCACTTTGGGAGGTAAATGTAACTCTGTACACTCATTGAAAGTCTCATGCCTAGGCTTACAGTTACAAATATCCAGGCAGTGCACTTCTATTCCATACACAGGGCAGGGTGAGTACCGTATAGCGCTCAGCACTCAATCCCACATTTCTGCCATTTTGGGGATGAGCATCCTAATCATTAGGCTATCTGGGCTCCTCGCTGCAACCACCCAGCCAATTCATGAATATGGCAGTTCACTTGGAGAAGAGAACTTACTACATTATTCACAGAAATCTAAACTGGCTAAGTTAAAAGTACGAGCAGACGACCTTTCTCAGTGACTCGGTGCTTCTCCCGCGCTTCTGCGCAATGCCGCCCCGCCCCCTGGTGTAAAAACGCTGCAATCACTTTCTTCCACAACATCCCTGTAGGTGGCGCCAGCGTATTGGCTATAGAGGCCTCGAGAATATGGTTTGCCGCCCGCCCCCCTGGTGTTAATTTCAGAAGTACTGGGGGCTCTTGTCCAATGGAAAACTACTTATTTAGGTCATCATATTTGCCTGTGTCAAGATGTCTATAGCATCTTATTTTCCCAGGTGGTCGATATTAGATGTTTTAAAAATTATTTCGATGAATTATATTATTATATATATTTGCTGCTGTACCTGTAGCCTACCACATTGATGGGACTGGTGACTCCACAACCGGCCTTCTTCGTCCCTATTGGCATCCCCACGTGTTCACTCGCGCCAGTGATTTGTTCTTTATTAGGCTAGGACATTTATTTTCCCTATGCCAGAGAGTATATTTATCTCAACCCACCTTCATTGTTTTCTCTCATTTTGTACTGTAGCCGGCCTTATATATATATATATATATATATATATATATATATATATATGCTTATGTATATATATATGTATATATACATATGTATATATATATATAAATATATATATATATATATACCTACTTATATACAAGGTATATACAGATGTAAGCAAATACGCACGGTACCTCCCCCGGTGGCATGGGTCGGAACTAGCTTAGTTCACCGCCCCGCCGCCGGGTGCTTTACATATATGCCTTGGGCTATAGCCTCCCTTCAGCCAGTCGCTATAGGCCTCCCTACGGTCAACAAACACAGTCTACCTGTTACCTGTGTCATACCTGCCAACGGACGACGCTATGCGAAGTATCGTGAGCTAAAACAACTTTCTATATTGTTTCTAATGTTTTCCCGATCGACACACTCTACTGTACCTGTGTGTCCATTTGCTGCTGCATAAGGAGGAAGATCTGATTAAGGGAGGACGATCGGTTTGACTCGAGTGTCGTGAGCCAAACAAGATGGCGGATGGCGGGAAAGCCACCATGAGTGTCGATCTTATTTAAGAAAGGACAAGTCGAGTGACTTAGTGTGTGTCGATTAACTGCATCGATCCGAAGTTTCTGATTAACACCAGTGTATTATTTATTTATTATTTTATTCTATAATAATCATTTAGATCCTGATCTCGTCTGTGTGTGTCGAATTAAGGAACCATTTCAAACTGGAGATCTACAATTGATATTTATTATTATTTTATTCTATAATAATCTTTTAGATTACTATAGCAATTTATTTATTATATTATTTATTATTTGATTCCGACCTTCCTACTTTTCTACTCTATTATTTATATGCAAGATATCTCATTGACTCCCTGTGTGTCGATTTACTGCTTCAACCCAGCTGAACATTGAATTATTATATTATTTTATTTTATTATTTATTATTTACCAAGCTCCACTGATACCTTTTTATGTTTACTATCTATCTTAGCTCACGAACTATGTGCTAAGCAATTGTCCTTTGCTTACTTAATCTAGTCTGTACTTCTGTTTACCTGTGTGTCGAGGCCTCGAATCGAGATGACACTGCCATTTGATACCATTTTTTTTATTATTATGCGCTATGTGAGCTCATGACCTTTATGCTAAGCATTTGTTGTTTCTTTCTTTTAATTATTTTACTTTTTAATTATTATATATTTATCTAAGACCTTGACTGACTCTGAATATCAGCTAAACTGGTTCTTTTAATTCAGCCGGAACTGATCCCTTTAAATTATTTGCGACTTTCTACACCGCAGCTCAAACCGATTTATTTATAAGACACATAGGACAAATTAATATGCCACGTGCCTACTGCGCGTTCTGCAGCGATATACACAACGAGCCGGTTAGCGAGGCCTGCTGGACACGCTCGTCAGGACGACGCGCGACACGCTCAAGCACCCGTTCCGTAACTGACAAGATGGCTGGAGGCGGGAAACCAGATTCGGTCAAGACAGATAAACCTGCAGCGGACCAGATAGAAGTCGAGGAGCAGGAAATATCCGACCGGATCGAGGTGCTGAAATGGCGCAAACACCTAGCGGAGTTGGAGAAGATCGAGCGTGAACTTGAGGAGGATATGCTGGAGCTAACCGCCCGACACAGTTCGCGAAAATGGAAGGATGGATCGGTGGACCGGACATTGCGACGCAGCACAAGCAGCAAGGAGCACCAGAGGATGCTCCTCTTCGCCGAGACGGAGGAGACGCCGCTATCGCCACTGAGGATCAAGTTTGTCATCGTCTGATGACCGGTCTGTCAGCCGCGAAAGGAAAGCAAGGAGTAAGTGGTCTTTACGTCGTCATGTTGAGGACGGAAAGGACGTGAAAAAGCTGACCCCTTTCGAACTTATTGAGGCTACCGTTAACTGGGTGGTCGCCTCAAGAGAAACGGATGGTGAGAAGCTTCTCCGCATCCTAAAACATCTGGGATATATTGCGGGGAAGGCGAAGTCAGGTACGTTCATCGAAAGGGCACACGTTAACTACGACAGAGCAATCAGGAAGCTTGCTGTCCTCGATGGCTACGAGGCCTTCTCCGCAGGTAACCCCGAGGTTGCACTCAAATATTATGCATTTGAGCACATGCGGAAGCAGGGGGCGGGGGGAGGAGGCACACCTGCAGCTAAGGGGAGCTCCAGTCATACCAGGCGACTTTATGCCAAGGACGGGAAGAAAGCCTGTTTTTCTTTCAATAAGGACCACTGGTGTAGTAGGGACGACCGCACATGTAACTACGGACACTGGTGCTCCCTCTGTGGCAGCAAAGCGCACATTAGGACCAAGTGCCCTAAAGAATAGAGGTCTGTTGGCGAGTCGGCGAGACGTGTCCCGGTACTGTGTCCGGGGGATCACTACACTATTGTGAAGCCAGATCCTTGCATCAAGGTAAATTGTGTTGCCTGCTCGACTTCGGCTCCCCCGGCCGACCTCCGTGCCCCCCAAACCTCAGACTATGTGTGTCCGGGTGATTTGTGTGGCGACCCTGGTGTGTGTAGGGAAAGCGGTGATTGCCATCCCCTGTCCAGGGGAACTAGCGTTGGAAATGTTGGTCCAGCAGTTCGAACTGCCCATTGTGTATACAATTGTAATATTGTTGGCCAGAAGGAACTCTGCAGTCATACTATTGACTACACCAGTGACGTTTGTGTCCAGGCCCCTAAACATCCAGACTGCCCTGCCACCGTGGACACTCTGCATGGCTCTTAAACCATGGCTCAGATATGTGTGACATGCCACAATGCCCCGTAATTGCCAGCAACTGGTTTTCTATTGTTATGGTGGAGGGTACTTTCCATGTAACCGCTACTGACGTAAACAACCATTCCTGTGAACCAATTACATTTGTAGTAACCATGTCATGTGTCAATGCAAGTTGTACCTGCATAGATTACATAGGCCCAAACAGGGTGCAGCTAAAACCATGCCACGCCATTTGCGGATGCTTCCTCAGAGGTGAGGTCGATCATGATTGGGAATTCATTATATACGGCTGTATTTTCGGCTTCAAAATGATAAATCCCAGTTGCCCTGCTAACTATCGGGCCGCAGCTAAAACTCCTCGAGTTAATGCAGAAAAGGTTTTTATTGATAAGAAACTCCGTGAAGAGCTGAGCTGCGGATATATTTCCTGAGCTGATGCCGCTCCCATCTGCAGCCATAATATATTTGCAGTTGCCAAGGCGAGTGGTGAGGGCCTCCGCACGATAACTGATTGTAGCAGGCCGGCGGACAGGTCTGTTAATAACTACGTCAATAATGTCGCCCAGACTTTCTCGTACCAGGGCATTGACGATTTGGTCGCCCGGCTTTAGCACAATGACTTTATCGCCACGATAGACATCAAGGATGCCTACCGGGCCATTAGCATACACCCTTCCGACCGCCCACGCCAAGCTATACGCTGGGACTTCGGAGGGGGCAAAGGTCCCGAGGTTTTCTTTGATAATCGCCTATGCATGGGCCTCTCCTCGAGCCCCTTTATCTTTAATCGTATCTCGGATTTTGTTATACGTTTATATACACAACGTATATACAACGTATATACAGATGTAAGCAAATACGCACGGTGCCTCCCCCGGCGGCATGGGTCGGAACTAGCTTAGTTCACCACCCCGCCGCCGGGTGCTTTACATATATGCCTTGGGCCATAGCCTCCCTTCAGCCAGTCGCTATAGGCCTCCCTATGGTCAACAACAATTTTTTATTCTTTTTTCTACTTATTTATTTTTATATCTACTTTTCTCTTTTACATTACCTTTATTCCTTTTACCTACTTATTCACTTTGTTCTTCTATGGGTAGGGCATTTGAGCCCAGCCAGGTGCATTTGATGTTATTCCTAATAAATATTGTACCCACCACTCTGGCTCTAGTGCTATTATTACATATATATATATATATATATATATATATATATATATATGTATATATATATATATATAAGGCCGGCTACAGCACAAGCAGTTTCTATTAAAGTTATCTCAAATCAGTTGTTTAGACAGTGGCCATTTTTCAGTGCTTGCCATAGCCATATTTCCCCTAGATGTAGAAAGCGAATTATGTGAGTATAGAGTGTATGAAAGGTCAATAATATGTTTTTATCATTCTCCTCATCACTTACCAAACAATACTGGTGGCGAGACCATTTGCCCTTTTCACCAACCACTATGTAAGCCGATGCTGTGTCAGTCGCAGTGGGAAATCCTTAGCTTGGTATTCGTTTGAGGCCGATATATATCATAGAAAAATCATCAAATAAAACATAACAAAATACCAATGCACAACAACAAATTCTATACAATTCACTCGATAATAAACACTTCTTTATTGATTCCATTTCAATTACCACTTTAATTGAAGCAAAATACGTCACAAAAGAAAACCACGCCGTTTCCTCATGAGAAATACATGTACAACATTCTTGATGTTCATTTCGCACAAACAGTGCAAACATTAAAATGTTACGTATAAAATACGTGTATGTCGTAAATAGCATGTCGCAAATAGTATATAGTATATCGTAAACAATATGTCATAAATAGACCAGATGTTGTAAACAGGCCGGAAGTGCCCTTCCGTGGTGAGTATTGTTGGTCTCAGTGACGTCACTGAGTTTCCACTCTGGCCATACCCAAACCGTAACCACCCCGACTGCCTGCAGAATTTAGGCTCTGAGTTAAGATCATGGTTATTCACTCCAAACTAGGTTGATGTTTCCACAAGGCATTTGCGCTAACGAGCCATCCAAAGTTGTCAACACTTTCATATTCTCTGGCATAGGAAATATAAATGTCCTAGCCTAATAAAGAACAAATCCCTGGCACGAGTGTGAAAGGGGGCGGGATGAGGGGCGTCAGTCATGTACAACTTGTATCATTTAATAAAATGTTGATATTTAAGATGTTCATATTCTCATATTATGTAGTCATGCACATTGTATGACAGTAAAAATGTTGCAAACTTTGAATGGCCCCTAAGCAAACTCCAGAATTCCATGATGGTACTGTTTGCTTTTGGATTATCAGCCAACATTTCACTTGAGCAAATGAATCACTTTCGCCAATACGGCTGGTCACGGTTATGTCAAAATGCCAAACACAGATAGTTGGGTCTGTTTGTCTGACAACTCAGCTGAATATTCATACCCGTGGGTCATATCATTTGTGACAAGCTTGTCACAATTATGTCAAAGCGCTAAATATACACTGTTGAAGTGATATGGTCCTGGATGCGAACCAAGCTAACCAGTTCTGTATTTCCTTGCTAATATGTATGTATGCATAATACCCTAATATATATATATATATAATCATGGTTTTGGTAGCGATGGGAAAGACACAGTTGGTTTCTGTTTAGCTTGTTGTTTGTTTTTAGTTACTTTTAATGCCTTGTTTTAATTGTTTGTAGATAAATGATTACCTCAGTCAAATATATATCAGTTACAACACTGATTTCCGCCGCCAACCCGCCCTCTGGCAGCAGCAGAAGAACTAATATTGTAGGTAATAGGTCCAGAGGATTTCCACCACCAACATGCCCTCTGATGACGGTGGGATAGAATTAATATTGTGTGAGCAGCTCACTGTGTCGCATGCTCTATGGAAAAGGTCTTCCAGAGGATTTCCACCACCAACCCGCCCTCTGGCAGCAGTGGCTGGAACTAACACTGCGGGTAGCAGCTCACTGCGTATGCTCCACACGAAAGGTCTATTGCGAGAGTGAGAAAGTTGCGCA
Source organism: Branchipolynoe longqiensis (assembly GCA_030323885.1). Classification (NCBI taxonomy): domain Eukaryota; kingdom Metazoa; phylum Annelida; class Polychaeta; order Phyllodocida; family Polynoidae; genus Branchipolynoe; species Branchipolynoe longqiensis. The sequence goes on along the minus strand of CM059197.1, from coordinate 6,765,690 downwards.
AACGGTCAGGGTCAGTCTGGGCTTGGGGAAGTGGCCGAGTGGCTCCCCCTAGTGGGGATTATGAGACGTACAGGGGACGTAGCGAAGCACTTCGTCAAGTTGGTCATCAAGGTGACGCAATGTCCTAGTGACGTCATAGAACACAGCCGATTCAATTGGTTAAACACGCACAGCACCAACTTCTTGATCAAACTGCACGATCCACAAGCATAGGTTCTGCCGTATTACATGTATGAATATTCATGCATATATATACCGGTACATATACAATGAAACCCCCAGTTTGCGCGAATGCGGATATAACGTGACGAATCATTGGATCCGGATTTCTTTAATTCAAAAGAAAGTCAGTAAGCCGCACCCCGATTTACTGCAACCCCGCCTTCTTTTCATGTCGATATTTTACGGACCTAAATGATCACATTACAGCTGGGTTTCACTATGTATGTATGTAGGCGCCTACCATCCCCCTCCACATTCTCAATTTGACATATAATAATATTAATATATATATGGATAGTGATAAGCCCCTTATCGCGTGCAATGACGTCTGTAGTGTATTGCCCCCCCCCCTTCCTGGGGGAGGGGTCCCAGCATGCCCTGCCCCCCCCCCCCCCCCCCCCCACACACCCTGCGATGGGGCCGCAAACTCCATACGCTAGGATATATATCCGAGCGTATATAATTATACGCCCTTCCATTTAGGGGTTACACTCCCTATGTCCGCTACCCACAATTGTACACTTCTTCTGATATAATTATATATATATATATATATATATATATATATATATATATATATATATATAAGCATTCTTTTGCTGAGCATCTTTTCCTACATGACAAAATACACAACCATTTTATTTGTTCTTGCTTGTGCGTAAAATTCACCACACATAAAACAACATACATAAATAAGTCAGTCACACTGACTAACCACATTGACGACTACTTAGTCTCCATTGACTACAAAGTACAAGAACTTGAAGAAGAACCTGTCCCAAAGGTGGCTCACTTCCAGGCCACAGCCTCTTAAGGTTCACATTCATGTTTATCAGGGCCAGCTGAAGGTACGAGAAACTCAGGCCGTCGCCCAGGGCGCCACGTGCTAGGGGGCGCTACATCAGTGTTAAATTAGATTATAAGATTAGATTATAAGTGTAATGACACTGAAGTTCAGCTTTCTCGGGGCGCCAGCAAATCTTGAGCTGGCCCTAGTGTTTATATATAATATATATATACATTTATATCATAAGTCAAGCTGTTCTCTTCTGTTTGGATTAGCGAGATCGTTAAATAACCGAGGGATAACATGAATGACGGACATGTGTACCATGGATGTTTTGGTGAGTGGGATTTCCAGATTAAATGAGTTCGGACATAACGTCAGCTGACTGCATGTAATATATCTATTGGATTCATGCTGTTCGCAGTTACTAACTTGGCGTTACATAATTAGGCCTAGTATTTAAGGTCTAAGTTACATTTCTCTCCCGCTCTTGCGGTAAGTACACACTGTAGTTAATATATAGACCACAATACACACAAATGTATCATTTGTACTCACACGATGCACTATTATATTATTAATTTGACCATCAAAGACACACCATTACAGGGAGGACTGTAGCTGCAACCCAACAAGCCAGGTCCTAGATAGAAGATTCACCAATATATTCATTATTATCGTCATTATAATTGTCATTATTATCGTCATTATAATTGTCATTATTATCATCATTATAATTGTCATGAATATCGTCATTATAATTGTCATTAATATCATCATTATAATTGTCATTATTACCATAATTATAATTGTCATTAATATCGTCATTATTATCATCATTATACTTGTAATTACTATCATCATTATTATCATTATAATTGTCATTATTATCATTATAATCGTCATTATAATTGTCATTACTATCATCATCATTATCATAATTATAATTGTCATTATTATCGTCATTATAATTGTCATTATTATTGTCATTAATATCGTCATTATTATCATCATTATTATCGTAAATTATAATTGTCATTATTATCATCATTATTATCGTCATTATAATTGTCATTATTATCGTCATTATAATTGTCATTAATATCGTAATTATTATTGTCATTATAATTGTCATTAATATCGTCATTAATATTGACCCTTCATCCTTCATTATAGTTTTAGCGAAGTGAGAGCCTAGAAACAGTTAGAAATACACAGCAACAGTTTCCCCCATGTCACTTAGGCCTACCACTGTACCAGTCTGACTGCATCCAATCTCTATGGTGAGTTTTTATTTGTACCTTTTTGGGGTACATTAGTTGAGTAAACAGGGGGAATTTCAATTGCAGACAATTGCCCTTCCTCAATCCACTGCTTCTTTCCCTATCCTAGTAATGCCGAGTGCTAGGTTAAGGAGCAACAAGTATCAATTTTTAAGTCATCGGTTGGACTCGATCAGGGTTTGAATCTGGGGGTTCGAATCCCAATCCCATGCCTACCAAAATGGGAGACGAACGCTTAACTCATTCAGCCATTTTTTCTGGTTTAAAGTGATTGAATGGTATTTAACCCTTGATTTGTTATAGAAGTGTGGGTAATATGTTGTTCTCATTAAAGTTGAAGAATCCAATGAAGCTATAAAATTCTCTAAACCAATGTACTGACCTACATTTGATTCTGCATATTCAACTTAGATAATTGGGTTCTTATGAAACATGCATTGCTGCATACAAGAAATATTAAGTTAATTTAATAGAACCTTTCATTGCTATAAGGCACACTCGCATATGGTGTCCAGCATTTTAATGTGCACATCAACATTATTTTTCATATTTTCACTTCAAATTAGCCATTTATAATCAAAGTTACTCGAAACAAGGCCCAGTCAGTAGACCATAATAATATATTTACTTTTTAAATACTTTTCAACCAGACGGAATGATGAAATGAGTTAAGCGTCCACCTCCTGATATGGTAGGTCAAGGGATTTGAACCACCAATGACTTAAACTGATACCTGTTGCTACCTAGCCTGGCATTCTGCATTATTAGGATAGGGCAATGAGCAGTGGATTGAAGAACACCAATTTTCTGTGATTGAAATGTCCCTTGCTTAATCAACGAAAGTGCCCTAAAGAAAAAGGAGAAAAATATGGTAGAAACTCAAAACCATCGGATTGTGGAACTTTAATTTTAGCATGGAACATCTTTTTTTTTTTGGTACCTTAGTTGTTTAAGCAGGGGAAATTTCAGTCGTGGACGATTGGTCTTCCTCATTCCACTGCTCCTTGCCCTATCCTATTAATGCCGAGCGTCTGGCTAGGAAGCGACAATTATCAATTTTTAAGTTATTGGTTTGACTCAACGAGGATTCGAACCCATGATCCCATGATCTACCAACATGGGAGACGGACGCTCAACTCATTCGGCCATCCCGTCTGGTTATTGCACATCTGATTGCCGTCGGGCCTGACACCAAGGTAACCCATTCCAGAGGTCATGCCCTGTTGGGTAGGCGTGTCAAATAATGGAATGATCAATGCAGATCGACACTGAGCAACAATTCAAAACCACATGATTAGGCATTTTGCTTGGTATTGTGTCACGAATCGATATACAAGTTATGTAGATCATGAATCAATTTCCAAATTGATTAGCAATTGTTGCTATTGAAAATTTTCAAAACAAAATGCTCCCTGTGTGTATATGTTGCACAGGGAACAATTTGTTCGGTATCATGTCGCGAATAGTGATACAAGTTATGTCGATTGCTAATCAATTTCCAAGTTGATTAGTAATTGTTGCTAATCAATATTTTGATATGTATATATGAAAGGTTCAGAGGCAAAAACCGATAAGCACCATCCAGGCTAAAGTGAAATCATGACTACAAGATTTGAGCTGAAGCAGCGATCATTTCGATAATCAAATCCGTTTTTGTCCACAGAAGCTGCTACATCCCCTACATAATGTTCTACTCAGTATGGAATTGATAGACTTCAACAGGAAAGCACAACAATACATTCTATTTTACAGAAAAAAAACCTAAAATGGGTGTCGGTTTTTGCACCTGAACCCTTCATATATACTAAGGTACATATATATTATAATTATAAATGCATATTATTGTCATGTATATAATAATTACATGTATGTGGATCTATGTTATTGGCATAATATTATATTAATAAATGCACTTTATAACTATGCCTATTGTATTGATATTTTATGCATATATATATATGAACCTGCCATAATTAATTTGAATGTGTCACTTATTTAAGTATCTGCAATCGCAACACTAACACACCTCTGATTTGTCGAATCTGCGGTATAGGCCTATACTTACTGATATGAAACCACAATATTCAGATATATTCTCTATGCACATATATATCAATTATATATACATACTTTCTGTATCTATTCCGTTCTGGCTTTGCTATAGCCCTGTATCAGTGAATGCCTGAAAAGTACAAGTGTGACAGGCTTTTCCCCCAGTACTTGCAAACCATTGGAATTTTGGATATCATGGATATTTTTGTTTTAAACACCTTCCACGAAATTAAGGTAATGGAATTTGGATTATTATTGATTGAAAATTTAGCTCAGTGTCAGGATAATGTGGCTGAGTGGGATATCAGGTCATAGTGTCGTCGGTGTGGTATCCCAGTGGGACAGCACTATAAAGTCACCATGGATGTACTCTGTCACAAATCGATACCCGTCCTGATATGACCTTAGCTGTTGCCAGGATGTAAAACTTCAATAAACAAGACACCAATTTCAATGGCTATTATTTCAGACATGACGACATGAACTATCGAAACAGTGTGTTTACTTATAAACACAACACGAATATCATGTAACAGCTTAGCGCAATAATGCGTCCTTACCAATGTCGTGACGTCACAACCCGCTAGACCAGTCAGCTATTCGGAAATGTTCACTTGCACAATTAAAACAGATATTTCCGTCATACCACACATCCAATTCAAAACAAACTAATCAGCCTCTATTTCTCATGTGTTTGCTAATAAGAAAAAGGAAATCGGTCTGAAAAGTTATAGCTCATCTATAAATTGTCGATAACCTGTAACAGTTTGGTAACATGGGGACCCCCCCCCCCCCACCCCGTCCTACGATAAGGACTTGTTCCAGACTCAGTAGAATTAAGCAATAAAATAGTCAAATGCTAAAGCAACAAGTTGCTAAACCAGTAAATTACTAAAACAGTACAATACTAAATCAATAACATACTTCACCAGTAAAATACTAAAACAGTATCCTGCAAAAACAGTAAAATACTAAAACAATGAACAACAACACAATAAAATATAGAAAATATCTGTAAAGAGATTAAAAAGATCCCCTGAAAAGAAATCACCGTGTTGTGGGAGAGGTAGTTGATATGGACATATTCTCTATACAATTAATTGGTCAATAGCCCTTCATTTCAAATGATACAAGATAAATGGACTGATTGATTGATTAGTGATTGCTTAACATGGTATCGGCAGCAAGATATATACACTTATCGGTTACCATGGAAATATGATCAAATTAAATTGACTACTATTGTTGCACCTTAAAGTTGCATGGTCCGATGAAACATATTTTTTTCAAAACCAAAGCACATACTTACATTTGATTCTATATATCCAACTTAGGTGCTGGTGCATTAACTAAGGCTTTGGGGCAGCATCTACAGAATAATCAGTGAATTTATTACCCCCGTCCCTTTGGGCACCTACTTTGAGACAGCCATTAGGCAGGGAGACCCCTAACCAATTAGGTCAATCTCGTGACCTTATTAGTCCTACCCTCATTCCCAGTGCCATATATGGCATTAGTCAGGTTCTACACTAGCTACACATTAATAGGTCATTCCTCATCACATGCCCATCGCGAGATGTGAATCTGGGCCACAACAAGACTTTTGACAAGCTGGCCGAAATGATTTTGTGTTCTTTCAACTCAAATTGCTCCAAAACTAGCAAGTTTCCATCAAAATTACCCCGGTATAATGAATAGTAGGTTATAATAGTCAACTTGATATATTTATCTAAAAAATGATGCAACAATTTGAAAGCCATCGGACTATGCAACTTTAAAACACACACACAAACAACTAATATGCTCTGAATGAAATCAGGATATTATGGAAATGAAGTTGAAAATTTAATAAATAGTTCGCGATTTTACTATTCCAATCATGTTCATTGAATTATTAACACACACTAATTTCTTCTTTCAATATTCAGGGATTAAAAAAATAAGGGGAAAAAATAAAAACTGCAGCAACCTCTATTTGACACTCAGTAGGAATAACAACAAAAATTGTCAAAAGACATTCATGCTTTATGTAGCGTAGTTGTTTGGCCTTCTAAAGTGCTTCATTTAATTTGGCACGTGGAACTATCTCAAGGCTGGAACATTTCAGTTGTGAGTTGACTAATTCACTGCTGGTTCTCAGGTCAGCACTACTGGTTCCCTTGTCTTGGCCAACAGACGGTGAGGATACTAATGAATACGCAGTGTTGTGTCATACCTTTAAATAAGCAGTCTACGGTGAAATATTATTACAAATTACAAGAAAATCTAGCGCAAGGATTGAAAGGTTTTGTTTTCCAGTAGTCACTGCTGAAAGTGCTTGCATAGCCTACTGCCTTCAATTCCTTTAAAATCAAAAGAGACACGAAACTGCAAGACTGTGCTACACCTCCATTCGTTCATTAGGGAGCCCCACCTTGATTGAATACTGATGGTTTAACAACCTGTTGACAGCACAAACAATAGTAACGGTGAAAAGCTAGTGGTATCTATTCTGTCTGGCTTGTCAATCTCATTCACATGCCTACTTTGAAATGTACTCGAAATCCTGAAATGGTCAGATCAGTGTCAAATTTATGACAGCAAAAACTATGTGTGATGCAATTTTGAAGTGGTTAAATTTGCATCAATTGATAGCAAAATTGTACTCACAAAACATAGGTAAACTTATAGGAGGCAATACAGCCCAGTTGTTCTTAGGACTCAACAATTATAATTTTACTGATGCTTGTCCACCCAGAGAAAATGTGTGGACATATGGGGAGGAACGTGGTAGTGAGTTCATTTAATGACTTTAACTTTCAAATTTCAGGGATTTTGATCAGTAGAAGCTGGACTCATTTCAGTGTATGTAATTAGTAGTGTAGCAAAATACAATAAAGCTCATATCAGAGGGCGACCAGTCTGATATTAGTTTGATGAGGTCGGGACAGTTGCCAGGCATTGCAATATATATCTACTTATATCACAAATGGCTCGTCAACACCAGATGGAATGGCCGAACGAGTTGAGCGCCTACTTCCCATTTTGACAGATAATGGGATACAAACACCAGTTTCAAACTCCAGCCGCGTCAAACCAATGACTTAAACAAATGATACATAGCTTGGTGTCCAGGATTATGCCTACTAGGACAGGGCAAAGGGCAGTGGAATTAGGAAGACCATTGCTAGATGTGATTGAAATCTCCCCTAAGTACTGAATCAATGAGTATAACAGACAAAAACTAACAAAACAAACGTTCAAAATATTAGATATTTAAACGTTAGATATTTAATCAAAACATCATACATAAATGGGTATACTCACAACTTTGATTGTTTGCTCACGCTCTTTAGGAATGAACATAGGCCCCCTATACATCAATAACAATATCTTAGTGGAACAATAAGTATCGTCTATGACGGCGTGGATATCCTAACAACAACAAAAACCACCACTCAATATCCTAATAAGCACAACACTAGAACATTGCGATTGAGTTCAACTTTCACACAGGCATGCCTAAATTAAACCTTTATGAAACGATCAAGCTGGGAAAAAAGTACAATAAAAATATAGATTCTCATCGCGTTAGTTAAAGTTGCATAGTCCGATGTTTTGAATTTATGTATTTTTTCGGAAATAAATATATTAGATCGATCACTAGTATCTCCTTTACATTATTTCAAAGTTACTTGTATTTTAAATGGTAAACCTGTGAGATATTTTGAGTGCAAACATGGAAAATTAGTTTTGGCAAGCATGCCAAAACTCTGACACCATAGACTCCTGCAGTAGCAGGTTCTGTTAAATTGACTCAGTATTGCCTTCTACACAGAAATAAATGCTTAATAAGTGCATCAGTATCTAAGTTAGATATGTAAAATCAAATCTAGATTTTTGGTTTGGTTTTGAAAATTTGATATTTCATCGGACTATGCAGCCGATTTATGAAATCCTAAAGGCCTGGTTCCATTCTCACTCACCAGGTGGCACCAAATATAACGCCTTCTACGACCGCCAGACCTTCTTGTATTAGCGCCCAATAAATACTGTCATTTAATGACGAAAGGGGATTGTCCCAAGTCTTCAACATTTACACGGTCAAACAATACGTACGACTGAGGGGGGGGGGGGTGTCAGTCAAGTATGCCTTTTATCATTTAACACAATGTTGATATTTTAATGATTCTATTTAATGAAGTATTTAAATGTTAATGAGCAGTGGGGGTAAGTAGCGGGTAGGGGAAGGGTTTACAAAATAGTAGGCATACGCTTTGTACGGCCGTGAAAATATTGAAACTTTGCATGGCCCCTAAGTAGATTCTCCTTTCAGTTATGAATTTGATATATGTAGGCACTATTATGAATCTTATTATATGTTATGAATCTTATATCTATATGTATGTAGGCGCTATACATATACCTATATGTAGGTCCTACCGATGCGAGTGGCACTGGTCTACATCTGGGCCCATATGCATGGGGCGGTGGTAGCGCTGTACCCCTGGGGGTAGAGGGGATATCCGGGGTAGCGGCGAAAAGTCGGTATGCATGGGGCAGTGTTATGGAAACCCTGCGAGTTAAAAGTTGGGTAAGCTACCCCCACTCAGTAGCAGGTATAAGGGCGGGGGTAGGGACCGACTCGGGCCAAATCTATCGAATGCGATCATATTTAACAGAATTACATACGCAATAAGTGAAATTTGATCAATTTAACCCTAAATTTGAACCTTATTAAGGCTACCGCCGCATTGGCGGCGATATTAATAGTGTCGAATCGACGAATGTAAAGTAAACAAATCGCCGCCGCCGCATCAACGTCGCTTTGCATACTGGCGGCGGCGGCGGTTGCTTGCATTCGTCGATTCAAAAATATTAATATCGCCGCCGTTGCGGCGGAAGCATTAATATTGCTTCGAATTTAGGGTTAATTTCATGAAATATCAAGCATTTAATAGATTTGAGCCTAATATATGGCTACAAATGCAGAGCGATTTCCCAAATCTATAAATAACTACAAGGGTAGCTACCTCCTCGCCGATTTGGCTCCACGCAAATCCCCATTTCTTACCCTCGATAGCTACCCCGAACTCGGTCCTTACCAGGGGCGATAAATAATTCTTCATACATACGGGCCCTGGTGGAGGCCAGGAGGCCGCAGGTAGCACCACCGGTACAGTGTTGACTCTTACGGAGTATAACAACAATGATAACAATTCCCTTACATATCTTTATACTCGCATAATTCGCTATGCATCACATATATATATATATATATATACATCACGTTATCAGATGATGTCACACACATCATGCGATGTCGCATAGAATCTATATTCACTGTCATTCATCTCCATGTAGACTTTGACGCAAGCATTCTAACTGCGAATGAACCATGACTTTGTTGTTCACTTTTGCCTCCCCTCCAAAAAATAGCACACTCATCTAGGTTTGATCCGACATTTTCAACTTGGAGATTGATGCACTAATTTAATTAAGCATTTATTGATGCATAGAAGGACTGCTAAATCAATGTAATAGAATATGTCACTGCTCCAAGTCATGCAATGTTTGTGTTCATCGTTCCAGTGTGCATACCAAAATCAAATTACCATATTTTCACTTCGATTATTTCCAAAGATAACGGTTTAAAAAAAAGTTACTTAAAACGAAAGTGAAGTAGATTATTATTAACTTAATGTATTTATGTTTAAAATATATAGCAGAAACTCAGACCCATCGGAATAGGCAGCCTTAAACTAAGAACCACCACGTAGCCTCCTAGTACTAGTCGACTATGTCATAGTGCTGCTACTAATATAAGTGCATGGCTCTGACAATACTTTTAGATTCAACTAAAGGAACTAGATGTGGACCACGATGACCAGTTATATATTCTGGCAGTCATTCTCCAAGAGACTTTCTTTGGGTAACATTCCCTGTTTATATAACCAAGAACATGTCGGTAGAGTTAAGAGAATTATGCCTACAAAGAAGGTATCACCATCCAGTTTATATTTTGCTTGCCACATGTTACATCATTATCAATAATGTCTTTTTTAACTTTGTTTAGATGGATGAATATCTTAATGTTAGCTCTAAACTCGAATACTCATCAAACTATGATACCTGTGAGAAATACCAGATGTACAACACAAATTCGGTAATAGAACTGAATGCAGGAGGCCTACACATAACGGCTTTTGTGTTGTGCCATTTAAACTATTCTGACTATAGATTTATACACACAATGCTGGAGAGCATTTGTTAACGTACAGAGCTAACCATCCCAGTCTGCATCCAGCAAAGAGCGCCATGCAGAATAACATCTTTGCATACACAGTGAACAACGCAGCCCAACAAATCACGTGCCCAGCTGGCACTCGTGCTGTAACATACATGACCATGTATCTTTTCTTTTTTTTCTATTTTTCTTGAAGATTTATACTGCCTATCATGGATAAGTCTGAATAGACTTGTTTTTTAACCATTAGACAGTTTGTTGATAGAAAGCCCGAGCCTACACTTTTACCGACCCAAGGGATTTTTAACCTCTCACACCACATAGACATGGTATGAGAGCAACTGGCCTTTGATGATGCTGTAAGTTCTACACAATGGTGGAAATCCAAATTGGCAAAGGTGGGGGCATTCGGAATTGAACCACCTACCTTCAGATTAGGGGTCTGACCTAGAAAAAAGTCACTCCGCCACAGAGAATCAGATCTCAACACACTTTAACCATCCAAGTATCCCCTATATTGCTAATGACACTTTTCCTTGAATGGGTAAATATTTGATAGATTTTCCCTTAAATCTCTTTCTTTTCCATTTTTGGGGGGTGGTGCCACTTAAAAGTATTGCAAGCCATTTTCGCCAGTGTTGCTGCCCCAACGGTGTTGTCTCTGCCAATGCAAGCTTATGATACTGACAACCTTTGACAAACTATCCACTAGATAGAACAGAGAAGGAGTTCCTTGTAGATCCGGTTTAATTCATAAACATATTCTCAGACAGAGTCCTTTCAATCCACATTCTCAAGATAATACACCCATTATAATAGTTTGTGGACTTGCTTTTTTTTTGTTACAACGCATTTATTCATTAATTGTGTTTTCTTTGTGAATTAGACAACATGCAACAACAAGAGACCTGTAGTTACCCGCAAGAATCCCAACATATGATTATGATGCTCGATTTAGAGTGGTATTAATGACCAATTATGGGACATATACATTTCGCATCCTGAGATAGGCCATACACATGAGTAGTGTGTGCAAGCCTTGCTTGTCATGACGTCAGAACGAACCACATGACCACTTATCGAATATGTTGCGGGATATGGAACACAGACCTTTAGACACATGTTATCAAGTAGCATTGAAATTACCTTCAAAGGCCCCTACGAATCCCACACCATATGCAGGGGCGTAGCTAGGCGTACACGCGTATGCCAAAACGTCCACATCGTTTTGTCAACAACAAAAAATAAAAAATAAATAATAAAGAGAGAGAGAGAGGACGCATGTAGTAGTCCGGAGTGTCGAAAACTCAAGTCTAAAATGTGTAAAATCAGCCAGCTTAAGCTTAAGCCGCCGCCTAGACCCCCTGCCGAAATTAAGAGCACACATCGTTAAAGGTCTAGCTACGCCCCTGATATGTGAGCGTTGATACAATAAAATCTGTTGTAGGTCACAGCAACCACAAATCTCTCCACTGTGTATGTACAGGCTCAGCGCAATCGTAATTCTTAAAATAATGATGTAATTCATAAGCAACCCCAGCTCTCCTTCTCCCCTCCCACCCAACCAAACCCTAACCCACTCCTGAGTAGGGAGACGGTATGACACCAGGTGGCGCCACCCGACTCCCTCCCGCAGCGACATGAGCAAGTAGAGTGTCGGCGGTGACCTTGTGACCCAGTTTGCAGCATCCCACGGCCAGGCGCGCGATCACGTGACAGGCCGCGGTCACGTGACGTCAGGTGCAGCCCTTGCGGCGTGTGCACTCCCTGTAGCCGGCGTGCTGCTGGTCCCCGGTGAGCGGCAGTAATTGCTATAAGCCGAAGAAGTTGAGCGACTGGTCGACGACGATGATGGCGATGATGGCGGACAGGACGATGGCCGACACGGCGATCAGGAGGGTGCGCCGCCGCCGCCGCCGCTTCCGCTTCCGCCGGTAGTGGCGGTGTTCCCGCTCAAGCAGTGTTGCCTGCAGGGCGGCCGTCAGGGAAGCGGGCAGGGCCGGCAGGGCGTGCGGGTCAGGGTCACGATATTCACCCTCCAAGAACAGTCTGATGGGGGGGGGGGGGGGGGGGGGGCAGGGGGCAGGGGGGAGTGTAAGGGTGGTGGTGGAGGCAGGAGGGGGAGGGGGAGGGGATGAAAGAAGCGGGTTTAGTTTAAATTGCATGGTCCAATGGAGTTCGAATTTTTATTTTATTTTTGAGATAAATATATCAAATTGATCGTTGTGACCTACTACTAATCATTAGTCTGGAGTCATTTTGATGAAAAATGGCTAGTTTTGAAGCGATTTGAGTTGAAAGAGCCCTAAATAATTTTGGCAAGCTTTCCAAAAGTCTCTCGCCATGATGCGTATTTACATCTCATGATGATCACGTGATGTGGGATGACCTAAATTAAATATAGCCTGGTATCCTGGTATTTTCAAAATATGGCGCCATTGCATCATCATTTTGTTTGTTGGCATATCATGTGCTATGGGCTGACCTACTGATGTAGTCATGGTAGGTCATGGGGATTTGAACCCATGGGTTCAAACCATGTTTTAGAGTTGCATGGTCTGATGATGCATGCATAATTTTCAAAATCAAACCACATACTTACATTTGATCTTATATTTCCAACTCAGATGGGACAATGCGTAAAATCACTTTTTTACATCGAGCTGCATCAAACTTTTCGGCATGGGGGACAAAGTTGGGCGTATACATACTGTATACATAGTATGGCCAACGTATGACCAACGTATGGCTAACGTGCCTCACGGTGAAAAACGCTCGAGTTACTCGAGGTACATTCACAGAATGCCGGTGAACATTATATACATTATTCAATCACCAGAACCACACCTCATACGTTACATATGTCAAGATATGGTGGAGAAACGCAAAACATACATTAGAAGTACGTCATCCATACATTGTCAGTACGCGGACTGTACGTTTCTACTGCCTTTAGCGTAGGTCAATGTAGTGAACAACGTTTGTCTAACGTAAGTCTAACATTCATAGATGTGCGCCTAATGTATACATAATGTACGGCCGACTTAAATTCCACACTTTGTCGAACGTAGAAAGCTTTATGCATGCACAAAAGTTTACTGACGAACGACGCCGTATCTTGATGAACATAGATGTACATTGACGTATACCAATAACTTAAAAATGTATACTTCTCAGTACCTCACCTGGTATTCAGCATTATTAGGGTAGGGCAAGGTGCAGTGAAATGAGGAAGACCAATTGTCCATGATTAATCTACTACTTAATACCAAAGACAACAAACTGGGTACCTTCAGACTTTTAGTCTAACATTTTCCCATCTGAGTTGGAAAAACAGGATCAAATGTAAGTATGTGATTTGGTTTTGAAATTTTTGTATGACCGTGCAACTTTATATCAGCCCAGGCTATGGTGCCAGCAATACCACCACTGGACATCTTGGAACCTGACTAGGTTCTTGGAATGAGGGTCACGCCTAATGAGGCCATGAAACTGACCTACTTGGTTAATGGCTTTCCTATTTGTGATGGCTTTCTCAAAGTAGATGAGGTAGGAAATTCACTGATTATTCTATATATACTGTCCCAAATCACTAGTTAATGCACCAATATTTATAGTCAGGGGGCCAGGAGCTGAACCTGGAAAGTGGTTCTAAAGTCTTTTTCTCAGTGTTTTCATGTTAAATAGGTATTGTACTCTGTGAAACTGTGTGATGGCATTCTCCCATCATTGAGCATTTTCTTATAACATGTTTTATACAATTGCGGCTATCGGGACGCAAAACACTAGTTTTAGGGGGATGGGGAAAATAGAAATACCCTTATATCTTCACAAGCATTCAAGCTAGGGTCTTGAATTTTTGCATATGGGTGTATCTTGACCATACCTATTGGTGGGTCAAAGGTCACAGTCATAGGTCAAGGTCAAAGTTCAAATATCTGGGTCAAATGTGTACAATTCAGCATTGATATATTTGTCATTATACTGAACCTGTATCCATTGTTATAATGTCTAATGGCTTGTTATAAGGTCTCATGAGCTCAATACTGACTAAGGAAATGCTAGAATACATAATATTTATTTAGTTCTTTATGATTTCATGTTCAAAGATTACATCAAATCTGGCTACGTAAATGATCTTCATATGGTGTGCCTATTCATAGGTTACTAAACCACAAAAATTTTACATATTCTGTATTTGGTTTTAAAATCTTTCTTATATCATAAACATCATCAATCATCAGTGTTATTGTAATCATCACCATATTCCCCTTCATCGCTTGTTTCATCATCCCTATCAGGTGATATAGTATTCATCCTGTTGTGACATACTGACGCTGCGTCCTGTTGCTGACAGGCACAGAAGACTGAGCAAGTCATTCCTGCTTTGTTGTATCCACATTGAATACTTTCACATGGTGTGTCACTGGAGCAGCCACAACTGATGATCTTTTGGACATACTCGGGGACCAGTTGACTTCCTGCAGGAACTGTAGTTGGGCAGAGCATATCCCCATCTTTGCTCCATCCATACTCTAACGGGTCTAACTTCTGCCCCCCCCCCCCTTTTCCTGGAAAGCAGCATCAGTTGGTGGCAGTGAACAGAGTTTTGGCATTGTGCTGCTCCCTTTGCCTATTCTGGTCTTCCATACCTTTACTCTAGCCTCACAGAGAGTATGGCAGCTTTTCTGACCATAAGTAGCAACAGCGAATTGAGTTGCCTGCTTCACTACTTCAGGCCAGGGGGCCTCAATTTCTCCAAGCAGACTGAGTGAGTGTTGTTTTATAGTGTTCAACATCTTCTTCCCAATGCCAAAGCATCCTGTTACAGTATCACATCCAGATAAGGAGTGTCCTGCAAGCAGGTTTGGAATGAGGTCTGCATATTGGACAGTGGTTGCTTTGATGTCTATGACACTTCTTCCATGTATAGGAGATTGCATTATAATTGGGATGTCAAGATCTTGCTTGAGATAGTGGTGCAACAGGAGGGCCCACCCATCTGTATGATCAGCCACCACAGCTACACCGGATGCCCCCTCTGAAGCTGCCATAAATGCCTGCTGCACTATAATATTGTCAGCTTCCTCATGACTGGTGTACAGATCTCGTCTTTCTATGACAATGCCCTTGCTAATCTCGATATTTTCCTCCTGTCCTGTTATCAAAAGTGTATGCTCCTGTGTATGGTTCTGAACAAAGTCTTCATCACTTTGCAAGTCCTCGCATATCAGTTTGATGAGCTGCTTCTTATTGCCTGTAACAGTCAACACTGCTTTCTGGGCGGGGATTGGTGTTGAGGGTGTCAACTGATAGACCCTGCCAGTACCCCTGGCTAATCGTGTTGAATCTTTGGTGCTGGATTCGTTGTATCTATCAATGACTAGATAAACATCACATTTGGAGAGCTTCTCTGCTATTTTGTGCTTGAAGGCATCAATGTAAGTCTGCACATTTCCAACAGCAGGCCAACCAGGTATCCAGAGAAGGGCACACCCATCAATGACAGTGACTTCAATTTCTTCATGGGCTACTCTTGATGACACCTCAATTTTCATATCTCTTTTCAAGATGGATTTAGATGTGAATATCCGCATATCACCAGAATCTGCAAAGAGAGCCATTGGCAGTGGAGCCAATTCATGGGACATCAGATGGTCAATGTCTATATCCCTATTACTGGCCTGCAGACATATGACACAACTGTAGATTAGGTTTGTATCAAAAACCTTCTGTCTGCCGATATTTACAGACTTCTTTGTGTCTGCCATTGAAGTTATTCTTCTTTCAATCTTGTGATGAAAGCCTCGAGGCAAAGCCTCTGTAAATTCCCCGGATTGTTTGCTCCCGATTTCAATTGCTTTGTGAAGATTAACTGTTGAAGATGAGTGTACCCTTCCAGTAACAATGTTCACAATTGATCCCTCTCGGTGCTGCTCATGGTCAAGTGGTGGTATGCACTGGGTCATCTTCACTCTTATGTCCTGTCGATCCTTTGCATCAGATTATATCCTGGATTTGCTTTCTTCTTTGTACACGCTTGCCTGCCTGGCTACACTCTCATCACCTCGCATTTCAGCTATATCGGCAGCTATCTGACCACAGACATGTAGGCTCAATGCCCAAGATTTCAAAGCTTCGGGGTTAAGTGTGATGCCTATTATGCCATGCTTTCCCTTGCCATATCTCATGAATGTGGTCTCGATAAACATGTCAGACCAGATTCCATTCCATATGGCATCAATGTGCCTCACAACATGGTCCCCTTTGGGTGAAATGCTGTGAACATGTTGTGGGAGAGCTTTCATTGATATGGTATAATATGTGGCACACCTAGCATAATGGATGTGCCCGGTGGCAAAGAAAAAAGGCAGCATCAATTTAATTGCTCTGAGGTATAAGTAAAACTCTCCTTCTTTCTCAGCTCTCAGATAGAGCATCATTATGAAGACAGGTTTCAATAAGCAGTCAACCCACAATTTTGCAGTAGGGCTTTTGGCTGCAGCTCTCTCCAACTTGTTTGTGAGGTCCTCTGGAGAGCCCACATCATTGACAAACTCTCTAAGTATCTCTTCTGCTACCATTCGAAGCGCCCTGACATTTTGGGGGAATTTCTTCCCAGAAACCATTTTATGAACCCCTGCGAATGCCACAGATAAGACTTCTGACAGTCCTGAACCAGCCATCAGGGTTCGACAGCAGCCAACAAAACTCATGAAGAGATGCATACCACCAAGCCTTGGATAAAACTCTGGAAATTTATCTGGATACACCCGAAGGACATCTATCATGATTTTGTACAGTTGCAAATCTGCTGTCATAACTGTAAATTTCTGGCCTGCCTCCAGTGACAGTGTCTGGGCCTGTGTCATAGCTGTCATAATAGTGTCATGGTGCGCCGGTGGCATATCTATGAGTGGCATATATGTTACACATGTTTTGGGCTTCACACACTGTCCATTTCCATGAATCCTTTCAGCGTTGTATCCATTGTATTCTGGACAGAATCAGTAATTTGGGTCCCGATAACCGCAATTGTATAAAACTTGTTTGATGAAAATGCTCAATGATGGGAGAATGCCATCGCACAGTTTCATAGAGTACAACAACTTTAGAGCCACTTTCCAGGTCAGGCCAAAATATGCATTTGACCCCCTGACTATTAAGCTAGACAGATATAATCAAATGAAGATACATGTTTTGGTTTTGACAAATAAATATTTCATCGGACCATGCAACTTTAATCGACCAGGCAGACAGGCAGTAAATGTGAGGAAGGAAATTGAAGAATTATTTATATATGTAGGATTAGATCTGATATTGTTATGCTATCAAAAAGCAGCTTTTGCAGTCTCTACTCTATTGTTTATCATCTTTGTGCGTGATTAAAAACACCCCAAAAACAGAGGCTTTCGCAATCTTCACTAGTTTGTCAGCCAGGAAGACAGGCAGGAGGTATGCAAAAAGAAATCAGAGCATCACTGATAGACATTATTAAACCATATATTTATAGGTGATCAAAAAGCGGCTTCCACAAGTTCCAAATGTTCTACAGCTTCTGTGGCTTCCGGTATTTTGCTTATATTCTTCATGCGTTATGAAAACCAAGGCTTTCGCAGTTCTCGCTACTTTGTTTCACATCTCGACATACAATTGAAAGTCAGGCCTACATGACTTTCACATTCCTGCTTACCTTCTTTATACTCATCTCTTTACCTTATTCATGTGTGTTAAAAAACTAGGCTTACACACCCTTTGCTCATTTGTTTTCGAACTAGAGATTCAATTGAAATGAGCTCCCCCCCCCCCCAAACCTGGTTGCAGCGGACAGTTGATGAGAAATGAGAGATGGACACTTACCGTACATGCATCAGGTACTTCTTAACATTGTTGGATGAGATGTGTGAGTCTGCGGTGTCTGTTTCCCAGCGTGACAGCTCTGAAAGTGACTGTGTGGGGAGGTGGGCGCACAGCGGAGTCACCACACTCTCACAGCAAAGCACCTTTGCATCTACAAAAAATATATGAACAAGTATTAAAGCAGCTAGATATATGCAAATAGCATGTTGTGTATATGTAATATGAAATGAATTGTGTGAATATAAACAAATAAAGGGGATAAACATTTGTAAATAGTATGTATATATGTGCTATTTAATCATTATGCAATTATTAACAAGTACCAAAGCAGCATCACATCGGCAAATAGCATGTATATAAGGCAAATGTCACACATTCTGACAACTGGATCGGCCCCACCCACCGAGTGATCCATGCGCACACCTGCACCATGGTCTGCCGCATCTTGACAACTAACTGATTCTGACTGACCTTCCGACACAAAGTGATATTTAACAACTAACTAATTCTGACCCACCCACCAGTACAAAGCGCATTTTGATAATTGATTCTGTTCCACCCACCAGCCGCCTTGATCCACGCGCACACCCGCACCATCGTCTGTCGCATATTGACAACTAACTGATTCTGACTGACCTTCCGACACAAAGTGATATTTAACAACTAACTAATTCTGACCCACCCACCAGTACAAAGCGCATTTTGATAATTGATTCTGTTCCACCCACCAGCCGCCTTGATCCACGCGCACACCCGCACCATCGTCTGTCGCATATTGACAACTAACTGATTCTGACTGACCTTCCGACACAAAGTGATATTTAACAACTAACTAATTCTGACCCACCCACCAGTACAAAGCGCATTTTGATAATTGATTCTGTTCCACCCACCAGCCGCCTTGATCCACGCGCACACCCGCACCATCGTCTGTCGCATATTGACAACTAACTGATTCTGACTGACCTTCCGACACAAAGTGATATTTAACAACTAACTAATTCCGACCCACCCATCAGTACAAAGCGCATTTTGATAATTGATTCTCTTCCACCCACCGGCCGCCTTGATCCACGCGCACACCCGCACCATCGTCTGTCGCATATTGACAACTAACTGATTCTGACTGACCTTCCGACACAAAGTGATATTTAACAACTAACTAATTCTGACCCACCCACCAGTACAAAGGCGCATTTTGATAATTGATTCTGTTCCACCCACCAGCCGCCTTGATCCACGCGCACACCCGCACCATCGTTTGGCGCATCTTCTCGTACTCGACCTCGGTACTCTCGCCGGGCAGCAGCTGTACCGGCGTGAAGGTGACGTAGTTAATGAGCTGGTAGGTGGCGCCACCCGGCGGCCGTGTCTGGCGCACGTAGAAGAGCCTCAGCACGGTGATGTACGGGTGCAGGTCGAACTGGTAGTACTGCTGCTTCGTGCGGTTTGCGCTCTCCTCAGGGCTGATGTCTGTTTGACAGAACAAACAAACAAAAATTTAAAAGAAAAAAAAAGCTACCAACTGGTCCGTTAAAAGCATCAACAGGTTCGGGAAACACAGGGAAAGTCGGTATCTTGATACAATAAGTCTCGTGTCTGTAATTCGGTACGATAATTGATCAGCTCAGAAATATGCTATCACCTATGCCCAGTGAACCTTCATGAACTGGCAATAAATATTTATATTAATAGAAAGACACCAATGGGCTGTACGAATGACTATCACCCACGCTTGGTGTTTCATTTAAGAGTACAGTAAAATCTCTCTAAATCGACCAACCTTGGGACCGACTTTAAATGGTCTATTTAGGGCGGTGGTCGGTTTAGGGAGTTAAAATATAACTAGAATGGTATTAGTGGGACCCAGATAAAGCGATCGATATAGGGGAGTGGTCGACCTGTAGAGGTGGTCGGTTAGAGAGGTTTTACTGTAATTAAGGATTGATCGAATTTTGAAAAGCAAAACGCTCATCTAGATTCACACCGACGTATCCAAGTTAGATACTGGTGCTTTTGTTCAACTTTTGTTGCTGGATAGAAGGGAATACAATACAATTAAAGTTGTAGAGTCCGATGCTTTCTGTCATTTTCTGACTTTAGTTTGAAATGAAATTAATGTTGGCAAGCACATCAATACTCTGAGTAAAGTTGAATAGTTCTGATGATTTTGAGCTTCTGTCATTTTCTGATATAAATATATTAGGCTTTTCATTTTAATCAACACATGATTAGTTTGAAGTCATCATCATCATGCTGTCAGTCGCAATGCGACAAAGACTGCTTATATTTCTTAACCACCGCTATTACGTGTGGTTGGGCATTTCATAAAAGCTGCTTGCAAAGTGTTGAAGTGCTGCGGGCTTTTGCAAGTTACTAGCAGCACTCTCTCGGGGAGCAAATAGAGGTCTCACACCGGCAAGAACATGTCAAGACAGGCGCAAACTATTTGTCCCTGCAGTAGCTGGCCGGGAGATGTTGGGAGTTCCCTTCATAACCGCCCTTAACGCTGCCATGGAAGCATGGTTTTCTGTTAGGGTTTGCTCCCTTAGCCTTTGGTTCTATCAAGAACCTATACCACAAGGCAGTGGTTTATAACTTTGCAAGGCAGGGGCGTCAACTCCCTGAGGTATTTTAGCAGATAGGTACTACATTACCAGCATACCCAGTTTGAAGTAAAGTTGCTTTAAAATGACGAGCATAGAATATATTTGAAGTGTAAACATATACAATTAATGTTGGCGTGCTTGTCAAAATTCTGACCTCATTGGCTTCTTCAGCATGTCAACAGTGACAGTAACAGGTTCTATTAAATTGATTCAGTATTCCCTTCTGTGTAGCAACAAATCTGAGGGGTTACATTAATTGATTAAGCTGGGAAATTTCAATCACAGATCTTCCTCATTTCACTGCTCCGTGCCTTATCCTAATAATGCCAAGTGCCAGGCTAGGTAGTGACAAGTATAAATCTTTAAGTCATTGGCTTGACTTGGCCGAGGTTCAAGTCCCACAACCTACCACATGGGAAGCGGGTGCTCAACTCATTCAGCTGTTGCATCTTTTTGTTGCTAAAGTGATTTTATTGCTCAGATTCAAGTACTGTCATTAACTCACCTTTGTGCCGGGTAATGTAAATGGAACGTAAGTTGATGAGGCGAATGTTCTTGTCATTGTTCAGCCAGCGCTTGGCGTTCTTCACCAAAGTCCCGAATGAATCACTTCCAGTCTCTGTCAATTCTGGACAAAAATCCTTCACTCCTGAAAGAAAGAGAGAGAGAGATAGAAAAAGGTGCATCAATAATCGTGTAAAATTACGGCAATAAACTAATACGTCACTTCCGAGATACCAACATTGGTGTCCACACAGCAGGCCCACACAGCAGGCCCACACAGCAGGCCCACACAGCAGGCCCACACAGCAGGACCACACAGCAGGACCACACAGCAGGCCCACTGTCAATAAACTACAAACGGCTACATGTACAGACAGGAAGTGGTATTTTATCTGATGTAGAATAGTTGTTGGCACAATTTCACTGCAACCTGATTTAGAAGGGAACATAAGGCAATAACGTTGAAGGTTGATCATCAGGAAACTTATGTTTATGGGTTCATGTGACTTTAAAGTAAAAGGGGCCGTAGTGAAGGATAGGGTTGGGATGGACAAATTCACTACCGTATGTACTACCATGAACCATATACTAGATATAGACAAGTATGAGGTCCTACTGATTGGTGATTTTAATATAGATATTGGAGCAACAAGGCAACCAGCAACCTGATCGGCAAAGCACTTTGCAGCAATACATGAGCTTGAACAAAAAATCATGGCCCCAACCCACATAACAAAAGACACTTGTAAAACCATTGATCTAGCATTTACAAACACTAAGTATTGCACCAGTTCAGGTGCTCTAAACTATAATATCAGTGACCACAAACCCATTTACATTATTTTCAAAAAGCCTTGAAACATAAAAAAACAACTGAGCACTGGGGTCGAACCTACCACGATTTAAATTTCAATGACCTTAATGTCACCCTAATAAGCAATCACCTCAATCCAGTCATAGCGGAAATGGACCCCAATACATTTAGGGATATGCTGTATAATATGATCATAGATGCTGCAGACAAACACTGCCCCATGACCAAAATTGATGTATGAGTAAACACAGCAAAGTATCTAAACAATGAACTTATAGATCTCATGCAAGATAGGGACTACTTTGTTCAGAAATGAGAACACAAAAGACCACAGTGATGGTTTTATTGCACAATGCATGGTTAGAAAGGCCAGATCTGAGGTCAGGAAGGCAAAATCAAGATACTGCAGAGATAAAATAATCAGACACAGACAAAACCCAAAGAATTGCTGGCGCATATTCTCAAAAATCAACTCAGTAGCTAAACCAGAAATAGGCAGCCTGTTCTATGAGGATGGTCAGAACAGGATACCAGAAGAGAGGCTGGCCAAGGCAATCAATAGCTATTT
Organism: Branchipolynoe longqiensis; assembly: GCA_030323885.1. Taxonomy (NCBI): domain Eukaryota; kingdom Metazoa; phylum Annelida; class Polychaeta; order Phyllodocida; family Polynoidae; genus Branchipolynoe; species Branchipolynoe longqiensis. The sequence continues at coordinate 6,742,765 of CM059197.1, read as the reverse complement.
TGTAGATATTGCGGCAGACTTGGCAGATAAAATCAAGCATGTGGACAAACCTAAAAACCTATGCAAGGCACATGAGAACGATGAGCATTTTGACCGAGATGAAACAGGTAAAGAAGAGGTACTTTCCAAACTTGAGAAACTATCACCATATAAATCATCAGGCATCCAGAACATCAGCACCTTATTTATTAAAGGAGCAATAGTTGCACTAATATCTGAGTTCACTCATCTCTACAACCAAATATTGTCTACTGGTGTTTTTCCTGACCCATGGAAGGTGGTCATGGTCATCCCCATACCAAAGTCCAATAACCCTAAATTATGCAGTGGGCTGTGGCCAATCTAAATCCTATCCCTGCCTGGGAAAGTCATAAAGCAGATTTAATCATTCCTTGAGGTTACAAACTACCTAACGAGCCACCAGAATGGATTTAGAAATGACAGATCTACTGCCAAGGCCCTTACTACGGGTAAAATATTGAGTGTACAGGACATGCACATGGAAGCAAATCTTGAAACCCTAGCCCAGCGGCGGAACATTCATCTGTTGTCACTTATGTATAAAAGATCAAAAGAAACACAGTGAGCTGTTTGATGCATATATCAAAAGAGATCCACTGAACAGGCAGACAAGAATGGGAGATGGACCACTCGTCAGAGTTCCTAGACCAAGCACAAACAAAATATTTAAAGGCAGCAAGATGTGGAACAAACTACCATCTGCAATTAGAAGTGCACCTTCCTACCAAGGCTTTAAGTCACTGATCAGAATGCATCTCAATGGCAAGGCCTTTGAACAAGCACCATTACTTACTTCAGCTATACCGTAATAGCAGCACAGTTTTTGCAGCGACCCACCATCTTAGCCCATAACACTGAACTTATTATGGGTAACCCACTAACAGTAGCACACTAACCCCCTTCACAATCTACTAATATGCCCTATCTAAGTACCTGCTTATCTACCTATTGACAATGTAATGTGAATGTTCGGAAGACCAGTGCCTCGGCGCTGAACAAATGTATATTCTGATGAATAAACTGCTTTACCAACAACCACAAAAGTGTAAAAACATCGGGTCCCAGCTTCAGTCCTGCTTTAGGACACTGGGCATCAACATATAGGAGATAATGGGGTGAGACTGGGGTGTGAACAGAAATAGGAGATAATGGGGTGACACAGGATATGAACAGAGATAGAATATAATGGGGTGATGCTGGGTGTGTGAACCTATAGGAGATAACGGGGTGAGACTGAGTGGAATAGAAATGGAAGATAATGGCGTGGTACTACATATGTGAACAGTGATAGGAGATGATAGAGTGACTGGATCTGAACAAGGATAGGAGATAATGGGTTGAGACTGGGTTTGAATAGAGATAGAAGATAATAGGGTAAGACTGGGTGTAAAAGGACAGAAGATAACAGGGTGACGCTGGGTGTATGAACCTATAGGGGATAATGGGGTGATACTGAGTGGAATTAAAAGAGGAGATAATGGGGTGAGACTACATGTGTGAACAGAGATAGGAGATAATACGGTGACACTGATTGTGAAGACGTATAGGAGATAATGGGGTGACACTGGGTGTGAACAGAGAGATAATGGGTGACATTGGGTGTGTGAACAGAGATAGATGATGTGGTGGTCACACTGACCTATTGTCTCCTGCTTTGGGGCGCCCTCTATGTAGAAGATACGAAGGAAGAGGGTGTGAATGCCCTGCTTGCACTGCGACTCTCGCCACAATGTCACAGCGCAGTCGCGACTGTTCACATCCGCGCAGGCCACAGTTTCTATCGTCACAATGGACCCTGGGTAAAAACATGGAACAAACAAAGTATATCAAGGTTGCATAATCTGATGGACCAGACACAGTGGCCAAATTGGTACAGTACAGACTTCCCATGCAGAATGACAGGTGTTTGGTTCACAGCCTAGTCAAGCCAATGACTTATAAAATGTATACCTGTCACTACCTGGCTTAGCACTCGGCATTAATAGGATAGGACAAGGACTGGTTCGCATAGTATCAGGATCATGTAACTGTGTGGGATATCAGGTTATGGTGCAGGCAGACTGGTCTCCCAGTGGGGAAGTACTATAAAGTCTCCATGAATGAGCACTGTCACTAGATGGTATCGGTCCTGATATGACCTTAGGTGTTGCTAGGACGTAAAACAACAACAAACAAGCAAACATAATCTGATGGCATTGGGTGTTTACAATATTTCACTTAGATAAAGGCTGGAAGATCATTGCTTCGGACCTCTTTATCAATGTAAAGCACAAATAAGTCTTAGCGTTCCGAAAAGCAACTTGATTGTTTCGCCCCCTGTAATTTTGCCAATTAACCTTTTGCTGTCAGTTGATGCCAGTCCGACCAATTCAAGATTGCATCAGAAATGGTTTTTGCTATCTTTTGACTCATATCTGACCCTTCCGAAATTTTGTGTGAATTTCAATGTTGGCATGTGAATGTGATTGACCGTACTGACAGAATAGATACCACTAAATTTTCACTGTGAATATGACACTTGCTGCCAACATAGCGTTAAACCATCAGTAATTAATCAGGTCACCAGCACCATGACCTGATATCACACCCAGTCACATTACTTTGACACTAAGCCAACCATCCCTCACCGTAGTCTACCAATTGCTAGTTCCATCTAAGGTAGCAACAACTATCAATTTTTGAAGTTTTTATTTTGACTCGGCTGTGGATCGAACCCTCATCTACTATATTTCTACAGTGTTAATTGTAACACGTGACTATCCACAATAAGTGCAGCGGTTCTCAAATAAGATGAGCCTGGTAGCGATATCTGGATTCCATAATTTCTCACAGAGATCACATGGCTGGCTGACCTTGAAAGGGCGTGTCCTGCAGAAGGGCATTGACCCTTTTCACTAGGTGCGACAGCGTCTCCTCGTTCGTCGGGTGGAAGTCACGTACCCGTATTTGCTGGATAGGCACATCCGGTTCCCGTTGGATGACCCAGAGTCTGCAGAAGAGGCATGGAAGAAATGGGTAAATGACAGTCCTGTTTAAATCAGAGCAAAAACTGCTCCAGTAGGAAATAACTGGTGGTGATGGTTCCAACACACATTGTTGATCGATATTGGCGCAAAGTTTAGAAATTGAGAGAGAATGCACACACAAAAAAAAAAGAAGAAGAAAATGGTGGCCACAGAAAGCACTCAATTCTACTTATAAAGTGTATTCACCGACATGATTTAATCAATTCTTCATTTGAAAATGATTCACAATTATTGGAACCATTATGCTTAGCATATTTGATAGTAAATTCATGGGGTTATATCCATAACCCAGCTTTCCGACATTTTTTCTACAGGTTTGTCTAGCGGCTCTGTCACAGAGATGCCCAAACACAAAGCACCAAACACCAAGCACCAAACACAAAACACCAAATACCAAGCACTAAATCACCAAGCACCAACCACAAAGCACCAAACACATAACATCAAGCACCGAGCACAAACATCAAACAGCAAATACCAAACACCAAACACAAGAAAAGCAGAAAACATCAAACACAAACACCATGCACAAAGTACTCAATACCAAGAACAAAGCATCAAACACAAAGGATCACAACCAAACACAAAACACCAAAGACCTAAAACAAAACACAAAGTACCAAACACGTAAGACAAAACACCAAACACAAAGTACCAAACACAAAGCACAATGCATAAAACATAAAGCGCCAAACACAAAACACCAACACAAAGCACAAAGCATAAATCATCAAACACAAAGCACCCAACACCAAATACAAAGCACCAAGCACAAAACACCAACATAAAACATCAAACACCAAGCACCAAACACCAAACACAAAGCACCAAACATCAACCAGCAAACACCAAATACCAAGCACAGTGCTGCACGCCGCGTTCCATACTTACCGCAGCCCGGTCAGATACACAGTGTCGGCCCGAGATGCCGTCCCCGAGCACCCCGGGTCCCCCGAGCCCCCCGGATCCCCCGGGCCTCCTGCGGCGGTCGCCTGCTCCATGAGCACGGCCTCCGTGTCACCCACGTGCACCTGCTCCGTCGTCCACCATGTGACACTCTCGCACGTGCGCACCGAGTACTGCGGGTTCTGCTCCAGCCACTTGTTGCCCTTCTCCAGCAGGTCCCTGCAGCAGGAGGGTGACAGTGGGACGCGCACTGCATTAACCACATCGGACAAGCCTTTTGGCGTTTTCTGTTGGTGCTTGTTTGTTGTTGCTTGTTTGTTGTTGCTCGTTTGTTGTTGGTTGTTTGTCGTTGCTTGTTTGTTGTTGCTTGTTTGTTGTTGCGTGTGTGTTGTTGGTTGTTGGTTGTTGGTTGTTTGTTGTTGTTGGTTGTTGGTTGTTTGTTGTTGGTTGTTTGTTGTTGGTTGTTTGATGTTGGTTGTTTGTTGTTAGTTGTTTGTTGTTGGTTGTTTGTTGTTGCTTGTTTGTTGGTGCTTGTTTGTTGGTTCTTGTTTGTTGGTGCTTGTTTGTTGTTGCTAGGTTGTTGTTGCTCGTTTGTTGTTGCTTGTTTGTTGTTGTTGTTTGTTGTTTCTTTGTTGGTGTGTGTTGTTTATTTGTTGTTGTTTATTTGTTGTTGTTTGTTTGTTGGTGCTTGCTTGTTGGTGCTTGTTTGTTGTTGCTCGTTTGTTGTTGCTCATTTGTTGTTGCTAGTTTGTTGTTGCTCGTTTGTTGTTGCTCGTGTGTTGTTGTTTGTTGTTGTTTGTTGTTGTTTGTTTGATGTTGTTTGTTGTTAGTTTGTTGTTGTTTATTTGTTGTTGTTTATTTGTTGGTGCTTGCTTGTTGGTGCTTGTCTGTTGGTGCTTGTTTGTTGGTGCTTGTTTGTTGTTGCTCGTTTGTTGTTGTTTGTTGTTGTTTGTTGTTGTTTGTTGTTGTTTGTTGTTGTTTGTTGTTGTTTGTTGTTGTTTGTTGTTGTTTGTTGTTGTTTGTTGTTGTTGTTTGTTGTTGTTTGTTGTTGTTGTTTGTTGTTGTTTGTTTGTTGTTTGGTGTTGTTTGTTTGTTGTTGTTTATTTGTTGTTGTTTGTTTGTTGGTGCTTGCTTGTTGGTGCTTCTTTGTTGTTGCTCGTTTGTTGTTGCTAGTTTGTTGTTGCTCATGTGTTGTTGCTCGTTTGTTGTTGTTTGTTGTTGTTTGTTGTTGTTTGTGTGTTGTTGTTTATGTGTTGTTGTTTGTTTGTTGGTGCTTGCTTGTTGGTGCTTGTTTGTTGGTGCTTGTTTGTTGGTGCTTGTTTGTTGTTGCTTTATTGCTGTTGTTTTTGTTGCTTTTTTGTTGATTTTGTTATCATTGCTTTTTTGTTGCTCTTTTTATTGTTGTTGCTCTTTTTTCTTCTTTTCCCCCTCTATTTCTTCCCCCCACTGACCATCCCAAATAGTTGTTTCTCTCTGTCTGTCTCTGTCTCCCTCTCTCCCTCTCTCTTCCTTTCTTTTTCTCTATCCTTCTCTTTCTTTCTCTCTCTCTCCCTGTCATCTGCACAATCAACATGAGGCATCATGCCATGCATTAAGCGAATCTCCTGTAAATCTGCAAGTCAACACCAGGCATAATGCCACACATTAAGTGAATCTCCTGTAAATCTGCACAGTCAACACCAGGCATAATGCTAGAGGTCCATTCTGGCTAGGCTCCACTCAGGACGCATTAGAGAGAGTGCATTCTGGGAGACACATGTCCCCAAGCTATGGAAGTCCCCAGATGTCGTTATGTGGGACCGACCAGGGTGCGGGGACATCTTGCCATCCTACAGCTGAATAACCTCCTCAAATTAAATGTAAATTGAAACTAACACAAAGGATGGTAAAAGCCGGATTTGGACCGTTTGTGTTTTGTAATCTACAAACAGTTACAACCTGTAAACAAGAAACAACAAAACCGAAATCATTACTAAAACATAATTTAAAAGATTTGAATCAAATTGGACTAGTGTTGTCAGGCAGTGAAAACAAGTGTTAACACACTTATCAGTTATGGGCAGGGTAAATGTGAAATACTAATCTCTCTCGATATAAAATCAAATTATATTCATTTAAAATAGTTGTGTCTCTATTCGAAATATTGCTCTATGTGAAATACTGGTATCTCAATATGAAATCCAGTTATCTTCATATGAAATAATGATTTCTATGTGAAATATTGATCTCCGATGTCAAATACTGGTCTTCCCATGTTACTTATGTATAGTGGGAAAAGCTGGTCTCTGTGAAATACATTCTCTGTACCTGAAATACCATATGTGAAATCTTGGTCTTCTTATGTTTCTCTGTGAAATGCTGGTCTCGATAAATGAAATACTGATCTCTAATATGAAATACTGACCTCGTTATGTGAAATTTAGGTGTCTATGTGTGGAAAACTGATCTCTATGCACAATACAGATCACTCTATGTGGAAAACTGATCTCTCTTTGTGAAAAATTGGTCTCTATGTGAAAAACTGTACTCTCTAAGTGACAACCTGGTCTTTATGAGAAATACTGGAATCTTTGTGAAATACTGGAATCTTTATGTGAAATTCTGGAATCTTTATGTGAAATTTTGGAATCTTTATGTGAAATACTGGAATCTTTATCTGAAATACTGGAATCTTTATGAGGAATACTGGAATCTTTATGTGAAATACATAATATTTATGTGAAATACTGGAATCTTTATGTGAAATACTGGAATTTCTATGTGAAATAATGGACTCTTTGTGTTGCTACGTTCAAATATAGCTAAACAAAGCCTGTAATCTCCAACATTTCAGTGTGCACACACACAAATAGAAAGTAATGTAAATTATACCAATCAACCTACTATATTCATATCGAAATATGGCAGAAGCCCAAAACCATCGGATTATGCAACTATAATCAGAGAATATAACAAAAGTAAAGACACACAACAAAAATCATTTAGTTTGAACATATCTAAGCACCTGAATAGTCGGCAAGATGTGGCTCGACACGAATTGGTGCAGACAACTGGAGTCTGTGGACTAATGCTTTAATATTTAATAATGTGTCATGCAGACATTATCATATATGCATGATTCACAGGAACCAGTACGGGTGCTTAGGGGCCATGTGCAAAGTACGACAGGGTGAGGGGATGGAGGGATGTTATTCAGTTACCATGTGGACACTTACTAAGCTTTGGATAGGGTTCTAGAGAGAAAGAGAGAGAAAGAAAGAAAGTAAGAGAGAGAGAGAAAGAGAGAGAAGGAGAGAACGTAAGAGTGGGAGAACGAGAGAAAGGACGTGACGCTGTTATTAGTAGTTTGAACGAGAAACCTGGAGGTAGTTTTCGGGATAACATGACAAGCGCGGGGTAGGACGTGAAGACCATAAGATCGGTTTTCACGATCGAATTCGTCGATTTTCTGTTAAAGTGTCTTAGTTTTTACATTAATCTTACTTTTAATTCCAAATTCAGGCTTTATTTGATCATATTAGTGTGACTTTCCATTCCAAATTGGGGTTTGTTTAGACTTTTTGGCCTAATTACTGCATTTCGGGAGGACTTTCTGTTTATAGTAATCAAAATATCATCAGGTAGGCAGGGTAGGGCGTGAGGCAGTATATTGGCTTCCACGATCATTTCCATCGTTTTGCTATTTTAATGCCGTTATTCTTGCACTAATGGTACTTTAGTTCATTCACTGCTGTAACGCTGTAAAGTACGGTTCGGATCCCTAAGTAGTCTCAACGGTTAAGAAACACTATACGGTGGAGTACCCTACAGATTATTTGAACTAACGGTTCTGAACAGTCTTCCCAACAGTTTCAGCCCAAAAACTAGCATATTTGAGCATTTCTTCTGGATTCGGCAGACAGTTTAAGTTGAAAGTTTTTCTGGCCGGGTGCGCCGGCCATTTCGTCGTCGGGTGCGTCTTCAGCGCTGTCACTGGTTGGCAGCACCTTCAGCGTCAGGCGCACCGTCGTGCACCCCCAGCACTGTCAGCATATGCGGACATCTGGGCCGCGTTCAGGCTCTGTCTCGGAGGCGCCTCGGCGACGGGCCTGACGTCACGCTAGTCTGAACGGCAAAGGCAGTTTATTGTCTCGAAAATGGCCGCCCCCATAGGCGGCGGCCATTTGCAATGGAAATGCTGCGCTGTGATAGGCTGAAGCTACTGGATACGGTGGCCATTTTCGAGGCGCTCTTTGTCTCCTGATTGAAAAGGGAGGCATTGCCGAGACGTCGCCGAGACGCACCCTGAATGCAAAAAGGCCAAAAAGCATCGCCGCGACGTCGCCGAGACGTCTCCGAGATGTACCCTGAACGCGGCCCTGGCCCACGCAGCTTCTTCAGTGCTCTCACTGATTGGCTGCACCTTCAGCGTAGGGCGCACCGTCGTGCATCCCGCTTTCACTGATGTAACGTCATAGAGTATGGTTCAGATTCCAAAGTTGGTCTCAACGGTAAAGAAAACTATACTATGGTATCGGAACTGTCATGACTGGATGCACGGTAGGACGTGAGAGCCAGACGATTGGCCTCTCAACATTTTTTCGGTTACGTGTGATTTTGTGCTGCCGATGGGCGCGTGAGCGGCGGCGAAATGTCTCTTTCTGTTACTGTTTTGTGGGAGATCGGTTTCTCTCGGCCGTTTTTTGTCGGTTTTCTTTTGAATCGTTTTACTTTTGGCATTAATGTTACTTTTAATACGGAATTAGGATTTATTTGTTTTCTATTCATTCATATTTATAGATTTTGGATAGTTTTATGTTCATATGAAGTAAGATGACCCGGAGATTGATTTCTCACGGTTGATTTCGTCTTGTTCTTTTACAACGTCTCATTTTTGGCGTTGATGTTAATTTTGATCCAAAATTAGGATTTATTTGTTTTATATTTATTCATATTTATCGGTTTCGGATAGTTTTAGGTTTGTATGGAGTGATATGACCAGAAGATTGGTTGTATATTTATTTATATATATACATTTCAGATGTTTTAGGGTTTTGAATTAACGGACTGGAAATTACCAAATGTATTTCACTGTATTAACCATGCCTTCAAGTTCCACCATAGTTGTTTCATCAATAGCTGGTGGGACTGTCATTTAAATTGTAGAAAGTAACATTATGCAAGTAACCAAGAAATATGACCCACCATAGTTGTGCTACTAGGTGATGGTCGGGTAGTTCATTCTAGCATTAGAATATTAACATGTCAATCTATGTAATGCAAAGATAATTTTTCATTAAGTCCCTACCATAGGCATATCTGAACATACAATAGCTGGCTTAGTCACTGTTATTCCGAATTTATAGGTATATAGAGAATGATCATATTATTAGTATGCCTTAAATGATTCCTGGGTGGGTGGGTGGAGAAGAAATCGATGCTGCAGGGAGGACGGCTGGAGGGCGAGTGCCTGAGGGAGGCCGGCGGGCGGCCTTATAAGGGAGGGAGCTGAAAGGCGAGGGGGGAGGTGGGAAAGCGGTGGGCGAGGGCGGCGGGGGTGCAGGGCGACGGGGGTGAGAGAAAGCTGAGGGGCGGATGAGAGGGTAGGTGGGAAAGCTGCGCGATGGCAGGGGAGGTGGGGGGAGGGTCTCGTCCTTTTCGCGCATCGGCTGGCGGGCGGCCTTATAAGGGAGGGAGGTGTGAGGGTGGCAGGGGTGCAGGGCGACAGGGGTGAGAGAAAGCTGAGGGGCGGATGACAGGGTAGGTGGGAAAACTGCGCGACGGCAGGGGAGGGGGGGGAGGGTCTCTTCCTTCCCTCGCATCAAATGCAATGCGAGCATTACGACCGATGCGCGAAAAGGAAGAAGGCAAGGCAGAGGTGGAGAAAGGAGACGTTTATTGGTACGCCTCAGAACATAAAGCTATACAGGAGAGTACATAAGCAGCTCATAAGGAGCAAGGTAACAACAATACAGTGGAGAGTAAAAAAGGAGCTCAGAAGGAGCGAAGCGTATAACTTATGCTAGGGAGCTCATGGGAGCTTAGAGTTCAGGGGAGGGGCGCCGAGGAGCCCTCCACCAAAAAGAAAGGAGAGGGCTCGAGGCGCGCCCGAGGGTGCGAGGCGGGGCACGAGGGGTGGACCACCTCTGAGGTCCAGGTGCCCTGCGCCAAGAGGTCGGCCGGGGGCACCCCGGCGGGGTGGCAGGGCTTGGGCGGCGCCTCGGCGGAGGCTGTAGAGGGTGAAGCTCTGGGTGTGGTGAGTCCGGGGTGTGGTGAGTCCGGGGCCTACGTCGACAGGGATGCGGGCGGCCAAAAAGAAGGGGAGGCCCGCTCCCTGGAGAGCTGCGGTGAGGAGGTCGGTGTCGTGGAGGCCCTGATGGTCGGCGGCTGTGCTGTCTGGTGAGGGTCGGCGGCTGTGCTGTCTGGGGAGGGTTCCTCGTGAGGCTGGGCTGTGTCTGAGGCGTGAGGTGCGAGGTGATGATCCCCGGCTCTGTCTGGGCGGCGTTTCGATCGGTGGTCGCTGAGGGGTTGTCGTTGGTCGTGCTGGTCGGCGGCGGTGCTGTCTGGGGAGGGTTCGTCCTGAGGATAGGCGGCGTCTGGGGCCTGCGGTGCGAGGTGATGGTCCCCGGCTCTGTCTGGGCAGCGTTTCGATCGGTGGTCGCTGGGGGGTTGTCGGTGGTTGTGATGGTCGGCGGCGGTGCTGTCTGGGGAGGGTTCGTCCTGAGGATGGGCGGCGTCTGGGGCCTGCGGTGCGAGGTGATGGTCCCCGGCTCTGTCTGGGCGGCGTTTCGATCGGTGGTCGCTGGGGGGTTGTCGGTGGTCGTGATGGTCGGCGGCGGTGCTGTTTGGGGAGGGTTCGTCCTGAGGATGGGCGGCATCTGGGGCCTGCGGTGCGAGGTGATGGTCCCCGGCTCTGTCTGGGCGGCTTTTCGATCGGTGGTCGCTGGGGGGTAGTCGGTGGTGGTCACGGGGTTGTCGGCATGGGTGTGGGTGAGGTGCCGGGGATGGCCCCCCGGGCCGGCCCGGGGGGGGCCGGCGGATCAAAAATCCGCCAAGTGTCCCGGCGTGGCCAGGGCGGTCGCCCGGGAGCTCGTGCGGCCCTTGTTTCTTCCGTGTCCGGGCATGCTGCAGCGGTCCGAGGGGATGCAGCGGTCCGAGGTGAAGACAGCCAAACAGGAAAAAGGCATGCTGGAGCGGTCCGAAGGGATGCAGCGGTCCGAGGTGAAGACAGGAAAACCGGGCAGAGCGCGGAGGAGGGCTGGAAGGCGAGTGGCAGAAATCGATGCTGCAGGGAGGAGGGCTGGAGGGCGAGTGCCTGAGGGAGGCCGGCGGGCGGCCTTATAAGGGAGGGAGCTGAAAGGCGAGGGGGGAGGTGGGAAAGCGGTGGGCGAGGGCGGTGGGGGTGCAGGGCGACGGGGGTGAGAGAAAGCTGAGGGGCAGATGAGAGGGTAGGTGGGAAAGCTGCGCGACGGTAGGGGAGGTGGGGGGAGGGTCTCGTCCTTTTCGTGCATCGGCCGGCGGGCGGCCTTATAAGGGAGGGAGGTGTGAGGGTGGCAGGGGTGCAGGGCGACAGGGGTGAGAGAAAGCTGAGGGGCGGATGACAGGGTAGGTGGGAAAACTGCGCGACGGCAGGGGAGGGGGGGGGAGGGTCTCTTCCTTCCCTCGCATCAAACGCAATGCGAGCATTACGACCAATGCATGGTCAGTTAGTTTAGGGGTGACTAGGAAGGCAATCCGACAACTGGTAGGTCAGCTACAGTTCCTTTTCCGTTGTGTGCGCCCAGTGCGGCGCTTCATGAACCGACTCCTGGCTTTCTTGAGAGCGAGCCCCTTCTATGGTAAAATTTCTGTCATGGAAGATGTGATGGGTGACCTCAGCTGGTTCAGGAGCTCTCGGAGCAATCAAATGGTCTGGTATTGATGCGCCCCTTAGCAGTTAACGTATGGATCATAGAGTGTGACTCTTGTCTAGTGGGTGGAGGCGGTTTCTCAAAGGATTGCTACTTCGCGGAACGGTACTGCCAGGCGGTATTGGAGAAGAGGTTTCATATTGCCCAGCTGGGAGCAATCAACTTAGTCGCCGTGCTCCATGCACTTACCCCCTTCAATGTAGAATTGCTTAAGGTAGTAGTTAACACGGACAATATGGCTTCCCAGGTAGTCCTAGACACTGGAGCCGGTAAGGATAGGGTACTTTGTGCGTGCACCCGAGAAATCTGGCGCTTCGCAGCAGAGCATACATGCGAGATAGTCGTTAAGCACATGCCAGGAGTACAGTTAGTGTTAGCAGATTTACTAAGTAGGTGTGGTACCTCGTGGGAGAGTCGTGATAAGATGGCTAAGCAGTGTCGGGATAAGAATCTAAAGAGGGTGCTGGTGAACCATCAGTTTGTGGTCGATTTGCTTAAGCTTTAACTGTTACCCTGTGACCTAGGAAGTTCGTCTTTTAATTGCCTCTCTCTTCCTAGGTCACCACTTGCAGCTGTCACAAAAAAAACCGCTCGAGTTGATTAAAGCAGGGCTCTCGTTATGTTCTTGGAGGAATAAGAGAGTCCAAGCGGACTGCTATGTCAAATATGCTACAATGAACGATGTTGACGTGTATAGACCAACGGGAAACGACATATTAAGTTACATAGGGTATCTAGCAGACAAACTGAAATCTCCAGGCGCGGTGAATAATTACCTAAGTGGGGCCAGAACGTGGGTGTGGCTGCATAAGGGAAGGGTAAAAGCCTTTGATACTTATCTAGCTTACATAATGAAAAGAGGGGTATATAAATTGAGCGTACACAAGCCAGTATAGGTGCCACCTTTATCTGTAAGGGACATTAAAAATGTAGTAAAACAATTCCAGAAGGGTGGACACTGTGCCTATGTGCTAATTGCTGCAATGCTTGTGGCATATTTTACTTTCTTATGGCAATCCAACTTGTTCTTTGCTCCGAGGTTGGATGACGCAGACCGCGCTCTGAAGGGTGCTGATGTTCGGTTACGGGCGAAGAGTCTCTACATCCGGGTCAGAGCTACTAAGACGACGCGTCTGGGAGGGGACAGGTTCACAGTGAAGCTCCCGTGCATTCCTGGCTCCCCGTGCTGCCCAGTCCACGCCTGGAAGAGATACGTACGTCACACGCCGATCGGTCCCAGCGATCCAGCCTTCATGCACAAGAGTGGTGCCCCCTTGCTGGCATCGACGCTGATGGAAGCTCTATGCCTAGCGCTCACCTTGTCCGGGCATGAGTTCCCTGACTCTGTGACGTTGCATAGCCTAAGGAGAGGGGGAGCGCAGTCTAGTGCCCAAGGAGGTGCGACGGAACAAGGGGTGAGAGAAGTCGGTCGCTGGAGATCTGCTGCATTGTATCAGTCCGTGGATCGGACAGCATTCTCAGAAGCACCTCAGACACTCTCAACCTTATTTGGCTGAGTGTCTGAGGTGCTTCTACTGTGTTCATGGTAAGTCTTAGAAGATCTGCCGGGTTGAGGCTCAGACATCTGACCGTACACATTAATTGTTACCTGCTTATGTAAGTGCTGTTGCTTAAATATCTAGTGCCCTGGTTCTTCTAAGTGATGTCAGGCTTAGACGCGCGTTACTAGGACGATCCCTGGATAGGGAGGGAGTGTCTGCGCTGTCATAAGCGTAGGTTGGGTATCTTGACTGATACGTAGGGAGGTGCTGTAAAAAAAATTGACATTGCGAAGACTGATCGAGAGGCATGTCTCCGGCAGTAAGTTCGAAGTTGAGTCGGACAATATTGAGCTGCGGTTGTTGTTCCCATCATGATTCCCTGTTAACTTGCAATTGTAGTCGTTAAGGGTAGGTGGTTGACGACTCCTGCGGCTATGTCCTCCTGAAGCCAGTGCCGTCATTACTGTAAGTTACCCTCTTAAGCATCCGCTAACTCATGTTGCCTAACATCTGACTTACACACAAACTTAATCATTTCAACTTAAGCGGGTGTGGCTGTTATGGCACCTCTTAAGGACTTCCTGAAGCCATGTTACCTTCAGTATAGAGAGTGTATAGGTAGACTTTTTGCCAATGTTCTATTCTGTTGCAGCGGATACCAAACCCCTGTTATACCAAAGCATACGCTAACTCATGTTGCCTAACATCTGACTTACGCACAAACTTGATCATTTCAACTTTAAGCAGGTGTGGCTGTTATGGCACCTCTTAAGGAATTCCTGAAGCCATGTTACCTTCAGTATAGAGAGTGTATAGGTAGATCTTTCGCCAATGTTGTATTCTGTTGCAGCGTATCCCAAACCCCTGTTATATTAACTCCAAACCATGTCTCGCAAACGCTGTTATTGGATGTGACTGTTGTGCACCGGCTAAGAACTACCCTGAAGCCTTGCTACCTTCAGTCTAGAGAATGTATAGGTAGGTGATGTTGACGTTATTCATGCTGTAGTACCCGTTTAGCGGCTGCCGATGTAGACACCCCCCGCCGTCCCCTTTGTTCTCGTGCTAATAAATTGTTGTGCACTATAACTGTCTCCGGCGTCATGAATTGTGCATGTTGCTAGTAACATGAGTAATTCATGACGCTGGAGACCGCGCGTGGGTACCAGGATAATTCCTCTTGCTGCCTAACTCTCCTGGTACTGGCGGATCAAATAGCCAGGAGCTGGGTTTCCCGACACAAGCGGAAAGGGGCCGGGGTACCAGGATAAAACTTGTTTATGTGTCAAGGTTGCTAGGATACTCAGCGTAGAAGCATCTTAACGCTATGGATACAGAATTTGACTAACAGACAAGCTCAGTATTACGAGTCACTGCTGTACGTGGTGATGTAAGGACGTGACGCTGTTATTAGTAGTTTGAACGAGAAACCTGGAGGTAATTTTTTTCCCTCCCTCCCTACCCTGGTAATTGATGCTCACTAGATGTCGGCTGAGTGTCTGAGGTGCTTCTACTGTGTTCTTGGTAAGTCTTAGAAGATCTGCTCGGTTGAGGCTCAGACATCTGACCATACACATTAATTGTTACCTGCTTATGTAAGTGCTGTTGCTTAAATATCTAGTGCCCTGGTTCTTCTAAGTGATGTCAGGCTTAGACGCGCGTTACTAGGACGATCCCTGGATAGGGAGTGTCTGCGCTGTCATAAGCATAGGTTGGGTATCTTGACTGATACGTAAGGAGGTGCTGTAAAAAAAATTGACATTGCGAAGACTGACCGAGAGGCATGTCTCCGGCAGTCAGTTTGAAGTTGAGTCGGACGATATTGAGCTGCGGTTGTTGTTCCCATCATGATTCCCTGTTAACTTGCAATTGTAGTCGTTAAGGGTAGGTGGTTGACGACTCCTGCGGCTATGTCCTCCTGAAGCCAGTGCCGTCATTACTGTAAGTTACCCTCTTAAGCATCCGCTAACTCATGTTGCCTAACATCTGACTTACACACAAACTTAATCATTTCAACCTAAGCGGGTGTGGCTGTTATGGCACCTCTTAAGGACTTCCTGAAGCCATGTTACCTTCAGTATAGAGAGTGTATAGGTAGACTTTTTGCCAATGTTCTATTCTGTTGCAGCGGATACCAAACCCCTGTTATACCAAAGCATACGCTAACTCATGTTGCCTAACATCTGACTTACACACAAACTTGATCATTTCAACTTTAAGCGGGTGTGGCTGTTATGGCACCTCTTAAGGAATTCCTGAAGCCATGTTACCTTCAGTATAGAGAGCGTATAGGTAGACCTTTCGCCAATGTTGTATTCTGTTGCAGCGTATCCCAAACCCCTGTTATATTAACTCCAAACCATGTCTCGCAAACGCTGTTATTGGATGTGACTGTTGTGCACCGGCTAAGAACTACCCTGAAGCCTTGTTAACTTCAGTCTAGAGAATGCATAGGTAGGTGATGTTGACGTTATTCATGCTGTAATACCCGTTTAGTGGCTGCCGATGTAGACCCCCCCCCGCCGTCCCCTTTGTTCTTGTGCTAATAAATTGTTGTGCACTATAACTGTCTCCGGCGTCATGAATTATCATATATGCATGATTCACAGGAACCAGTACGGGTGCTTAGGGGCCATGTGCAAAGTACGACAGGGTGATGGGATGGAGGGATGTTATTCAGTTACCATGTGGACACTTACTAAGCTTTGGATAGGGTTCTAGAGAGAAAGAGAGAGAAAGAAAGAAAGTAAGAGAGAGAGAGAAAGAGAGAGAAGGAGAGAACGTAAGAGTGAGAGAACGAGAGAAAAAGAGAGAAAGTAAGAGAGAGAAAGAGAGAGAAAGAGAGAGATATTTTTGTAATGTTTTGCGCAAGTTTCATTTTCCCAGCAGTATTTAGATAACTTTTTTTTTTTAATTAGGGTATAGCAAAATGTGGGTTCGAATCCTGATCACGGCACCAGTGTTGATATTTTGATATTACCTCAGATTTTGCTAGGACGGATACCCCCCTCCAATTACCCACTAATGCTCCATCTGGTATCAATAGGGTATTGATGTGTACCTCAATGCGTTATTGACTGATCCTGACCAGGCACTGTATTCATGACCATTTTGCTGGCAACCTTTCCCGCCATTATTAATTCTCACGCATGGCAACAAGCAAACTCCACAAGCAGCCGACAGGGGAATACCGCACGTTCTTTGGCGTCGCTTTGGATGCCTACCGGCCCGGAGATTGAACCTGAATGGGACAGGATGACCTAGACGTTAGAGCTAGGACGTTGTATAGAAACAAGTGTCAGGTGGCTGGGTTATGGACATGGCCACATGAATTTCCAATCGAAAATACTAAATATGGCTGGGTTATGGATGTAACCACATGATTCCCAATCTAAAATGCTAAATATGGCAAGGTTATGGACGTAGCCACATGAATTCCCTATCTCCAATGCTAAATATGGCTCGGTTATGGCCGTAGCCACATGAATTCCCAATCTTCAATGCTAAATATGGCTATGTTATGGACGTAGCCACATGATTCCCAATCTACAATGCTAAATATGGCTATGTTATGCACAGAGCCACATGATTCCAAATCTTCAATGCTAAATATGGCTATCTTATGGATGTAGCCACATGAATCCCCAATCTTCAATGCTAAATATGGCTAAGTTATGGACATAGCCACATGAATTCCCAATCTTCAATGCTAAATATGGCTATGCTATAGACATAGCCACATGATTCCCAATCTACAATGCTAAATATGGCTATGTTATGGACAAAGCCACATGATTCCCAATCATCAATGCTAAATATGGCTATGTTATGGACGTAGCCACATGATTCCCAATCTACAATGCTAAATATGCCTATGTTATGGACAGGGCCACATGATTCCCAATCTACAATGCTAAATATGGCTATGTTATGGACGTAGCCACATGATTCCCAATCTACCATGCTAAATATGGCTGTGTTATGGACAGAGCCACATGATTCCAAATCTTCAGTGCTAAATATGGCTGGGTTATGGACGTAGACACATGATTCCCAATCTAAAATGCTCAATATATTGTTCAAATACGTATATGGTGTAGTATTAGTAGTATGCGCTAACCTCTCAGGCAATGCACCGCATAGACAGGCAGGCATGGACAGGGTGATTGCATCAGGGAGCCGAGGTAGTGTAATAGTTGACATGCTAATCCCAGAATGGCAAGAAGTGTGGGGGTCAATTCATGCTCTAGATGCACTTTAGATTTACCACATATATATGTAAGTGCATTGCATATCCATTTCCTATCCATTCCCTATCTTTACCCTATCTTTGCTCTATTCTTTCCCTATTTTTGCCCTATCCTTTCTCTATCCTTCCTCTATCCTAGTAATACTGAGCACCAGTATGTGATTTTACTCAGGTAAGGATCGAACCCACCACCTCCCACATAGGAAACGGACCCTCTACTTGTTCGACTATTCCATCTAAGACAAAAAACATTAAAATTGTACTAGTTTTCCGAAATGTAGTGACCCATTTTCGTGTCTGGGTAATTAGGGGAGTGCTGTTCAGTTTGGAGACGGGAATGGTCTATTCATGGTCTGACATGCTCAACTGGACCCGGGCTTAATAATAGATCAGCCGGCAAGGAGCTAAGACCAGGGTATTAAAGACCCAGTCACGTGATTTTAAGCCACTCAAAACGCCATCTAGCGGTTCGAGCTGGTACGGACGCGGTGGCCGAATCGATAAGAGCGCATGCTTCCCATGCAGACAGTCAGAGATTTGAATCCCGGCCGAGTCAAACTAATGACTTACAAAATTGTCACTACCTAGCCTAGCCCTCAGTATTATTGGGATAGGAGGCTAATGAGTGGTTAGCTCAGTATCAGGATAATGTAACTGAATGGGATATTGGGTCATGGTGCCATCGGCCTGGTCTCCCAGTAGGACATCACTACAAAGTCACCATTACTGTCACAAGTTGGGTGGGTGCAAATCTTGATATGAACTTACATGTTGCTCAGATGTAAAACCCCAACAAACAACCAAACCTAGAGGTTCACCACTGCAATTAGTGCCATTGCATATTGATGCTGTTTTTCCGCAGTTACATTTATAGTTTAGCTTCTTTTGATAAATACTTCATCAAAGTTTTTTTTTTCTAGCGGTAGGGCACTGGCCTTGTGGCTATGTGATATTACAGTTATTCACACAATATACATTTCCTGGTGCGCACATCAGGTGTTGTGGAGTACTCAGTCTGCAGGATATACATAGATATAATGTACAGTAGTTATAGTGAACTTATTGTTTATACTTGTAATCCCTGCTTTATTAAACATGATTCCTTAATCTATTTGAAAGCTATTCTCATGAGACAAACATGGGTACAGTGCCTAAACTAGGACTTGAACCCACATTTTTTCCATTCCGGCCTGAACATCCTAACCATTAGGCAACCTAGGCTCCCTGATACAATCACCCTACTCACGCCTACCTGTGCATGTGGTTCAATGCCTGTTGGATTTGGTCACGGATTGGCTTTATAAGACATTTTCTATACGGCAGGCAATTGGACCACACAAAGATTTCTTGACGATCGTAAAGAGATGCAAACTGAAGTCGGATGGCCGTATTTCATATTCATCAAGGCTGGTAAAAAAAAAACGTGCACGGAACAGTGAAAGGGGGAAGAAAACAAGGTATACACAGGAAGAGGTGGGAAGACAACATCAGGGAATGGACAGGCCTTGAGTTTGGCGAGGACTAGAGGGTGGTAGAACATGGAAAACTGGAGAGATTTGGTTGCAAAGTCATCCGTGGTGTTCCAATGACCCTCTAGGTTAAGTGATTGGTGATGATCGTTCACTGATTGTGAGGTTAGGACAGTTTGTTAGTCCTATACTTATCCCTGGTAATTTAAGGCTTTCAAGTGGCTTCTAGGTTAAGTGATTGGTGATGATCGTTCATTGATTGTGAGGTTAGGACAGTTTGTTAGTCTTATACTTATCCCTGGTAATTTAAGGCTTTCAAGTGGCTTCTAGGTTAAGTGATTGGTGATGATCGTTCATTGATTGTGAGGTTAGGACAGTTTGTTAGTAGTATACTTATCCCTGGTAATTTAAGGCTTTCAAGTGGCTTCTTGGTTAAGTGATTGGTGATGATCGTTCAGTGATTGTGAGGTTAGGACAGTTTGTTAGTAGTATACTTATCCCTGGTAATTTAAGGCTTTCAAGTGGCTTCTAGGTTAAGTGATTGGTGATGATCGTTCATTGATTGTGAGGTTAGGACAGTTTGTTAGTATTATACTTATCCCTGGTAATTTAAGGCTTTCAAGTGGCTTCTAGGTTAAGTGATTGGTGATGATCGTTCATTGATTGTGAGGTTAGGACAGTTTGTTAGTATTATACTTATCCCTGGTAATTTAAGGCTTTCAAGTGGCTTCTAGGTTAAGTGATTGGTGATGATCGTTCACTGATTGTGAGGTTAGGACAGTTTGTTACTATTATACTTATCCCTGGTAAATTAAGGCTTTCAAGTGGCTTCTAGGTTAAGTGATTGGTGATGATCGTTCATTGATTGTGAGGTTAGGACAGTTTGTTAGTATTATACTTATCCCTGGAAATTTAAGGCTTTCAAGTGGCTTCTAGGTTAAGTGATTGGTGATGATCGTTCACTGATTGTGAGGTTAGGACAGTTTGTTACTATTATACTTATCCCTGGTAATTTAAGGCTTTCAAGTGGCTTCTAGGTTAAGTGATTGGTGATGATCGTTCATTGATTGTGAGGTTAGGACAGTTTGTTAGTATTATACTTATCCCTGGTAATTTAAGGCTTTCAAGTGGCTTCTAGGTTAAGTGATTGGTGATGATCGTTCATTGATTGTGAGGTTAGGACAGTTTGTTAGTATTATACTTATCCCTGGTAATTTAAGGCTTTCAAGTGGCTTCTAGGTTAAGTGATTGGTGATGATCGTTCATTGATTGTGAGGTTAGGACAGTTTGTTAGTAGTATACTTATCCCTGGTAATTTAAGGCTTTCAAGTGGCTTCTAGGTTAAGTGATTGGTGATGATCGTTCATTGATTGTGAGGTTAGGACAGTTTGTTAGTATTATACTTATCCCTGGTAATTTAAGGCTTTCAAGTGGCTTCTAGGTTAAGTGATTGGTGATGATCGTTCATTGATTGTGAGGTTAGGACAGTTTGTTAGTATTATACTTATCCCTGGTAATTTAAGGCTTTCAAGTGGCTTCTAGGTTAAGTGATTGGTGATGATCGTTCATTGATTGTGAGGTTAGGACAGTTTGTTAGTAGTGTACCTATCCCTGGTAATTTAAGGCTTTCAAGTGGCTTCTAGGCTAAGTGATTGGTGATGATCATTCATTGATTGTGAGGTTAGGACAGTTTGTTAGTATTATACTTATCCCTGGTAATTTAAGGCTTTCAAGTGGCTTCTAGGTTAAGTGATTGGTGATGATCGTTCATTGAATGTGAGGTTAGGACAGTTTGTAAGTATTATACTTATCCCTGGTAATTTAAGGCTTTCAAGTGGCTTCTAGGTTAAGTGATTGGTGATGATCGTTCATTGATTGTGAGGTTAGGACAGTTTGTTAGTATTATACTTATCCCTGGAAATTTAAGGCTTTCAAGTGGCTTCTAGGTTAAGTGATTGGTGATGATCGTTCACTGATTGTGAGGTTAGGACAGTTTGTTACTATTATACTTATCCCTGGTAATTTAAGGCTTTCAAGTGGCTTCTAGGTTAAGTGATTGGTGATGATCGTTCATTGATTGTGAGGTTAGGACAGTTTGTTACTATTATACTTATCCCTGGTAATTTAAGGCTTTCAAGTGGCTTCTAGGTTAAGTGATTGGTGATGATCGTTCATTGATTGTGAGGTTAGGACAGTTTGTTAGTATTATACTTATCCCTGGAAATTTAAGGCTTTCAAGTGGCTTCTAGGTTAAGTGATTGGTGATGATCGTTCACTGATTGTGAGGTTAGGACAGTTTGTTAGTATTATACTTATCCCTGGTAATTTAAGGCTTTCAAGTGGCTTCTAGGTTAAGGGATTGGTGATGATCGTTCATTGATTGTGAGGTTAGGACAGTTTGTTAGTATTATACTTATCCCTGGTAATTTAAGGCTTTCAAGTGGCTTCTAGGTTAAGTGATTGGTGATGATCGTTCATTGATTGTGAGGTTAGGACAGTTTGTTAGTATTATACTTATCCCTGGTAATTTAAGGCTTTCAAGTGGCTTCTAGGTTAAGTGATTGGTGAAGATCGTTCACTGATTGTGAGGTTAGGACAGTTTGTTAGTAGTATACTTATCCCTGGTAATTTAAGGCTTTCAAGTGGCTTCTAGGTTAAGTGATTGGTGATGATCGTTCATTGATTGTGAGGTTAGGACAGTTTGTTAGTATTATACTTATCCCTGGTAATTTAAGGCTTTCAAGTGGCTTCTAGGTTAAGTGATTGGTGATGATCGTTCATTGATTGTGAGGTTAGGACAGTTTGTTAGTATTATACTTATCCCTGGTAATTTAAGGCTTTCAAGTGGCTTCTAGGTTAAGTGATTGGTGATGATCGTTCATTGATTGTGAGGTTAGGACAGTTTGTTAGTAGTATACTTATCCCTGGTAATTTAAGGCTTTCAAGTGGCTTCTAGGCTAAGTGATTGGTGATGATCGTTCATTGATTGTGAGGTTAGGACAGTTTGTTAGTATTATACTTATCCCTGGTAATTTAAGGCTTTCAAGTGGCTTCTAGGTTAAGTGATTGGTGATGATCGTTCATTGATTGTGAGGTTAGGACAGTTTGTTAGTATTATACTTATCCCTGGTAATTTAAGGCTTTCAAGTGGCTTCTAGGTTAAGTGATTGGTGATGATCGTTCATTGATTGTGAGGTTAGGACAGTTTGTTAGTATTATACTTATCCCTGGTAATTTAAGGCTTTCAAGTGGCTTCTAGGTTAAGTGATTGGTGATGATCGTTCACTGATTGTGAGGTTAGGACAGTTTGTTAGTATTATACTTATCCCTGGTAATTTAAGGCTTTCAAGTGGCTTCTAGGTTAAGTGATTGGTGATGATCGTTCATTGATTGTGAGGTTAGGACAGTTTGTTAGTATTATACTTATCCCTGGTAATTTAAGGCTTTCAAGTGGCTTCTAGGTTAAGTGATTGGTGATGATCGTTCATTGATTGTGAGGTTAGGACAGTTTGTTAGTATTATACTTATCCCTGGTAATTTAAGGCTTTCAAGTGGCTTCTAGGTTAAGTGATTGGTAATGATCGTTCACTGATTGTGAGGTTAGGACAGTTTGTTAGTAGTATACTTATCCCTGGTAATTTAAGGCTTTCAAGTGGCTTCTAGGTTAAGTGATTGGTGATGATCGTTCATTGATTGTGAGGTTAGGACAGTTTGTTAGTATTATACTTATCCCTGGTAATTTAAGGCTTTCAAGTGGCTTCTAGGTTAAGTGATTGGTGATGATCGTTCATTGATTGTGAGGTTAGGACAGTTTGTTAGTATTATACTTATCCCTGGTAATTTAAGGCTTTCAAGTGGCTTCTAGGTTAAGTGATTGGTAATGATCGTTCACTGATTGTGAGGTTAGGACAGTTTGTTAGTAGTATACTTATCCCTGGTAATTTAAGGCTTTCAAGTGGCTTCTAGGTTAAGTGATTGGTGATGATCATTCATTGATTGTGAGGTTAGGACAGTTTGTTAGTAGTATACCTATCCCTGGTAATTTAAGGCTTTCAAATGGCTTCTAGGCTAAGTGATTGGTGATGATCATTCATTGATTGTGAGGTTAGGACAGTTTGTTAGTATTATACTTATCCCTGGTAATTTAAGGCTTTCAAGTGGCTTCTAGGTTAAGTGATTGGTGATGATCGTTCATTGAATGTGAGGTTAGGACAGTTTGTAAGTATTATACTTATCCCTGGTAATTTAAGGCTTTCAAGTGGCTTCTAGGTTAAGTGATTGGTGATGATCGTTCATTGATTGTGAGGTTAGGACAGTTTGTTAGTATTATACTTATCCCTGGAAATTTAAGGCTTTCAAGTGGCTTCTAGGTTAAGTGATTGGTGATGATCGTTCACTGATTGTGAGGTTAGGACAGTTTGTTACTATTATACTTATCCCTGGTAATTTAAGGCTTTCAAGTGGCTTCTAGGTTAAGTGATTGGTGATGATCGTTCATTGATTGTGAGGTTAGGACAGTTTGTTAGTATTATACTTATCCCTGGTAATTTAAGGCTTTCAAGTGGCTTCTAGGTTAAGTGATTGGTGATGATCGTTCATTGATTGTGAGGTTAGGACAGTTTGTTAGTATTATACTTATCCCTGGTAATTTAAGGCTTTCAAGTGGCTTCTAGGTTAAGTGATTGGTGATGATCGTTCACTGATTGTGAGGTTAGGACAGTTTGTTAGTAGTATACTTATCCCTGGTAATTTAAGGCTTTCAAGTGGCTTCTAGGTTAAGTGATTGGTGATGATCGTTCATTGAATGTGAGGTTAGGACAGTTTGTAAGTATTATACTTATCCCTGGTAATTTAAGGCTTTCAAGTGGCTTCTAGGTTAAGTGATTGGTGATGATCGTTCATTGATTGTGAGGATAGGACAGTTTGTTAGTATTATACTTATCCCTGGAAATTTAAGGCTTTCCAGTGGCTTCTAGGTTAAGTGATTGGTGATGATCGTTCACTGATTGTGAGGTTAGGACAGTTTGTTACTATTATACTTATCCCTGGTAATTTAAGGCTTTCAAGTGGCTTCTAGGTTAAGTGATTGGTGATGATCGTTCATTGATTGTGAGGTTAGGACAGCTTGTTAGTATTATACTTATCCCTGGTAATTTAAGGCTTTCAAGTGGCTTCTAGGTTAAGTGATTGGTGATGATCGTTCACTGATTGTGAGGTTAGGACAGTTTGTTAGTAGTATACTTATCCCTGGTAATTTAAGGCTTTCAAGTGGCTTCTTGGTTAAGTGATTGGTGATGATCGTTCATTGATTGTGAGGTTAGGACAGTTTGTTAGTATTATACTTATCCCTGGTAATTTAAGGCTTTCAAGTGTCTTCTAGGTTAAGTGATTGGTGATGATCGTTCATTGATTGTGAGGTTAGGACAGTTTGTTAGTATTATACTTATCCCTGGTAATTTAAGGCTTTCAAGTGGCTTCTAGGTTAAGTGATTGGTGATGATCGTTCATTGATTGTGAGGTTAGGACAGTTTGTTAGTACTATACTCATCCCTGGTAATTTAAGGCTTTCAAGTGGCTTCTAGGTTAAGTGATTGGTGATGATCGTTCATTGATTGTGAGGTTAGGACAGTTTGTTAGTATTATACTTATCCCTGGTAATTTAAGGCTTTCAAGTGGCTTCTTGGTTAAGTGATTGGTGATGATCGTTCATTGATTGTGAGGTTAGGACAGTTTGTTAGTAGTATACTTATCCCTGGTAATTTAAGGCTTTCAAGTGGCTTCTAGGTTAAGTGATTGGTGATGATCGTTCATTGATTGTGAGGTTAGGACAGTTTGTTAGTATTATACTTATCCCTGGTAATTTAGGACAGTTTGTTAGTAGTATACTTATCCCTGGTAATTTAAGGCTTTCAAGTGGCTTCTAGGTTAAGTGATTGGTGATGATCGTTCATTGATTGTGAGGTTAGGACAGTTTGTTAGTATTATACTTATCCCTGGTAATTTAAGGCTTTCAAGTGGCTTCTTGGTTAAGTGATTGGTGATGATCGTTCATTGATTGTGAGGTTAGGAGAGTTTGTTAGTATTATACTTATCCCTGGTAATTTAAGGCTTTCAAGTGGCTTCTAGGGTAAGTGATTGGTGATGATCGTTCACTGATTGTGAGGTTAGGAGAGTTTGTTAGTATTATACTTATCCCTGGTAATTTAGGACAGTTTCTTAGTAGTATACTTATCCCTGGTAATTTAAGGCTTTCAAGTCGCTTCATGGTTAAGTGATTGGTGATGATCCTTCATTGATTGTGAGGTTAGGACAGTTTGTTGGTATTATACTTATCCCTGGTAATTTAAGGCTTTCAAGTCGCTTCATGGTTAAGTGATTGGTGATGATCGTTCATTGATTGTGAGGTTAGGACAGTTTGTTAGTATTATACTTATCCCTGGTAATTTAAGGCTTTCAAGTGGCTTCTTGGTTAAGTGATTGGTGATGATCGTTCATTGATTGTGAGGTTAGGAGAGTTTGTTAGTATTATACTTATCCCTGGTAATTTAAGGCTTTCAAGTGGCTTCTAGGGTAAGTGATTGGTGATGATCGTTCACTGATTGTGAGGTTAGGAGAGTTTGTTAGTATTATACTTATCCCTGGTAATTTAGGACAGTTTGTTAGTAGTATACTTATCCCTGGTAATTTAAGGCTTTCAAGTGGCTTCTAGGTTAAGTGATTGGTGATGATCGTTCATTGATTGTGAGGTTAGGACAGTTTGTTAGTAGTATACTTATCCCTGGTAATTTAAGGCTTTCAAGTGGCTTCTAGGTTAAGTGATTGGTGATGATCGTTCATTGATTGTGAGGTTAGGACAGTTTGTAAGTATTATACTTATCCCTGGTAATTTAAGGCTTTCAAGTGGCTTCTAGTTAAGTGATTGGTCTTGATCGTTCATTGATTGTGAGGTTAGGACAGTTTGTTAGTAGTGTACTTATCCCTGGTAATTTAAGGCTTTCAAGTGGCTTCTAGGTTAAGTGATTGGTGATGATCCTTCATTGATTGTGAGGTTAGGACAGTTTGCTAGTAGTATACTTATCCCTGGTAATTTAAGGCTTTCAAGTGGCTTCTAGGTTAAGTGATTGGTGATGATCCTTCATTGATTGTGAGGTTAGGACAGTTTGTTAGTATTATAGTTATCCCTGGTAATTTAAGGCTTTCAAGTGGCTTCTAGTTAAGTGATTGGTGACGATCGTTCATTGATTGTGAGGTTAGGACAGTTTGTAAGTATTATACTTATCCCTGGTAATTTAAGGCTTTCAAGTGGCTTCTAGTTAAGTGATTGGTGATGATCGTTCATTGATTGCGAGGTTAGGACAGTTTGTAAGTATTATACTTATCCCTGGTAATTTAAGGCTTTCAAGTGGCTTCTAGTTAAGTGATTGGTGATGATCGTTCATTGATTGTGAGGTTAGGACAGTTTGTTAGTATTATACTTATCCCTGGTAATTTAAGGCTTTCAAGTGGCTTCTAAGTTAAGTGATTGGTGATGATCGTTCATTGATTGTGAGGTTAGGACAGTTTGTTAGTAGTATACTTATCACTGGTAATTTAAGGCTTTCAAGTGGCTTCTAGGTTAATTGATTGGTGATGATTCTTCATTGAGTGTGAGGTTAGGACAGTTTGTTTGTATTATAGTTATCCCTGGTAATGTAAGGCTTTCAAGTGGCTTCTAGTTAAGTGATTGGTGATGATCGTTCATTGATTGTGAGGTTAGGACAGTTTGTAAGTGTTATACTTATCCCTGGTAATTTAAGGCTTTCAAGTGGCTTCTAGTTAAGTGATTGGTGATGATCGTTCATTGATTGCGAGGTTAGGACAGTTTGTAAGTATTATACTTATCCCTGGTAATTTAAGGCTTTCAAGTGGCTTCTAGTTAAGTGATTGGTGATGATCGTTCATTGATTGTGAGGTTAGGACAGTTTGTTAGTATTATACTTATCCCTGGTAATTTAAGGCTTTCAAGTGGCTTCTAGTTAAGTGATTGGTGATGATCGTTCATTGATTGTGAGGTTAGGACAGTTTGTTAGTAGTATGCTTATCCCTGGTAATTTAAGGCTTTCAAGTGGCTTCTAAGTTAAGTGATTGGTGATGATCGTTCATTGATTGTGAGGTTAGGACAGTTTGTTAGTAGTATACTTATCCCTGGTAATTTAAGGCTTTCAAGTGGCTTCTAGGTTAAGTGATTGGTGATGATCGTTCATTGATTGTGAGGTTAGGAGAGTTTGTTAGTATTATTCTTATCCCTGGTAATTTAAGGCTTTCAAGTGGCTTCTAGGTTAAGTGATTGGTGATGATCGTTCATTGATTGTGGGGTTAGGACAGTTTGTTAGTATTACACTTATCCCTGGTAATTTAAGGCTTTCAAGTGGCTTCTAGGTTAAGTGATTGGTGATGATCGTTCATTGATTGTGAGGTTAGGACAGTTTGTTAGTAGTATACTTATCCCTGGTAATTTAAGGCTTTCAAGTGGCTTCATGGTTAAGTGATTGGTGACGATCGTTCATTGATTGTGAGGTTAGGACAGTTTGTTAGTAGTATGCTTATCCCTGGTAATTTAAGGCTTTCAAGTGGCTTCTAAGTTAAGTGATTGGTGATGATCGTTCATTGATTGTGAGGTTAGGACAGTTTGTTAGTATTATACTTATCCCTGGTAATTTAAGGCTTTCAAGTGGCTTCATGGTTAAGTGATTGGTGACGATCGTTCATTGATTGTGAGGTTAGGACAGTTTGTAAGTATTATACTTATCCCTGGTAATTTAAGGCTTTCAAGTGGCTTCTAGGTTAAGTGATTGGTGATGATCGTTCACTGATTGTGAGGTTAGGACAGTTTGTTAGTATTATGCTTATCCCTGGTAATTTAAGGCTTTCAAGTGGCTTCTAGGTTAAGTGATTGGTGATGATCGTTCATTGATTGTGAGGTTAGGACAGTTTGTTAGTAGTATTCTTATCCCTGGTAAATTAAGGCTTTCAAGTGGCTTCTTGGTTAAGTGATTGGTGATGATCGTTCATTGATTGTGAGGTTAGGACAGTTTGTTAGTATTATACTTATCCCTGGTAATTTAAGGCTTTCAAGTCGCTTCATGGTTAAGTGATTGGTGATGATCGTTCATTGATTGTGAGGTTAGGACAGTTTGTTAGTATCATACTTATCCCTGGTAATTTAAGGCTTTCAAGTGGCTTCTAGGTTAAGTGATTGGTGATGATCGTTCACTGATTGTGAGGTTAGGAGAGTTTGTTAGTATTATACTTATCCCTGGTAATTTAAGGCTTTCAACTGGCTTCTTGGTTAAGTGATTGGTGATGATCGTTCATTTATTGTGAGGTTAGGACAGTTTGTTAGTCTTATACTTATCCCTGGTAATTTAGGACAGTTTGTTAGTAGTATACTTATCCCTGGTAATTTAAGGCTTTCAAGTGGCTTCTAGGTTAAGTGATTGGTGACGATCGTTCATTGATTGTGAGGTTAGGACAGTTTGTTAGTATTATACTTATCCCTGGTAACTTAAGGCTTTCAAGTGGCTTCTTGGTTAAGTGATTGGTGATGATCGTTCATTGATTGTGAGGTTAGGACAGTTTGTTAGTATCATACTTATCCCTGGTATTTTAAGGCTTTCAAGTGGCTTCTAGGTTAAGTGATTGGTGATGATCGTTCACTGATTGTGAGGTTAGGAGAGTTTGTTAGTATTGTACTTATCCCTGGTAATTTAAGGCTTTCAACTGGCTTCTTGGTTAAGTGATTGGTGATGATCGTTCATTTATTGTGAGCTTAGGACAGTTTGTTAGTCTTATACTTATCCCTGGTAATTTAGGACAGTTTGTTAGTAGTATACTTATCCCTGGTAATGTATGGCTTTCAAGTGGCTTCTAGGTTAAGTGATTGGTGACGATCGTTCATTGATTGTGAGGTTAGGACAGTTTGTTTGTATTATACTTATCCCTGGTAATTTAAGGCTTTCAAGTGGCTTCTAGGTTAAGTGATTGGTGATGATCGTTCACTGATTGTGAGGTTAGGACAGTTTGTTAGTATTATACTTATCTCTGGTAATTTAAGGCTTTCAAGTGGCTTCTAGGTTAAGTGATTGGTGATGATCGTTCATTGATTGTGAGGTTAGGACAGTTTGTTAGTGTTATACTTATCCCTGGTAATTTAAGGCTTTCAAGTGGCTTCTAGGTTAAGTGATTGATGATGATCGTTCATTGATTGTGAGGTTAGGACAGTTTGTTAGTATTATACTTATCCCTGGTAATTTAGGACAGTTTGTTAGTAGTATACTTATCCCTGGTAATTTAAGGCTTTCAAGTGGCTTCTAGGTTAAGTGATTGGTGATGATCGTTCATTGATTGTGAGGTTAGGACAGTTTGTTTGTATTATACTTATCCCTGGTAATTTAAGGCTTTCAAGTGGCTTCTAGTTAAGTGATTGGTGATGATCGTTCATTGATTGTGAGGTTAGGAGAGTTTGTTAGTATTATTCTTATCCCTGGTAATTTAAGGCTTTCAAGTGGCTTCTAGGTTAAGTGATTGGTGATGATCGTTCATTGATTGTGAGGTTAGGACAGTTTGTTAGTAGTATACTTATCGCTGGTAATTTAAGGCTTTCAAGTGGCTTCTTGGTTAAGTGATTGGTGATGATCGTTCATTGATTGTGAGGTTAGGACAGTTTGTTAGTATTATACTTATCCCTGGTAATTTAAGGCTTTCAAGTGGCTTCTAGGTTAAGTGATTGGTGATGATCGTTCATTGATTGTGAGGTTAGGACAGTTTGTTAGTAGTATACTTATCGCTGGTAATTTAAGGCTTTCAAGTGGCTTCTTGGTTAAGTGATTGGTGATGATCGTTCATTGATTGTGAGGTTAGGACAGTTTGTTAGTATTATACTTATCCCTGGTAATTTAAGGCTTTCAAGTGGCTTCTTGGTTAAGTGATTGGTGATGATCGTTCATTGATTGTGAGGTTAGGACAGTTTGTTAGTATTATACTTATCCCTGGTAATTTAAGGCTTTCAAGTGGCTTCTAGGTTAAGTGATTGGTGATGATCGTTCACTGATTGTGAGGTTAGGACAGTTTGTTAGTAGTATACTTATCCCTGGTAATTTAAGGCTTTCAAGTGGCTTCTAGGTTAAGTGATTGGTGATGATCGTTCATTGATTGCGAGGTTAGGACAGTTTGTTAGTATTATACTTATCCCTGGTAATTTAAGGCTTTCAAGTGGCTTCTAGGCTAAGTGATTGGTGATGATCGTTCACTGATTGTGAGGTTAGGACAGTTTGTTAGTATTATAGTTATCCCTGGTAATTTAAGGCTTTCAAGTGGCTTCTAAGTTAAGTGATTGGTGATGATCGTTCATTGATTGTGAGGTTAGGACAGTTTGTTAGTATTATACTTATCCCTGGTAATTTAAGGCTTTCAAGTGGCTTCTAAGTTAAGTGATTGGTGATGATCGTTCATTGATTGTGAGGTTAGGACAGTTTGTTAGTATTATACTTATCCCTGGTAATTTAAGGCTTTCAATTGGCTTCTAAGTTAAGTGACTGTTGATGACCGTTCATTGATTGTGAGGTTAGGACAGTTTGTTAGTATTATACTTATCCCTGGTAATTTAAGGCTTTCAAGTGGCTTCTAAGTTAAGTGATTGGTGATGATCGTTCACTGATTGTGAGGTTAGGACAGTTTGTTAGTATTATTCTTATCCCCGGTAATTTAAGGCTTTCAAGTGGCTTCTAGGTTAAGTGATTGGTGATGATCGTTCACTGATTGTGAGGTTAGGACAGTTTGTTGGTATTATACTTATCCCTGGTAATTTAAGGCTTTCAAGTGGCTTCTAAGTTAAGTGATTGGTGATGATCGTTCATTGAGTGTGAGGTTAGGAGAGTTTGTTAGTATTATACTTATCCCTGGTAATTTAAGGCTTTCAAGTGGCTTCTAGGTTAAGTGATTGGTGATGACCGTTCACTGATTGTGAGGTTAGGACAGTTTGTTAGTAGTATACTTATCCCTGGTAATTTAAGGCTTTCAAGTGGCTTCTAGGTTAAGTGATTGGTGATGATCGTTCATTGATTGCGAGGTTAGGACAGTTTGTTAGTATTATACTTATCCCTGGTAATTTAAGGCTTTCAAGTGGCTTCTAGGCTAAGTGATTGGTGATGATCGTTCACTGATTGTGAGGTTAGGACAGTTTGTTAGTATTATAGTTATCCCTGGTAATTTAGGACAGTTTGTTAGTATTATACTTATCCCTGGTAATTTAAGGCTTTCAAGTGGCTTCTAGGTTAAGTGATTGGTGATGATCGTTCATTGATTGTGAGGTTAGGACAGTTTGTTAGTAGTATACTTATCCCTGGTGATTTAAGGCTTTCAAGTGGCTTCTTGGTTAAGTGATTGGTGATGATCGTTCATTGATTGTGAGGTTAGGAGAGTTTGTTAGTATTATACTTATCCCTGGTAATTTAAAGCTTTCAAGTGGCTTCTAAGTTAAGTGATTGGTGATGATCGTTCATTGATTGTGAGGTTAGGAGAGTTTGTTAGTATTATACTTATCCCTGGTAATTTAAGGCTTTCAAGTGGCTTCTAGGTTAAGTGATTGGTGATGATCGTTCACTGATTGTGAGGTTAGGACAGTTTGTTAGTAGTATACTTATCCCTGGTAATTTAAGGCTTTCAAGTGGCTTCTAGGTTAAGTGATTGGTGATGATCGTTCATTGATTGCGAGGTTAGGGCAGTTTGTTAGTATTATACTTATCCCTGGTAATTTAAGGCTTTCAAGTGGCTTCTAGGCTAAGTGATTGGTGATGATCGTTCACTGATTGTGAGGTTAGGACAGTTTGTTAGTATTATAGTTATCCCTGGTAATGTAAGGCTTTCAAGTGGCTTCTAAGTTAAGTGATTGGTGATGATCGTTCATTGATTGTGAGGTTAGGACAGTTTGTTAGTATTATACTTATCCCTGGTAATTTAAGGCTTTCAAGTGGCTTCTAAGTTAAGTCATTGGTGATGATCGTTCATTGATTGTGAGGTTAGGACAGTTTGTTAGTATTATACTTATCCCTGGTAATTTAAGGCTTTCAAGTGGCTTCTAAGTTAAGTGATTGGTGATGATCGTTCATTGATTGTGAGGTTAGGACAGTTTGTTAATATTATACTTATCCCTGGTAATTTAAGGCTTTCAAGTGGCTTCTAAGTTAAGTGATTGGTGATGATCGTTCACTGATTGTGAGGTTAGGACAGTTTGTTAGTATTATACTTATCCCCGGTAATTTAAGGCTTTCAAGTGGCTTCTAGGTTAAGTGATTGGTGATGATCGTTCACTGATTGTGAGGTTAGGACAGTTTGTTAGTATTATACTTATCCCTGGTAATTTAAGGCTTTCAAGTGGCTTCTAGGCTAAGTGATTAGTGATGATCATTCATTGATTGTGAGGTTAGGACAGTTTGTTAGTATTATACTTATCCCTGGTAATTTAAGGCTTTCAAGTGGCTTCTAGGTTAAGTGATTGGTGATGATCGTTCATTGATTGTGAGGTTAGGACAGTTTGTTAGTAGTATACTTATCCCTGGTAATTTAAGGCTTTCAAGTGGCTTCTTGGTTAAGTGATTGGTGATGATCGTTCATTGATTGTGAGGTTAGGAGAGTTTGTTAGTATTATACTTATCCCTGGTAATTTAAGGCTTTCAAGTGGCTTCTAAGTTAAGTGATTGGTGATGATCGTTCATTGATTGTCAGGTTAGGAGAGTTTGTTTGTATTATACTTATCCCTGGTAATTTAAGGCTTTCAAGTGGCTTCTAGGTTAAGTGATTGGTGATGATCGTTCACTGATTGTGAGGTTAGGACAGTTTGTTAGTATTATACTTATCCATGGTAATTTAAGGCTTTCAAGTGGCTTCCGTCCATAACTCATCTAATCTTTACGATTACATATATATATATATATGTATATATATATACCGTATATGTCCCAATAGATGCGCACTGCACAAGTACAGACACATGGATGCGCGTCTATTCAAAGCTAAAGAATTTCATGGATTTGTTTTTGTCGTGCCTCTAAAATAAAGTGGGATTGTCATATTTTATGTGCATTCAGTCTGAATATGATCATACATTTTTATTTGTTTTTGTCGTGCATTTGAAATAAAATGGGATTGTCTTATTTTATGTGCATTCAGTCTGGATATGATCGTAACTTTGTGGGTGCTTTCAATCTTGAAATGGGGGGTGTGCTTCTATTGGGTAGCATGCTTCTATTGGGACATATACGGTATATGTGCAGGCAATGCACTTATATGAACGTATACTCATCGAACAATTAGATATACATGGTGGGTAGATGATCATAAATACCTAAATTCCACAAGAATGTGTTCAATTTGCAATGTATCTCTCCAATAGCTTACATAAGAATAAAAATGATGATTGATACCGGACCGATTGGCAGGCAGTTTCCGAGAAGTGAGTTGACCAAGCCATCTCTAATTGGTTCATCAAGTATTCAGCAGCCTTCAGAGCTTGTACTATTGGAATTGGAGCTACTCTGAGGGCCAATTTCCCATGCATCATTCAATCGACAGGGTTCCACAATTTTCAGTGAATAGACCAATCCCGGCGAAATGCCAGTCACAAGCAATATTCAAATAAGTATCAATAACCAATCACATACAAATGTCACACCACCCTGCATCTATTGAACACGACTACCCTCCTGCCTTTGGCTCTGCCTTTGCATATGGCCCAGTAGCCTCTCACCCATGGAACATTACGTAGTACTGTGGTAATAGCTGAATGGAATATTAGCAGCACAGTACAGCGGTAATATTTGAATGGAACATTAGTAACCCAGTACTGTGGTAGTTAAATGGAATATTACCAACACAGTACTGTGGTAATATTTTAATGGAGCATTAGTGACCCAGTACTGTGGTAATAGCTAAATGGAATATTAGTGACACAGTACTGTTGTAATATTTAAATGGAGCATTAGTGACCCAGTACTGTGGTAGTTAAATGGAATATTACCAACACAGTACTGTGGTAATATTTTAATGGAAAATTAGAGATCCAATACTGTGGTAGTTAAATGGAATATTAGTGACACAGTACTGTGGTAATATTTGAATGACCCTTTACAATTACAGTGAAGGGATTGATGATAATGATGACAATGACTATTTAAATGGATTATTACCGACACAGTACAGTGTCCGGAACCATTGCTATATATATATGTACGATCTCTACATACGCAAAACTTTCGGCTGCCCTCAGCGTGCCATCGTCCATGCCAGTGATGGTGGGCGCTAGGTCCTGGTGGTTCAGCCGCTCCGACATCTGCGACGCACCATACGACAGTGCCCTCTGCAGGGACTCGCGCAACTCGGCCCCGCTGAACGGCTTCTGTGTTAAAGGGTGGTGCACAAAACATGTCGTCCCATGGTACGGGTCATACCGGCTCAGCAGCGGTGTCGTCACCTGCTCTTCTTCCGGTTCTGGTTCAACTTCCGGTTCTGGTTCCGGTTTGTTTTCCATCGGTCTTTGCAACGCTGGCAGTCGGTAGGGGGCCTGGTTAGCATTCGGCTGTTCGGGGCATGCGCTTCCCCCGGCGGCAGCGCCCAGAGAGAGTGTCATCGACAACTGGCGCGCGCACGATGCCGCACCAGAACTGGAATCGCCGTCGCCGCCGGAAAGAAGCGCGGACATGATGAGCGGTTCGTGCGGCGGGGTGAGAGGCACCGATGGAGAGGAGGCGGCGGATGAGGCTGGTGGAGGCAGAAGCGGAAGCACATAGGAGCTGGGGGACGATGGTGATGTACCGGAAACGGGGCTCGGCAGCATTTCCGCTTCCGGTATTGAAAGGGATGCAGCAGAGGCTGCTGCGTCGGCGTCTGAGTAGGCGTGCGTCTCTCCCAGGTGGACATGGGCGGAAGTAGAGAAGTCGGGCGGGAAGAAGAGCAGTGGACCATGTGGCGACACGTGGTTGTGGCGGCCCATCGCCACCAGGGGGCCACCTCCCGATGTCGGCGTCTGCACGGACACAGCTGGCTTGGAGAAGCCGGGTGACGTCACAGGCGGCACGATGTGCGAACCGGAAGTCGGGAGCCTCTCCTCACGCTGCGTGAAGGAGAGGTCATTGCTGGGTACCAGTGTGTATGCCATGTGTCTGTGGGTGTGGGTGCTGCGTAGTGGTTATGACAGCACACAACAGCACTCACAGTCCTTTACAACATAAATTTAAGGCGAAGCCCTGGGCTCCTGTGAATCTCAACTGTCCTGCTACGTTACGGAAGCTTCAGAATTTGTTGTGTAAGATGTGACTTATACATACATACATCACTTGGGTCCTTCAACACCACCTGACCCCATTTCACATTTGCGTATCGCCATCCTCATCCTCATGTGGTTGACACTCTGGCTGTTATCACACATGCTATAAATGATTGTGACAACAAGATCCGGTTATTCCTGTCACAAGCCACTAGATGCATCCCTCCAAAGTGTGCCCCTATCCTTTATTATAGTCCACTCATAAATGTCCTCAGACATCCTCTTTTAGCGCGTCTTTGCCAGAAACCCTGGAAATCTCCGATTTTTGTGCACTCACAGCTTCCTCAGATAATCTCCATTGTCTTCAACTCATTCAGTTTCTCGAATATCCCCTATTATCATCCTCTCATTGGCTTCCTTGATTTTCCTTTATTATCGCTCACTAGACCGATTGCTGAGTCCACGATTATCTTCTGCTCATGGGCTCCCTCATGCTCAATGCAGTTAATGTTGCACTCCCATTGACGCAATGTAATAGTATATATATATATATATATATATATATATTAGTGATCATATATATATTGTAATTACAGCTGGAATAAATATTAATGCGATAACTTGGTGAAGTAAATATAAGCTCTGGCAAGAGGTTATTCAAATAAAACACAATTTAGGGATGGAATTACACCAGTGCAGTGAGGACCCGTTGGGGGGGGGGGTGCCACCAATCCCTAAATGGACTTTATTTATATGTAGAAGGAAAGTTGCCAGAACTGCCATTAATTTGTACTCGTATAATTATTATACATGACATAATATCTCCCAGTCATCTCCCCGTAACTCCTCTATCCGTCAGCAATATCATAGAAGTAATTAATTGGTTATTTAACACCCCTCCTCTGCTGCGGTATACATCCACTGTGTCTGCTGTTAATTAATTAATGAATTACTACACTGGCTGATAATTAATCATAGGCTCCAATAGCGGCTAATATCACAACGGAAAGACTACTTCTCATCAGATCATCAAAGTTAGTCAACGTTGAGCTTTGTCAGTACTTAGGCGAGTGCCCGCCTGCGAATACCAGGTGCTGCAGACACCCTGACAAGGGCCTTACATCCTTGCACCAATCATTCATGGATGCATATGAAATATTCCGCCACGACGACTCTCCATGAGCTGGAAGTCCTTCCCACATCCATGTAGGTGCTCCATCCTGGAGGTGCAACACACATTCATCCACTCCTCCTTGGTGTGCGGAGGCCAGAGGGCGTGGTGGGCTGGATTAGACACATTAAGCACCACATTCCTCCAGTAGCGCACTACCACTGTTAATGAACCCCTATATATATGGTGATATCTATCTATCTATCTGGCTGCCTCCGGCACATGTATGCCCTCCAGCCTACACACCTGAGATGCTACTCCAGGTGATGGGCTCAACTCCAGGCATTCACTAGACACTACCTCCTCCAGTGACTGACACCCCCCCTCCCCCATCCCTACCTCTATATCAATCACCCCCTCAACTAGAGCTACCCGCTCCAGTTCTCTCTCACTTCTCTCCTCTCCCACCCTCTCCTCTTTCTATCCAACACCCCACCCCATTCGCCCGACTAATGCACAGCTCGCCGCATCCGGATTAATATTAATGCAGTCTCTGTTAGTGACAAAACAAATAAGAGAGATGCAGTGTGTGTAAGCGGTAAGGGCGTGTGGGGGTGCTACCGGTGTGTGTGGGGGTGGGGGGTGGAAGGGGTTCCTCCAGTGTGAGTCCGTCTCCTCTCGGTGTGGGCGTGCTGGCGCATGCGCAGTGACTGCCTGGTAGTGTAGTAGATAGTGACAGTAGTACTAGTACCAGGCCCGGCCGTGTGGTGAGTGAGCCCCTGTGTGACCAGTAGGGAGGGGTTTGTGAGGTTCGGTGGGGTTGTGGGGGGTTGTGGGGGGATGTGGGAGGTGTGGGGGTGGAGTGTGAGGGACGAGCCTTCTCCAGCACTGCATAGGGAGCGGGTAGTGGAGAAGGGGGGGGGGTGAAACTCAACTCCTCCAATTTATGCGGTTCCTCCAGGGCTTGGCGATGGTTGGGCTGTTGTTGGTGTTGGTGTTGGTGGGGGTGCCGATGCTGTTGTTATTGGTGCTGGTGTTGGGGGTTGGGTGGGGGTGGGGGTGTTGGCAGTCACCCCTTGCGGTGAGCTGCCAGGTTGTTCCCACAACCAGCAACCAGCCCGCTAATGAGGGCAGCAACACTCATTCTGATACATGGATGACAGTGACAGTGACAGTGCTGGGGAGGGTGGTTAGCTGTCAATAACTACGATAACTATGTGGTTGACAGTGTGGCTGGCTGTCACTAACAACACATTTCCCAGATGGGATATAAGAGTGACAGTGAGGTTTGTATTTGCCTATAATGGACATTGCCTTCTGTGGTCATGTGTTTGACGATGAGGTTAACAGTCACTACAGGGAATTTCTTGCTGCGATCATGTGTGTTTAGCTGTCACGAACTGGTAGTGCCTATTGTGATCATGGAACTGACAATGAGATAAACTGTCACTAAACAGTACTACCTGGTATGATCAAGTGAGTGACAGTGGTGTTTGCTGTAAATAACATGCACTGCCTCTCGTGGGTGACAGTGTAGCTTCAACTGTCACTAAAGGGCTTTGCCTGCTGTGTACATGTGGCTGACAATGGTTGCAGGTGATAACAACAGGCACTGCATACTGTCAACAAGTGGGTGGCAGTGCAGCTGTCACTGTCACGAACTCACATTGCCTACTGTGATCCCCCGAGTGACATTGAGGTTAGCTGACACCAACATGTACCGCCTCCTATGACCACGTGGGTGATGACAGTGCAACTTTAGCTGTCACAAAAATGCAAGCCCTGACTGCAATGTTGGCTGTCACATGGCCTGACAGTGGTGTCAGCTGTCAATAACTGGGGCAGTTAGGGAAGAGCAGGCATCGTGTGATGTATTCCTATCGAAGGAGGGGAGAGGGGAAGGTGAGAAGGGGAAGGGGGATGATGGTAAGGGGGCGATGACCCTAGTGAATGAGGTCAAGCCGCCCCGCCTGCCTTCAGTTGCGCGTATGTGGGGGGGGGGGGTAGAGGCAGGTACAGTCTACACTACCTCTTATTTTCACGACACCACGATCCGCCCTGAGCAGGTCGCCAGGCGCTCTGAGTAGTTTGGCTGTTGAGGTTCCATGATCAGTTGGTAAACTGCCGAGCTGC
Organism: Branchipolynoe longqiensis; assembly: GCA_030323885.1. Taxonomy (NCBI): domain Eukaryota; kingdom Metazoa; phylum Annelida; class Polychaeta; order Phyllodocida; family Polynoidae; genus Branchipolynoe; species Branchipolynoe longqiensis. The sequence continues at coordinate 6,704,162 of CM059197.1, read as the reverse complement.
TCTGAACAGTTAGTAGGCTGCCGAGTTGCTCTGAGCAGGTAGTAAAGTGCTGAGTTCCTCTGAGCTGTTAGTAAGCTTGTGAGCTGCTCTGATCAGTTAGTAAGCTGCTGAGCTGTCCTGAGCGAATCACGAGCTGCTCTGAGCAGTTACTAAGATGCTATGATCAGTCTGTAAACTGCCGAGCTGTTCTGAGCGGATCACGAGCTGTTCTAAGCAGTTCGTAAGCTGGTGAGTTGTTCTGAGTTCGTACTGACCCGCCCTGAGCAGTTAGTATTCTGGTCTGAAGCAGCAGTAAGTCAGGGAGTCCGATCGCACACTGATCATCAGCTGCTCTGAGCAGTTGGCAAGGAGATGAACTGCTCTGAGTGCAAAGTGAGTGAGCTGCTTTGAGCAGCTCCTGAGCAGATCGTGAGCACTTAGTGTCGTGCCGTTAATTTAAAATGCAAACGCCACTTTGCCTACATGGCGCAGAGAGCGTACACCACGAGGGGCGAGGGAGTGTCTGTCACTGTGTGTCTATGTACGTTACTGTGTGTCTATGTATGTGAGTGTGTGTCTGCTGTGTCTGCATGTGTGTCTGTGCCTGTGTGTGATGGCTAGGCGGGGTGTTGACACACTCGTTCTCTTTCACATTTCCGGAAGCCAGGTCCTACTGGTGACCTCCCCGCACCCACTGTCTTGGTGATGAGTGGGTTTCGGTGTGGGTGTGGGTGTGGGTGTGGGTGTGGGTGTAGGTGTAGGTGTGAGGGATCGGGGTGTAAGTATTCGCAACAGGTTGCTGATATCCTTTTAGAAAGCGAGGTCGAGCGCTGTAGGGCCCTCCACGGCTGTGTAGGTTGCGTAGGTTGCACAGGCTGTACAGGCTGCGCAGGCTGTGCAGGCTGTGCATGCTGTGCAGGCTGTGCAGGCTGTGCAGGCTGTGCATGCTGTGCAGGCTGTGCAGGCTGTGCCGGCTGGTTGCCAGCCTGTCCTCGCACCGAGTCTGTGAGCGGATCGATCTGCGGGAGGCAATGGATGATAGATGCACGGTCCGGGGAGCAGGAGTGAGAGGCTCGGTCAGTGAGAGACACCCCGGTCAGTGAGAGACACCCCACTCAATGAGAGACACCCCAGTCAGTGAGAGACACCCGGGTCGGTGAGAAACTCGGATAGTGAGAGACACCCCGGTCAGTAAGAGACTGCCTTATGACACATCCCATTCATTGCCGACGAGCTGCTCAGACGTATCTAGGTCAGTGAATAGTTCATTCATTGAGCCGCTCAGTCAGTAAGCGACCCTGCCATTGGCCGGCGCTCATTATGTGAGCAGCTCGGGTAGTGACCCACAGCTCAGTCAGATTGTCGCCGGGAGCAACTCACTCAGCTCTACATACATGTGCATTGTGTGTATGTGTGCTAGGGGCTGAGCAGTATGTCCATGTGGGCAAGTAAGTCGGATTGTCCATGTCCCTGTGAGAAACTCATTAGGTCCAGATGTGCCCCTGTCCCTTTGGGCAGCTCGTTTGGTCTGTCCCTGTCCCTGTGAGGTGAGCAGCTCATTTGGCCTGTCCCTGTTTCTCTCCCTGTGCGGTGAGCAGCTCATTCGGCCTGCCCTTTCCCTGTCCCTGTGCGGTGAGCAGCTCATTTGGCCTGTCCCTGTGCAGTGAGCAGCTCATTGGGCCTGTCCCTGTCCCTGTGATGAGAGCAGCTCATTGTATAGCCAACACAGTGCCTGTGAGTTAGTTGGCTGCTCGCCTATTGAACAGCCCGGCCGATGAATGTAAACAGTGCCACGCCGAGCAGCTAGGCCTGCCGAAGAAGCGGGAAGGCGGGCGGGGCGGGCGGCCACCGGCGGCTGCTCAGCCAGTCAGTCAGTGACTGTGAACAGCTCGGAGCTTTAGACACATGCACTCCCCCATGCAATAGAGTAGGTCTGAGCGCTTGTTTTAGTGTGTGGCGGATGGCTCAGTCACAGCGGGCAGTCACCAGCCCTCAGCACTCGTGCCGTGGGCTGCCATGTGCTGCCATGTGCTGCAGTGTGCTGCCGTGTGTTGCCATGTGCTGCCATGTGCTGCCATGTGCTGCCGTGTGCTGCCGTGTGCAGCCGTGTTCTACCGTGTTCTGCAATCTGCTGCAATGTTTTGCAATGTGCTACAGTGTGCTGCAGTGTGTTGCAGTGTGCTGCAGTGTGCTGCAGTGTGCTGCAGTATGCGTTGAATGGGCGTGCACTGCTAACAGACTCCATGCAGCGTGCTCTGGAGCAGGCAGCACGCTGAGGTAATCTTTCCTTTCTAATCTCATCCTTTCAGAGCCAGCCTCTCTGGTCACCACACACCCACACACCCACATCCACATACACACAACGCGAAGGCAGCAGCACCAGATAGACTGGTTCCAAAATCTCGCTCATCAACGCGAGAAGATCCTGAAGGGGTAGATGGTTCCCGAGACCTGGGTTATCTATGGCTCCTCCACCCGGACGCCCCTCCTCCTCCTGTCTAGCCGTCGTCCTCCTCGTATTTCCGGTTCCTTTGGGCCCTCCTTCTCGCTGGCGGCTGCGTGCTGGTTGTCGGCAGCCCGCCTGCCTGCCTGCCCACCCGCCTGCCTGCCTGCCCGCCTGCTTCGTACTGCCCCGCCTCCTGCACCGACACAACCCGGAGAGGGTCAGCACACACAGACCGTGCAAGCCGCACACCTCCTCCAGTAGGCAGCAGGCAGAGGAGCCCCTTCCAGACAGCACCACCACCACCGCCACCACCACTACACTCACCCAGGCACCACCCACACCACTGGCACCAGCAGAAGCAGCATCAGCAGAAGCAGCAGAAGCAGCAGAAAGAACAGCTGCTGTGTTGGTTGTAGCAGTAGTAGCGGTAGTTCCTACAGTTGCAGCCGTAACAGTAGTCAAAGTAGAAGTAGTAGTAGCAGCAGTAGTATCAGTAGCAGTAGAAGTAGTAGCAGCAGTAGTGGTTGTAGAAGTAGTAGTATCAGTAGCAGTAGTAGTAATAACAGTAGCATTAGTAGCAGCAGTACTAGCAGTAGAAGCAGTAGAAGCAGTAGCAGAAGTGGTGGTTGTAGAAGTAGTAGCAGTAGCAGTGGCAGTAGTAGTAGCAGAAGCAGCAATGGTGGTGGTTGTAACAGTAGTAATAACAATACCAGTAGCAGGAGTAGCAGCAGCAGTAGAAGCAGTAGAAGTAGTAGCAGCAGTGATGGTTGTAGAAGTAGGAGCAGTAATAACAGTAGCAATACTAGCAGTAGAAGTACTAGCAGCAGTAGAAGTAGTGGTGGTTGTAGAAGTAGTATCGGTAGTGGCAGCAGAAGCAGCAGTAGTAAAAGTAGCAAAGTAAATGTAGCAGCACAAGATAGTAGAGTGGTTATAGTAGAAGTAGCAGCAGTAATAGTTGTATCAGCAGTAGCAGTAAAGTTAATAGTAGCAGTAACAGTAATAGCAGAAATACAAGTAGTAGCAGCAATAACTGATGTGGTGGTTGCAGTAGTACAAGTAGTAGCAGTAGCAGTAGCGGTAGTGGTAGTAGTAGTAGTAGAAGTAGTAGTAGTAAAAGTAGTAGTAATAGTACTAGTAAAAGTAGTAGCAGCAATAACTGATGTGGTGGTTGCAGTAGTACAAGTAGTAGCAGTAGCAGTAGCGGTAGTGGTAGTAGTAGTAGTAGAAGTAGTAGTAGTAAAAGTAGTAGTAATAGTACTAGTAAAAGGAGTAGCAGCAATAACTGATGTGGTGGTTGCAGTAGTACAAGTAGTAACAGTAGCAGTAGCGGTAGTGGTAGTAGTAGTAGTAGAAGTAGTAGTAGTAAAAGTAGTAGTAATAGTACTAGTAAAAGTAGTAGCAGCAATAACTGATGTGGTGGTTGCAGTAGTACAAGTAGTAGCAGTAGCAGTAGCGGTAGTAGTAGTAAAAGTAGTAGTAGTAGTACTAGTAAAAGTAGAAGCAGCAGTAACTGATTTTGTGGTTGCAGTAGTACCAGTAATATCAGTAGCAGTAGTAGCAGTAAAAGTAGTAATAGCTGTAAAAGTAGTAGCAGCAGTAACTGTTGTGGTGGTAGTATAAGTAGTAGCAGTATCAGTAAAAGCAATAGAATCAGTAAAAGTAGTAGCAAAAGTGTTAGTTCTAGGAGTCTAACAGAAACAGCAGTTGTAGCAGTAGCAATTGTAGCAGGAATAGTCGGAGCAGCACTAGCTGTTGTAGCGTATGTTGTAGCAGTAGTAACAGTAAGATTAACGGTAGCAATAATAGTAGAAACAGTAGCAATAGTAATAGAAATTTAACATGTAGTAACACTAAGTTGTGTGACAACCTTATCTACTTGATTATTAGTGCACTAAATTGTATGTTATATTGTCATAAAAAAACGTTCTGCATATTTACACAATGGACATTTGTACTACATATATCATCTAATGGAATTGTTTCCTCTGTGAATATAATATTTCCTTAAAATACTCCACCACTAACAATAATAGCAAGTGGATGTAAGGGTATAAACTGAAGCAGTGGGAGTAGCAGCAGAAGCACTAGCAGCAGTAACACTAATAATGCCAGCAGTAGTGACAGTGGTAGTGGCAGCAGTAAAAACAGTAGTATCAGTGACATTAGTGGCAGTAGCAACAATACTAGCAGCAACAGTGGTAGGAGCAGCGGTAATAAGTGTAGCAACAGTAACAGTAACAATATCAACAATAGTAACAGTAGCATTGGTAACAGTGGTAGTGACATCAGTAATGACAATAGCAACAGTAACATTTGTGGCAGTAGCAACAGTAATAGCGCTAACAACAGTAGCAGTAACACCAGTAACAACCATGGTACTACTATTAGAACTATTGACTGTCAGAATCAGCAAGGAATATAGGTTGTAACAAAAACAACTGTTGTGTTTAAATATTTTCTTTTATATGAATATCCTAAATAATTATAAATAATTTGTTCTTAAATGCATTATGTAGCATATATCGTGATGATGATGAAAATGGGAAATGTTCTGCCTAGAGCAGAATTTGAACACACACTTCTTTCAATTATGGGGCTAGCATGCTAGCCATTACACTACCTAGGCTCCCTGATGCAATCATCCTATAAACGCATGCCTGGCTAGGTGTCTCCTTGCCTGAGAGGTCAGTGCAAACTATTACACATGCACGGTATATAAGTGAATGTCAGTATTACAGAATTAGAAACCAGTTTGGGGCCTGAGGTCTGAGAGACTAAAACCTCAGTCAAACCAAGCCTGTGACCACAAACAAACAGTCACCAGCGAGCTCCTTGTGACTAGTGCAACAAACGTGGGGGAAATAAAAGGGTTGGTGACTGCGGGGAAGACAGGCTGGCTATCGATTGGTGATTGGTAGGTGATCACTTGACAATTGGTAGGTGATCAGTTGGCAAATGGTTGGCGATCAGTTGCCGATCAATCAGTGACTAGTCGAAGAATGGTTGGGGACTGATTTGTGACTAGTTTGGGACCGATTGGGATTCGATTGCAGATCAGTCACAAATCAGGACTGACCAGTTGTCGACTGATTGTTAACCTCTCACCAACTGATTGCCAACCTCTTTTATAAACCTATCAACCAACCAATCATCAACCGATCCCAGCTTGATCGCCAAATGGTCACAGGTGGTTGCAACAATGTCACAATTGGCGATCACATGCCAATCACTCGCCGATCAAGCGGCGATCAGTCACCGATTGATCGCCAACTGATCACCAACCCATTAAAATGATTGGCGACCTCAGGGTGACCATTTTGGTTGCAAGGAGGTTTTTGATGCAACACCTGCAACCTCCTTGTGAACACTTGTGACCACCCATATCCTTTTGGTGCCAAGAGGTAGCAAAGTGGTTGCAAGCCTAGTGTGTCTGGGCAATAAGATGCAATGTACAACTAACTGGTTCTTGTTTGAGAACCGAAGTCCAAAAACTTGAGCTTCATTAGTACTTGGAATGGTGACCGCCCGGGGATACAATATGTCATGAACATCCTGATACAGGTTTATAGCCTACTGAATCAGTACCGGATAAGTTATAGGTGAACACATATTTATTTATTTACGCAAGAATTCTGTTGTATTTTTATAAGTGGTACTTTTTAAAATGTTTGTTGTTGTTGTAACAATCGTTGATTAAACAGGAGAAATTCCAATTGCAGTCAATTGGTCTTCCTCATTCCTCATTCCACTGCCAAGAGGCCTATAGTAGCTATGCTGAGTGTCATGCTAGGTAGCGACAAGTATACATTTTTAAACCATTGGTTTGACTCGGCTGGGGTTAGATTCCTGCAACCAGCTGCATGGGAAGCGTGCCTCCAACTCATTCGGCCATCCCGTTCGTTAATGTTCTGACCGAAGTATTTGATCAATGGATGGATACAAAACTGCTGATGGAATGAGGTTAGTAGGTCAAGCAGCTGGTAGCTGGCTTCTGGCAGCTTGTTTCAGCTTCACCAGACGGGATGGCCGAATGAGTTAGAGCGTCCGTCTTCCGTGCTGGTAGATCATAGGGTCGTGAGTTTGAACCCTGGTTGAGTCAAACGAATGACTTAAAAATTGATAATTGTCGCTTCCTAGCCAGGTGCTCGGCATTATTAGGACAGGGCAAGGACTGGTGTGCTCAGTGTCAGGATAATGTGACTGAGTGGGATACCAGGTCATGGTGCTGGTGGCCTGGTTTCCCAGTGGGACAGCACTATAAAGTCGCTGTGAGTGCGCACTGTCACAAGTCCGTACCCGTCCTGATATGACCTTAGATGTTGCTAGGACATAAACCAACAACAAACAAACAAACTGTTTCAGCTTCAGCAGCGGGGCATCTGCACTAGCCCAGCGAATAGATCCCAAAGAGGCAGTGACAGAAAGGCGACCAGGGCATCCATCACGTGGGCACGAGGTCGAGAGCAGAGAAACAAGATAGAAATAGGGCCACCTCACCATGCTCACCAGCCATCCATAGAAGAAACCCCTCAAAAGGGAAGTATTTACCACCAGTCCTAGAGCTGGTTACTGTGTGTTGAATTACACTGGAAGGACCTCAGATGGCAAGTATTTACCCTCAATTCTACAGCTGGTTACTTATTGTACGTTGTAATTATTATAGAAGGACCCCAGAAGGGAACTATTTACCACCAACCCTAGAGGTGGCTACTTTATGTAGAATTATACTGTAAGAACCTCAAACGGGAAGTATTTACCACCAACCCTAGAGCTGGCTACTTTATGTTGAATTACACTGGAAGAACCCCAGAGGCGAAATATTTACTGCAATTCCTAAAGTTAGCTATTGTATGAAGAATCTCGGGAAAGAAGTATCTACCAGCATCTCTAGAGCTGGCTACTGTATGCTGAATTATTCTCGAAGAACCACGGAGATGATATACTGACCAACAACCCTTGAGTTATGGGAACCATTATTCTTATATTACTAATAAAGGTAATACTTTATTCTGTTTTCAAATTGACATAAAGGAGAGAATTGGTGACGGAAATTGGAAAGTTTAAATGAACAAATTGAATATTAATTTTATGTGAAATATAAGCATTATGTTTATATAGATTGGCGGTGCTGCCTTTTATTATTTATTATTATTTTTAATTATGATCTGATGATCAGGAAGCTTGCCCTGAAACAAGGCTTTGCGCCACTTGGCATGGCTAACCAAGAGGCTGAGGGTCCGAAGAAGGGGGCGTCCAGCGGAGGTGGCGGTGTACAGAAGCAGGGAATGGGTAGGAAGAGAGCTTGTTATGCTTGGAACAGCGAGTCAGGATGTCCTCATTCTCAGCAAGAGTGCTGTTTTGGACACCTTTGCTCAACCTGCAACTCAAAAGGCCATAACAAGCACAAGTGCAAGGAGTGACGGGCAGGAGTTGGTGTCAGAGGCAATCAGCCAAGACGGGAGAACTGTTGTGTGACATTGTTGATTGTTCTAATTACAGGGCTAACACTAATGTGCATTATGAGTTGGGTGGAACCAGTGATTTTGTTGAACGCCCCACTCTATCTTGTTTCACTGCCTGTGATACTCAATTATATGATGTTGCCTATGTGGACCCTCTCGCTGCGTTTGACACCGGTAGCATACACGACAGCAACAATGAGAGTACAGTCTTGCAGGATGCTTGTTCAGGTTTGAACGTGGAAATGAAAGAGGTGGGAGGACAATTGTGCACTAGCTTCATTAAATCGGACTGCAGTCTGGACAGGGATGCGACTAATGATTCTATTTGAACCACTGATAATGTTGAATGTCCCCCTGTTTTGCCTGCCATTGATTCTGTTGGAAAATTGCATGTTATAACCAATGTTCATTGTCTGGTTGCGCCTCAGTGCAATACCAACAAAATTAATTGTGTGAATACAATCTCAGCAGGTGATTGTGCCCACTTGAGTCTTGACACCCATGTTTCAGCGCCCAAAAATTGATCTTTGAAGGTGATCAGGTGGGGTTGGGCTCAGGTTCAGATGTAGGTTTAGCTGATAGCATAGCTAGTACAGGTCGAGTTAGTAATTGGTGAGAGGATATGGCCTTTGTAGGTGGTCAAACTAACGGGGGCCCAAAGTACGAGGCTATCCAATTAAGGGATAGTTATGTGCGTCCCCCACCGGTCACGCCGCAGAGGCTAATCACGTGGTCGGGGTTGACTCAGGACACCTGATGCGGGATAATGACATCATAAGTGTTAGGTCAGCTGGCGGTAACTTAGACGTAACAATGACAGAACGCCTATCAGGGGAGGTCGCGAGCTTTATGGTGACCGATAGCTGTGCAATGGGCAGCTGCGCCTGTGTCTACAAAATTGGGGGTAATGTGAGTCAGCTCAAACCTTGTCAATTTTTTTCGGAATGCTTTCACCGGGGGGGGGGGGGGGGGGGAGACCGGCAACGGTCCTACATACTCTCCGCCATCATATTCAGGTTTAGGGAAATAGACCCCGATTTCGATAAGACTTATGATAGTGTCAGGAGCAAACGGGGAACAAAATGGGAGAGAGATATCATTGACAAGAAACTCAGGGATGAGATTGCAGATGGTATCATTTCGGTCATTGAGACGCAGCCACAGTGCATCCATGGGATTGTTGTTGTCCCTAAGGACGACTGTGGCGGGAGAGCTGTGATCGATTGTAGTGAGCCAGAGAATGTTTCGGTAAACAATGCGACTAGCGCTATATGCAGTAAATTCACTTATCAGGGTGAACCAAATGGGATGGCCGAATCAGTTAGAGCGTCCGTCTCCCATGTTGATAGACCATGGGATCGTGGGTTCGAACCCTGGTCGAGTCAAACCAATGACTTGAAAATTGATATCTCGATGTTCATCTCGACATACATAAACACAAAGATAAACACCATGTGTTATGCCCTGAGCTGCCTAGACAGGCTAGACAGTGCAGATAGAACAATTAATGTGGATAAGATGGGGGCTATGTGTTGTAACCACGTGTTTAAGACACCCCTTTCAGTCTATTCCAGGGAGGGAGGACCTGTGGAGGGAGCAGCAGGTTTTTGAGGCTGGGTACTATTCTAAGAACTCCTGGGCAACAAGGGGAGTCCAGATCAGGCGGTATTTGGAGTTTGTCGCTAAGTTTGCGGCTGGACGTTCGCCATTTCCATGCTCATCTCAGATGGTCACACTTTATGCGACCTGGCTCGCTAGGACACTAACTTACCGATCTGTACTGAATTACTTGAGTGCCCTGAGTTTCTTTCTCCATCAAAACTCCTGCGATAACGTACGATTCATACGTGATCGCCACTACACTTAAGTGGGCGGGAGAAGGGGATGCCCCGCTCATGGCCTCTCCGCTACTCCCAGCCATGTTACTAACAATATTTGTGGGTCTTTCTCATAACCCGGGTCATGTGTGCTCGAGGGCAGCAGTTCTCTGCTCATTTAGAGCACTATTGAGGAAAGCTCAAGTCACCAAATCTGATGCTACTCGATGTTGGGAACATTTTTAATTCTTTCCATGTGTATGATCATTAAGGTAACCAAGTCTAAGACTATTCAATTTCGGGAAAAGGTGCTTGAGATCCCGGTCGCTAGATCTCCTAGGAAAGGACTCTGTGTGGTCTACTATTTGTGATGACCTAAAGACACAGCTGCAGGTCCAGATTGTCAATGTCATTAGGGTGGCGACGGCATTCACCTCGGGTGACCTTGGGGGGGCTTGATGACTAGTGTGTTGGCTTTGGCTTTTTTGCTTGGCCATAAGCCGTGAACAAATAAATGAGGGTTTCCACCACACTAGTCATCTGACTTTGTCCTTAATTTACACACTTTACAGTGAGACGAATTTATCTGAAATATAAGCATTATGTGTATATTGATTGGCGGTGCAACCTTTTATTTATTATTATTATTTATTTATTTATTTGCTTCCATGATATACTATTTGCTCCGGGTCTGCTGGCACCACCGTCACTTCCTGTGCTGAGCCTCCCCAAATCGTCATTCGCTTGAACCTTTTTTAGCTTTATATTGATGTACGGTAGGGCTTTTTTGCTCTGCCATAAGCCCTGAACAAATAAATGAAGGTTTTCACCACACTAGTCATCTGACTTTGTCCTTGATTTACACACTTTGCACCAAGACGAATTTAAAAGAAATAAGTATGAACTTTTGAACACAAAAATAAAGAAGAAAAGAAAAAGAATTAAACGGTGGCTATGGGTAGATGTAGATTAGTGAGTTCTCTGCACACAACTGATACATAGATTACAAAGGCAAGGGTGGGTGCAATATCTGACAGAATATACTGTGGGGGATGGGGGAGGGGGTGGGGGAAGGAGGGGGGCAGCATCAGGGGTCACTCACCGCCACTGTGCATCGATTACTCCTGGGAGCAGTAGTCACGTGACTCGAGCCGCCGTCAAAGCTATTGTGTGTCGACAGCATTTATATTTCATGTTTCAGTAGATTTTCATCTCCTCCTTCGTGGAAGCTGCATTAGCCGATGGATTTTTGCAAGCAGCAAATTTTCTAAACCAAAGCGCTGACCTAGATTTGATCCAAACTTAGTTAGATACCAGTGCACTCATTAAACATCTGTTGAAGTTTGGCGCTCCTCTGCAACAATGCTATGCTCGAAAATAGGTTGAAAATGAAATCTCCAGTCTTTCGGTATGCACACCAACATTAATTTTGCATGTTTCCACTTCAAATATCTCTAACGTTAACCTTCTAAAATGCTAGAAAATGGCCAGCTTAATCAATGTGACTAGCTTTATATATGTAATGTATAATGCAATATGTGAGTGTAAATAATGGAATTCTGTGCTACTTCTATTTTGTACTGCACTACCAAGTGGAACTGACCCTGCATGTATTGTACTGGTGGCGCCCTCGCTGGTCCCATATGCCATTACCTTAAAGTTGCATAGTCCGATGGTTTTGATTTTCAGTCATTTTCCGAGATAAATATATTAGGTTCATTATCATAATCTACCTTACTTTAGTTTGATCTAACTTTACTCTAAAATGACTACTTTAGGAGATATTTGAAGTGTAAACATGCAATGTTGGCATGCTTGTCAACATTCTGATCCCATAGGTTTCAGCAGTAACAGGTTCTATTAAATTCACTTAGTGTCCCCTTCTATGCAGCAACAAAATACTAATAAGTGCACCAATATCTAAGTTGGATATGTCTCTTTGATTGACTGATTGGTGGTTTCTTTACGCCGTGTCGGCAGCATAGGCCATATTCACGGCGAGAATTGTTTTTTTTTTAAATTCAGATTGATTGGTGGTTTCTTTACGCCGTGTCGGCAGCATAGGTTGATTGTTTGTTTGTTGTTGTTTTACGTCCTAGCAACATCTAAGTTGGATATGTCAGTTCAAATCGAAACAATTTGTAAAGTATTCTGATTTACGGCATTGGGCGGAATACAAATGTTCTATTACTGATCGGGTATATGTGACCAGGCGCCTGTATGTCTATATGTAGGTGCTGGTGGTGCCTGAGTGAGATGTACATAGACATAGTGGTGCTGGCAGGGCTGTGTGTAAGGGACACTCAGAGCCAACCTCCTCCCCCCTCTAGGTAGGATCACCACACTCAGGCTCAAGGCAGATGGTGGCCAGGAGAGCCACACAGCTTGGTGGTGGTGGGCAGACTGCTGGTAACCATGGAGACCAGGAATGCTGGATCCCTATTGGTAGAGCTAAGAATGCTTGTTTCCCATTGGGGCTAAAAGGTGGGGTGATACTCTACAATGAACCCATGTACCATATAAATAATAAACCAGAGGGCTCGACTCTCTCTCTTCTTTCACACTTGATACTCCTCCTTTCTCTTTGTCTGTAATGATTTCACTATAGCCTGCCTACACAACCACAGATTCCAGCCATAGACTTTACATATTGCTGACCATGATGAGTAGATTATTCAGCTTTACTTTATTGAGACCTAGTCTTTACAAATTGCTTTGCTTTTGAAAATTGGATGTTTTTATCGGACTACCCAAATTGAATACTACCAGCTTCCCTCACTTACAAACAATTACCCTATATTAAGTGGGTATATTGAGGTAAACTTTGATGTCACGGAGCCCCGTTCGACACACGGTCCTGATGCCCGAAGGACTTAACCCACACACATCACAGAACTGATCCATTTAGTAAATGGTATTAGCTTTCAAACCATGGCCATTTCGGTGAGATGCTGCTGAAATATACATACATTTTAGAAGATAACCAACCACACCAAACTGCCACAAACTGCCACAAAATGATATTGGATTGGCGCCGTGCCTGATATCAATTGTTTGTTTGCTTGTTTGTTTGTTTGTTTCTTCCTTCTTTCTTTTATTCTCTTTTTCTTTGTCGATATTCCTTTGCTTTATTCTTTGTTTTATTGTCGGTTTTCTTCTTTGTTTTCTTCTTTGTTTTCTTCTTTATTTTATAACGAATATATCATTTTAGAGAACATGTTAGCAATATCAGAAGTTACATCAATTTAATTGCTTTCTTTCTGTATTCTTTGTTTGTTTCTTTCTGTTGTTCGTTCTTTCTTTCTTTCCTTCCTTCTCTCTTCCTTCTTTCCTTTCCGTATTTTATTCTCCTTTGTTGATATTTAACTGCTTTATTCTTTGTATTATTCTCTGTTTCATTATTTGTTTTATTCTTTGTTTTATTCTTTATTTTATTCTTTCTTTCATTCTTTCGTTCTTTTGTTCTATCATTCTTTCATCCTTTCATTCTTTAGTTTTTTGTTCTTTCGGTATTTAATTATTTCATTCTCCATTCTTTATTTGCTTAGTTCTTTCTTTCTCTCTTTGTGTCTGTGTTTTCAAAGCATTGTATTGAATTTTGTTGAAGAATGTGTGATTACATTGTTACTGGCTTCTTTTGCTGTGCAAGACAAGGTTCTAGCCGCGATGCTACAGAAATTCAATCCTCATCAGGGTCTGTTCATGTTAAAGTTGCATAATCCGATAGTTTCTCCCATTTTCTTAGATAAATACAATAGATTGATCATTATTATCTACTTCACTTTAGCTTGAAGTAACCTTTATTTTAAATGGCTAATTTTGAAGACATTTGAAGTGTAAACATGACAAATTAATGTTGGTGTTCAAGTAAAAAGCCTGACACCATAGGCTTTAATAGTCAGAGTGAATATTTAATTGACTTGGTTTCCCCTTCTATACAGCAAGAAATGCTCAATAAGTGCACCAATATCTAAGTTTGATATGTTGTTTCAAATCTAGCTAAGTGTTTTGGTTATTGATAATTTGATGTTTTCATCAGACTTTGCGGCTTTAAATAAATACCCCTTCATAAGAGTTATGAATTCGACTCTGCGAAATGCAGGAAGGAGCCTCAGAGACCAGCCCTCCCAGTCATGCAACGTCTGCGCCTGGCATCTATTGATTTCCGACCATTTCCGGTGGAACTGCTTCTTAACAACTTTTGGTGGAACTGAGTGTGAACACAACTTCCGGTGGAACTGATTGTGAACACCACTTCCGGTGGAACTGATTGTAAACACATCTTTCAGTGGAACTGATTCTCGACACAACTTCCGGTGGAACTAATTGTGAACGCAACTTCCAGTGAACTAATTGTGGGCACAACTTCCGGTGGAACTGATTGTCGACACAACTTCCGGTGGAGCTGATTGTCGACACAACTTCCGGTGGAACTAAATGGGGCCTCAGAGCAGCCTGATAGAAAACATGAAAGATATACAACTTGTGCTATTGCATGGACTACTTCACCTTTATTATTCAATTACTAATTTTGACTTCAACCAGAACTATGACTTCAACTTCATCTCTGTCACGTCATTCCTGTGTGAGGTACATGGTATTTATTGACTTGCCTACCTGGGGTTATTACTATCAATATGATACTGAGGGTCATAATGAGTTAGGTTCATACCAAACTTCAGAATGGTAACCATGACTTAGGTTTCATACATACATTGATACTTAGATGTATTAGGTAAAAGGGATAACATAAATCTAAATTGGGGTTTTATCTTTTTTCAGAGTTCATACCCAGTTAGTACACGGTTCAAACAAATTAGGTGAAGCAGGTAGAAGTACCTAGATTTCATGTACTATCGCCTTAACCATTAGACTAGCTAGGCTCCCTGATGCAATCAACCCACCCACGCCTACTTGGGCATGTATGATTTCACAGGGGGAAATGAGTGCAGCTCATTACATATATAAATCAAATATATCAAAATTTGTTTACAAAACTAATGCTACACAGTATTGCAGTTTTAATTAATTACTGTTCTATTGTAGTGTTAGAAAACTCCTTACATATTCACGCTGCACCAGACGGGATGGCCGAATGAGTTGAGCATCCATCTCCCGTGTTGGTAGATCATGGGATCCGAGACCCATCGGTTCGAACCAATGACATAAAAATTGTTACTTGTCGGTTCCTAGCCAGGCGTCTGGCATTATTAGGATAGGGCAAGGACTAGTTGGATAATGTGACTGAGTGGGATTGCAGGTCATGATACTGGCGGCCTTGTCTTCCAGTGGGGCAGCATTATAAAGTTACTATGAGTGTGCACTGTCACAAGTCAGTACCCGTCCTGATATGCCCTTAGATGTTGCCAGGACGCAGAACACCAACAACCAACCAACTTCAAGCCGCAGTCCAATGAAAGCATTACATTTCTTCAATCGAAACCACACAATTTGATTCTACATATCCAACTTAAATACTGATGCACTTATTAAGCACATGGAAATAGTTGAAAGAATTGTATGCACCAGGATGCAGTACTAGAAGGGACTTAAATAACTGCTCACCACGCATTGTGCTGCTCACCGCACATTGTGCTGCTCACCACAATGTGCTGCTCACCACACCCTGAGCTGCACACCACACACTGAGCTGTTCACCACATATTGAGGTTCTCACCATATATTGAGCTGCTCCTCACACATTGAGCTGCTCACTACACATTGCATTGCTCACCACACAACGTGCTGCTCATCACACGCTGTGCTACTCGCCACACACTGTTCTGGTCATCACACAATGTGGTGCTCGCCACAGTTTGCACTGCTCACCACACATTGCACTGCTCACCACGCACTGTGCTGCTCACGACACACTGTGCTGCTCACGACACACTGTGCTGCTCACCACACACGGTGCTACTTACCAAACACTGTGCTTCTTCCAACATATTGAGCTGCTCATCACATATTGAGCTGCTCACCACACACTGAACTGTTCACCACACCGTGTGCTGCTCACCACAGACTGATTTGCTGCCCACACACTGTGCTTCTCACCACATATTGCGCTGCTCATAACATATTGAGCTGCTCACCACACCCTGAGCTGTTCATCACACATTTAGCTACTCATCACATATTGAGCTGCTCATCACATATTAAGCTGCTCACCACACACTGGACTGTTCACCACACATTATGCTTCGCACCATATATTGAGCTGCTCATCACATATTGAGCTGCTCACCACACACTGTGCTGCTCACCAAACACCATGCGACTTGCCATATAATGAGCTGCTCATCACATATTGAGCCGCTCACCACATGCTGTGCTGCTCACCAAACACTGTGCTGCTCACCACACATTATGATGCTCACCACACATTGAGATGCTCACCACAAACTTATCTCCTTACTACACACAATGAGTTGTTCATTCCATACTGAGCTTCTCACACGACGAGTAGATTTTCGAAACTGATCGAGCACAGTTCAGTGATTCCTTATGCCCTAGCAGCACAACCTAGCGAATACAGCTGGAGAAATACTATTGAATTCTTACATATCAAAGTACCAAGTCTTAACACCAGGTGATTAACGCTATGTAGAATGGCGCTGTGATCAGTGTCAGCTCAAATAGCTTTCAACATCTTTCAGTTGCTGCACGAGGTATTTTTTGTCTGTATGCACGATACATGAAACCTGTAGTTGCCGTTGTTCTACACCAGACGGCGTTGCGATGCTCTAGCCGTCCCTCGTTAGTTGCCATGCCAACCGTCGCTGATGTTGATTCACGATGACCCAGTTTTCTCGGCAGCTTGATTGGCTTTCTCTAAGTTCGATGTGGCCTCTGCAAGAACGTCTATGATGGCCTGAAAGCAGATGCCCACTATTCACGAACAGAGTAATTCATTATTGGTTCTTGAATCTGTCATTGATCTGATGCTACTGTCAGGCGGGGTGGAGGAGGGTGGGTTATGATATTGATAATGATAATGTACAATTATAGCCGATTTCCACCACCGACAAAATTCTGATGTCAGTGGAAGAAGAAATGCGGATATATTGAATCACTACAGTTTGCTGTGTGGGAAAATGTCTCATGCGAGATTTAGTACAACCACTCTGCCAGCTAACAGCAGTTTGAGCGCCCGTCTCCTGTTTTGGGAGATCGGGGGATCATAACCCATGGGTTCGCGGGTTCAAAACCACGTTGAGTCAAACTAATGACCTACAAATTTATACTTGTCACTTCCTAGCCAGGTGCTCGGCATTATTAGGATAGGGCAAGGACCGGTTGGCTCGGTGTCAGGATAATGTGACTGAGTGGGATATCAGGTCATGGTGCTGATGGCCTGGTCTCCCAGTGGGGCAGGACTATTAAGTCGCTAGGAGTGTGCACTGTCACAAGTCAGTACCCGTCCTGATATGACCTTAGATGTTGCTATGGCATAAAACAACCACAAACAAACAGCAAAAGCTAACAGCAGGCCCAAGAAGTAATGTTGCAGGTAGCAGCACGTGTGCAGAATGGCCTGTGGAAAAGGATTTATAGAGGATTTCCCTCAGTGTTCCACCCTCTGATAGGAGTCAAAGAACTAATGTAGGGGTCCACATGTGATTGTGCAGCAAGCTCAGTGGAAAAGGTCTTATAGAGGATTTCCTCCACAAACACCCTCTAACGGCAGTGGGATAGTGGGTAGCAACGCACTGTGCAGCATATTCAGCAGAAAGGGTTTATAGAGTTTTTCCACCATAAACCCACCCTCTGGTGGCAGTGACAAGAAGTAATGCTTCGGGTAACAGCTCACGGAGCATGCTGCGTGGTAAAGTCTACAGAGAGCTCTTACTGCCAAGAGCCATTTCAGGCGTTGTCCATTAACGCAACAGTGAGACATATTTAGTCATTTAGAACCTGGTTAAAAACTCAATAGTGGTCAGACATTGATTGGTATGGAGGTGTGTGTGGTGGTTTTGCAGGGTTCGAATCAACCTACGATATTCATATCAAAATATGACGCAAACTCTAAACCATCATCAACCGATCTCAGCAACTTTAAGTTTATGGATAGAAAGGCTAATTAACAGCTCTCACCTCATTCTCAGGGGCAAACACGTGACCCGCCTCCAGGACTGCTACCGCTGCCTGGTGAGACGCGAGTGAAGCTGTCAGCACAGAGCCTGCCACCAGGTGGCGCATCCCTCGGACCTCGGCCTCGTCCTGAGCCTCGCAGTGAACGTGGATGAAGCGGGTGAGGTCGGCAGAGGGCGCTTCAAGCAGCTGCTGCAGCTTGGTGAAGAGCAGCTTGGTGGACAGCGGGAACCTGGCCAGCAAATAGAACAAAGGCGGCCAGATGGAAACGAGGCTCACCGAGCGGCTCTGTGTGTGTACATTAATGGTGACCCACCATGGGAAAAGGTTACCTGTGCGCAATGATGCTGCTATCGAGTAAAGTATGAACCTGGCCATTGAATAGAATGAAGACGACCAGATGGAAACGAGGCTCAATGAGCGGCTCTGTGTGCCTGGGATTCTTCTAATGTGTATTCGCTTGTCATAGTATGACCCCCCAATAGCTGATGTTTACTTTTTGTGCTGCTGGGGTCGTTAAACAAACAAATTGGTTTTCATAAAGCGACATATACAAATTAATGGTGACCCACATTGGAAAGGGGTATTTGTGCACAGAGATACTGCTATCGAGAAAAAGTATGAACCTGGCCATTGAATAGAACGAAGGCAGCCAGATAGAAACGAGGCTCACCGAGCGGCTGTGTGTGTGTGCCTGGGATTCTTTTGATGTGTATTTGCTTTTTGTGAAGCGACATGTGCAAATTAATGGTGACCCATGATGGGAAAAGGTTGTCTGTGCACACTGATCCTGCTATCGAGAAAAGTATGAACCTGGCCATTGAATAGAACAAAGGCCGCTAAATGGAAACAAGGCTCAATGAGCGGCTCTGTGCCTGGGGTTCTTTAAATATCTATTTGCTTTTCATAAAGCGACATGCGCAAATTAATGATGACCCACCACGGGGAAAGGTTGTCTGTGTACAGTGGTCCTGCTATCTAGAAAAGTATGAACGACGCCAACGAATAGAACAAAGGCGGCCAGATGGAAACGAGGCTCACTGAGTGGCCGTGTGCACGTAGGATTCTCTTAATGTGTATTCAATTTTCGAACCACAATTTTGAAAATTATGAGTATATCGGCAATTTCCCATGGCTGGTCACAAATACACTGGAAATTGAAAATCATATTTGAAAATAAAACCCTTAGCATATATATATATATTTATAATTATATATATATAATTATATATATATATTTACATATAATATATCTGTATTAACTATGTATGAAAAATGACAACTTCTGTTTCAGGATTATAATAAAGCATGTGTTATAAAAAATAAATCCCACGAAAAGACACGCATATACAAATGAGGCAGCTGACCTCACAAGCCCGGCATCAATGGAGGCCGACGCGGGCCGTGTGGGGGGTTCTGATTGGTTCTTGTCCGCCATGTCTAGTAGAGCATAATCTCGGTCTTCTGCTATCCCACTCTCAATCAGTGCCGCAGCTGATTTAATAATAATAACAATAACAATAAAGGTATAATCCCAGATCAAATCAATTAATCAATATATGCAAATGTATATTTGTTGCTACCTACCTTGGCTCTTGATATATTGTTGTATTGTACACTAATTAAAGTTGCATAGTCCGATGAAAACATAAAATTTTCAAAACCAAAAGACTTTTGATTCTACATATTCACCTTAGACACTGGTGAACTTATTAAGCATTTGTTGCTGCGTAGAAGGGCATAATAAGTCAAATAATAGAACCCGTTACTCCTGAAGTCTATGGTGTCAGAGTTTTGGCATGCTTGCCAAAATTATTTTGGAATGTTTTGACATCAAATATCGCCAAACCTAGCCATTTAAAATTAAAGTTACTTCAAACTAAAGTAAAATGGATTATAACGATTAGCATAATATATTTATCTCAGAAAATAGCAGAACCTCAAAAGCATTGGACTATGCAACTGGACTAAGCGCTGGAAATTGGACATTGGACTAAGCGCTGGAAATTTCAATTGTGGACAATTGGTCTTCCTCATTCCACTGCTCCTTGGCCTATCCTCGTAATACCAAACACCAGGCTTGGTATACATTTTCGAGTCATTTGTTTGACTCGGTTAGGGTTTCAAACCCCACGACCAACCAAAACTGGAGGCGGATGCTCAACTCATTCAGCCAACCCATCTGGTTAGGTTAGGATTACTAGGACAGGGCAAGATGTAATGAGTGGAATCTGGAATACCAATTGTCGGTGGTTGAGATTTTCCCATGCTTAACCATAAAGCCAGACTGTACCATACTAATGCAATATACTGAATGCTTGATACAAACTAGATACATCATAACCACTTTGTTGGCTAAATTTAGCATTTTACCTCAACCTTAACCAGACGGGATGGCTGAAAGATTTGGTGTCCGTCTCCCATGTTGGTAGATTGTGGGATCGTGGGTTCGAACCCTAGTCGAGTCAAACCAATGACTTAAAAATTGATACTTGTCAATTCCTAGCCAGGCGCTTGGCATTATTAGGATAGGGAAAGGAGCAGTGGAATGAGGAAGACCAATCATCCGCGATTGAAATTTCCCCTCCTTAAACAACTAATGTACACCAGACTGCACTGACATAACCATGCATAGAAAACTACCTAAACAGCACTCACATACAAATACACACACTAAAGGAATGATCCTGACTAGATACAGCACATCCACTTAATTATGAATGTAATAATGTTTTCCTTTCTTTACAATTGTTCTTGTAATTACATGGTGTAATGTCCACTGCACACTTGCATACAAAGACCATGTTATTAACGAGGAAGTCTGTCAAGATCCAGCAGGCAATTGGACCACACAAAGATGTCCTGACGATCGTAAACAGATGCACATTGCGATGGTATGGCAATATTTCATGTTCATCAGGTCTGACCAAAACCATCTTGCAATGCACAGTGAAAGGGAAAAGATGACAAGGCAGACAAAGGAAGAGGTGGGAAGACAACATCAGGGTATGAAAAGGCTTGGAGTTTGGTAAGTCCCACAGGGAAGTGGAGAACAGGGGAAAATGGACAAATTCATCTGTGGTGCCCCAAAGATCCTCGCAGTTAACGGGTTGATGATGACGATAATGATAGATCTGCAGGTCGATGCACCTGGTAGTGACAGGTAGCTACTCAGACACAGCAGCAGTAGCTAAATGAATAGCCGACAGTGGAAGAGGTGTGAAAGCCCTCTGACCAATCAGGTGGAGATTCTAACTGAATAGGGTAAAGGTGATAATTAAAATGGCTTAATTCTAATAGAATCCATTCAAAGTGATAAAGTGGCTTAATTCTAACTGAACACAGTAAAAGTGATAAAGTGGCTTAATTCTAACTGAATACAGTAAAAGTGATAAAGTGACTCAGTTCTAACTGAATACAGTAAAAGTGATGAAGTGGTTTAATTCTAACTGAATACATTAAAAGTGATAAAGTGACTTAATTCTAACTGAATACAGTAAAAGTGAGAAAGTGACTTAATTCTAACTGAACACAGTAAAAGTGATAAAGTGACTTAATTCTAACTGAACACAGTAAAAGTGATAAAGTGACTTAATTCTAACTGAATACAGTGAAAGTGATAAAGTGACTTAATTCTAACTGAACACAGTAAAAGTGATAGAGTGACTTAATTCTAACTGAATACATTAAAAGTGATAAAGTGGCTTAATTCTAATTGAATACAGTCAAAGTTATTAAGTGGTTTGATTCTAACTGAATACAGTAACAGTGATAAAGTGGCTTAATTCCAACTGAATAGAGTAAAAGTGATCAAGTGACTTAGTTCTAATTGAATACAGTCAAAGTTATTAAGGTGTTTGATTCTAATTGAATACAGTAAAAGTGGTAATGTGGCCTAATTCTAACTGAATAGGGTAACAGTGATAAAGTGGCTTAATTCTAACTGAATATAGCAAAAGTGATAAAGTGGCTTAATTCTAATTGAATACAGTAAAGGTTATTAAGTGGTTTGAGTCTAACTGAATATAATAAAAAAGCTATAAAGTGGCTTGATTCTAACTGAATACAGATCTGGGGATGGATAATTGTATACAGCTTCCACTGATAAACAAGCTCATGACGCAATCTGAGAAAAGGCTGGACAGACGTTGGAGAGGACACCCACAATTATATGACTTCAGGGCACCGTCGACCCACACATGTGTGGAATTTTTGTTGTTGTTGTTGCCATAATGAGCTGGCATTAGAGGCCCATTAGGGCCTAGATCAGCCAGAAGAGGATCTGTAAGATAATCTGTAAGTTAATCTACACTTACTTATATCTCCGCCCCTCTGCCAGTTGCCTTGACGACAGTAGTAGTTTACCATCTCCCTGTGCAGGGAGTGCAGACCCTTGGCCAGCTTTGTCTCTGTCCCCATCAGTGACTCATCTTTCAAGAAAACCATGAGGGGAAAATGTAAGAAATTGAACAGCAAATAGAATCGATTTTAGACACTTTACCCTGCCACCTGTACTAGATAAGATAATTAAGAATGGCTGCACCGCAGCAAAGTCACCTTTCGTCCAGTGAAGTTCTTCTAGCGATTATTTCAATTAGATAATATACTACTTCATGCATATACATATATGTAAAGGTCAGGCACAAAAACCGACTTATGCCGAAATGAAACTTTTGAGCTGAAACTGCTGTCATTCCGATAATCAAATCATTATTTTCACAGAAACCAACACATCCACTATTTAACACGTTACTCAATTTGAAATTGATTAACTTTACCTGTAAAACACAACACGAAATTCTATTTTAAAAACCAGACGGGATGGCCGAATGAGTTAGAGTGTCCGTCTCCCATGTTGGTAGATCGTGGGTGTGATATATGCGTAATAGACGTCTAGACCTGTGGTTAATATATGTTAACGATATGCAGAGTTGGGGACAAAGAGATATGCAAATGAGATGACGTCATGGAAAGTTTAGCCGGCGGGTCAAGCGTGCCCTACGCCGTGAATAAACCATTCAGTAACCAGAAGTCAAAGTGTTCAGACGTTGTACTTTCACATGGTGTCAGATGAGGAAGGATGCCGCCCGCAAATAATTTGCCGGGATTGCGGCCGCCTGGTCAGCTTGTCCTCAGCAATAACGCATGATCGAACTGGAAAACATGGATCAGAGCATATGATATATACGCCACGGCGGCAGGTGTCATATTGAAAGGAGAACGAGTGCAATGCTGCATCTTCCTTCACGTTGCTGGCGAGGAAGCGCAAAAGGTATTTGCCAATATGACTTTCGCGTTCGCCGATCAAGACAAGATCAAACCGTTAACTGAAGCGTTTCGAGTTTATTGTGTTGGTAAAAGCAGTATAATTATCACACGATAAAAGTTTAATTCACATAATCAAGCGTTAGAAAATATGGCGACGTACATCACAGCGTTAAGGGACAAAGTCAAAGACTGCGAGTACGGGGCGGTGGAGGAGTCGCTTTTGCGCGATCGAATTGTGGCTGGCGTAAGGAATGTGAATTTACGGAACAAATTGCTTCAAACTACTGAGTTAACGTTGACAAAGTGCATAAGTATGTGTGAAATGAGTGAGTTCAGTTCAGATCTGTTGGAGGACACCAAATCAGACGTGGAAAGTAAAGACATAGATTTCATTCGGAATTATGCTAATGTGCGTACCGGTGCACCGGCGGTCCGGTCAGCGGCGACGCCATCTTGGAAATCGCCATCTTGGATTGCCGGTGGCGCCGGTGCAGGAGATTTCAAGATCCGCTGCCAGAACTGTGGTTATGAGCACCGCCGGGGAGTCTGCCCAGCGAAAGGGAAGGTGTGCATCGCCTGCAAGAAGATCGGGCACTTCGAGAAGGTCTGTAGGAGCAGGCTCGGGAGAGTCAACGAGCTTCACGTCGAAGCGCCCGACCCTCACAATGCTGAGCAAGACCCGGATCCGGCGGAAGTCAATGTACTGGCAACAGATCTGTTTGTGGGCGCCGTCGATCGCGGTGCTGGATGGGATGCCGAGCTGTGGCACGCAATCATTCGGGTGAACGGTTGTCCTGTCAAGTTCAAGCTTGACACTGGATCGGAGGCAAACGTGCTTCCGAGGTTCGTCTTCGACAGAGTCGCTCCGGGGAGGCTGGCGAACACCAGATGTTCGTTGGTGACGTTCTCCGGTCACCGGATCACGCCGGATGGGGAGGCACTGCTTGATGTCAACGACAGTGTGCTTCGGTTCCAGGTGGTGCCGGATTGCCAGCCCATCCTGGGCAAGCAGGCTTGTGTGACTTTGAACCTGCTGGCACGCGTGGATGAGGTGCACAGGGCCATACCGACGAACATTGCCAAGCCGACGAACATTGGCGAACCAACGAACATTGCCACACCGACGAACAGTTCCAGTGCAGGGGCAGAGAAGCTGGTAAGCGAATACAAAGACGTATTTCAGGGGTTGGGGTTGATCAAAGCAAAGGCTATCATTCATGTCGATAAGTCTATTCAACCTGTCATAGATCCGCCTAGACGGATTCCGTTTGCGAATTCAAAGTAAGGTACGCAGTGAGCTTGATCATATGGTAGAGTTAGGTGTTATAGTGGAACAGGATGAACCTACCGAGTGGGTTAATTCTATCACGATCGTAAAAAAAACAAATAAAATTAGAATCTGTCTGGATCCGACTAAATTAAACAAAGCGATAAAAAGAGGGCCGTTCCCAACCAAAACTATTGATGAGATTATTGCCAAAACGGCTGATGCTAAGTATTTTTCAGTTTTGGATGCGAAGACAGGGTATTGGCAGATAGAATTGGATGAGGAAAGTTCACGTTTGTGCACGTTCAATACTCCGTGGGGCCGATACAGGTACACACGTTTGCCTTTTCGCATCAAAACAGCGGGCGACATTTTTATTCAGGAGATGCACCGTGTCATGGGCGACATACCCGGTATCGGGATAGTCACGGACGATATTTTGGTATATGGGTCAAAGGTTCAGGAACATAACGAGCGGCTCCGAGCTGTTTTGGACCGAGCTAGGTCGGTTAATCTTAAATTAAATGATGCTAAATCGTTGCTATGTAAAACTACAGTAAAATATGTAGGTCATCAACTTACCCAGCAGGGTGTAAAGCCTGATCCAGACAGAATACAAGCAATAGTAGACATGCCAGAGCAGCGTGACAAACAAAGCATCCAAAGGTTCCTGGGCATGGTTGGATATGTGCACAAGTTCATACCCAACATGTCCGAGATAGCTAAACCACTACGCACGCTCCTAGCCAAGGACGTGGCATGGCACTGGCAAGCCGAACAGCAAGGCGCGTTCGATAAATTGAAAGAGAAGTTAAGAACTGCTCCTGTATTGACATATTACAATGTTAAGAAGCCTATTGTAATTCAGGTAGATGCTTGTCAGTCAGGTTTGGGAGCCGTGTTGATGCAATATGGTAAACCGATCGCACTCGCATCTCGTGCGCTCAATGCAGCGCAGTGTGGATATGCCACTATCGAAAAAGAAATGCTCGCCATATGTTTCGGATGCCAACGGTTTCATGAGTATATATTTGGCAAGGAAGTTCAAATTCAGACGGACCACAAGCCGTTGGTGGCCATAATGCAAAAACCAATACACAAGTTGTCGGCTAAAATGCAAAGAATGCGAATGCGATTGCAGAATTACAATATTCAGTTATGTCATGTGAAGGGCTCTTTGATGTTTTTTGCAGACACATTGTCCAGGGCGCATACCGCCAAAGTAGGTCATGATAGCCTGTTCGATGACACGTTCTGCGTTGCTGCAGTGGACGTGCCGTCGTCGAGTCTGTTGAGTAAAATTGTAGCTGAGTATGAAAAAGATGTATCGATGTCTATGTTGATCTCACACATTGAAGATGGGTGGGACACTACACGTATACAGACACCACCGTGTCTGAGACAGTACATTCCGTACAAGCATGAGTTAACAGTTGAAAATAATCTTGTAATGAACGGCAATCGGGTGGTGGTTCCTCCAGCTCTTCATGGTGAAATGATAGAGGCGTTGCATGAGATGCATTTGGGGGTGACTAAGTCCAAGCAGTTGGCGCGGGACTGTATGTTTTGGCCAAATATTAACAAGCAAATCGAGGATAAAGTCAGTCGGTGTGACACTTGTCAAAACAACCGGAAAAATTTGCATAATGAGCCATTGATAAATCACCCGATCGCCTGTCAGCCATACGACAAAGTGGGGGCCGATTTATTTGAGTTAAATCATAAGAATTACCTGATAACTGTAGATTACTACACCAAGTTTCCAGAGGTAACGCTTTTGGGCGATACGTCGTCTGTCACTGTTATTGAAGCGTTAAAAGACAACTTTGCAAGGCACGGTATTCCTAGTCAGGTAGTGTCGGATAACGGTCCACAGTTCAAGAGCCATGAGTACAGGGAGTTTGCACTGCATTACGGGTTCAAGGCCGTGTATTCCAGTCCACAGTATCCACGTAGCAACGGTCAGGTTGAACGGTTCGTACAGACAGTTAAGGACATGTTAAAGAAGTGTGAGAAAACTGGAGCTGATTTTCAGTTAGCATTGCTGAATTATCGCAATACTCCGTTGCCTGTCCTGAACGTATCTCCAGCGCAGTTGCTCATGAGCAGAAGGTTGAGAGGCAGGTTACCTATGGCAAAGGGTATTTTGGTGCCTGAAACGCAGGATCCTAAGAAAAGGCAAACAGCTCAGCGGCAGGGCAGTCAGAAAACGTTCCATGACCGGAAGTGCGGTAAGGCGCACAAGCCCATGAAAGTCGGAGATAAGATAAAGTACAAAAATAATGCTGGGGAATGGAAAAAAGGTGTTATTTTGGGACGGACTGGGGTGTCCGTGAGAGAATATCAGATTTTAAATGAGTCAGGCAACATGTTATATCGTAACCGAGTACAAATCATTGGAGCGCCTATGGAGGGGCGACCCGAGTTGGTCGTGCAGACGCAATCTGGGTCAGCGTCAGTGACGCAATCTGGGTCAGCGTCAACGCCGAATGTAAACAGTACGGTTAATCTAAGTAGGTCAGGTCAGCTGATAAGGCCGGCGAGCAGGTTAGATCTATAGTAGGTCAGTGTGCTTCCGACTGTTGCAGGATTAACATGTGCATGTACAGTTAAGTTTATTTCAGCTTTTGTGTTGTATTGTTGATACATATGGACAATATGAGATATCAGGCATTACGGCCGGATTTTGAGGACTTAAGTGCATTGTGCACTCGGACATTTGCAAGTTAAGTGCGCATATATTTTGATATTGTATATTTTGTGTTTCTTCATTTTTATTTTGTAACATTTCATGTTTCAGAAATACTTTGAGGGGGGGATGTGATATATGCGTAATAGACGTCTAGACCTGTGGTTAATATATGTTAACGATATGCAGAGTTGGGGACAAAGAGATATGCAAATGAGATGACGTCATGGAAAGTTTAGCCGGCGGGTCAAGCGTGCCCTACGCCGTGAATAAACCATTCAGTAACCAAAAGTCAAAGTGTTCAGACGTTGTACTTTCACAGTGGGGTCATGGGTTCGAACCGTGGTCGAGTCAAACCAATGACTTAAAAATTGAAACTTGTCGCTTCCTAGCCAGGCACTCGGCATTATTAGGATAGAGCAAGGAGCAGTGGAATGAGGAAGACCAATCTTCCGCGATTGAAATTTCCCCTGCTGAAACAACTAATGCACCAACAACAAAAAAAGAAAGAAAAAGAGAAGAACTAGAATAAAATCCTAATAAAATAAATGAAACTGGCGCGCTCGAACCGCCCGGAATTGACCTGTGGGTGGTGCCATTGTTGATACTCGAGTCACTGGCCCGCAGCAAATGGTAAATGGACGCACAGCATAAATAAATAATAAATACTACAATATAAGATAATATGAATAAGCAATGCTTAGTACCGACCCCCGCCCGGAAAATTATTTATTTATTTACTATTATGCGATTCAACACGAGTATATTATTAACAAAATGCTGTTTTCCGCCCTGTTTGCTGCAGACCAGTACAGTGCCGCAGAAACAGCTGTTTCCGATTGCTGGTTTCTGATAAATTCATTTTCCACCTCTATGAGCATGGGTATTGTTTATGTATCTATACACATGTTAAACATTAGCCTCCCCCTGGGTGGGGTGGGGTGGTCGGTATAAGGACAGCACCACACATTTATATCAATATAATAACTTATATAGCAAATATATAGGCCTACAGCATCTACTCCTCCCCCACGCGTGGGTGGTGTGCTGGGTCTCAGCTTCAGTCCTTCCTCAGGGACCAGCGGAACCAGAATACCCATATTAACGACGGCAGAGATTCGCTGTGTTAGCTTTCAATTTGCTCTCATCTATGTCACACATGCTGGGTCTTAGCTTCAGTCATTTGTGAGGGACCAGCGGAACTCTGAAAACCCACATTGTGGAACCTTGTTATGAGAGAGGCTGGACTCACAGGCATCTAGGTAGATAGGCTCCGCTTCTTCGAACCGCTCCAATTCAACCAGGCAAAGCGCCACATTCTCCTTCGCCTGTATAATCGTAGAAGGCTGCTCCAGTGCTGTAACCTACAAACACACCCAAGGTATGACTCATCTGTACTAAGACGCGAAACCTCCAAAAACACTCAAACTCATCTCCACATTCTCGCCAGTAACCACTATTTGCGGGGGGGGGGGGGGGGAGCTAGATGCATTTTTCTTTTGTTAATTCATGTCATTTCTCACGCCTTCCAGCAGTGAGTGGTAGGCTACAGTTATTTAAACAAAGTCTTACATGATTTCTAAAGCATAATTAAAATACACATGATACAATAAATAAAAGGAAATAAGGTACAATATTTCAGGATTACAACTCCTTTGCAAAATGGTGAAACCTTTTTTTGTTGTGTGTGTGTGCATTAAAAAAAATGTTGTTGTCATAGTTCAATATGCACACTAGGATTAATTTGACATGTTTTCACTTTAAAAAAATCACTAAACTTAGTAATTTATAATAGAATTTACTCCAAATTAAAGTAATGTAGATCATAATGATCAACACAATATATTTATCAAAAAACATAGCAGAACATCAGAATATGCAATTTTAAGAACTAATAGGTGAGACTGAGCCCCTGGCTGGCCTGGAAAAGAGGCCTAGCTTTATTCAAATTTAAATGTAAATTAAATTTAAATTTCTGGTCAGCCAACTCATTTCCAGCCAATGTTACTATTATGCTTCTATGTGCATACACACATGTGAAGTGGGCGAGACTACTCGCCTTGTGACAATTGCGAGTTGGGCCGATTAACCCACATTTGGAAATGCGGGCTACTCGCCATGGCAGACTCGCAATTGCCACCATTTGCGAGGCCCCGGGTTTCCGGCCGTAAAGCGTTGCTAGGAGACGTCAATTACAACTCTTCTGGCAGCGAGAGGAGGTCGGGCGTTCGGACCCAGACCCATCGGACGTGTTTATGCACACTCTGATGTTTTAGCCAAGATTTAGGCTCTTATTGTCAACATTCTAAACTTGTTTTAACTTAATGATATGGGAGGGGATTTAATAGTGCATATACGACATGTTGCTACGATTACTTGTTAGTTTGGTTAAGAATAAAGCTGTGAGCTCTTGGAAAGGTAAATTGGAACGTTCCTTGCATTCTTTACTATTCTCCAGTATTCTTGTAGATAAACCGCTATGGTCAAACTTGATATTCGATTGCTTTGTATATAATTAAGGGCCTTATGCCTAATAGGCCTTATGCAGCTACTTAACCAATCTGCGGGAAGATTATAACAGACATATTAACAGAATTAACGTAGAGTTCTTTTGGCTAAAAATATGACAGTAACTTAGGCTGATTCACAGCGACAGTGGCAGCAACACTAGCATGTCTGCTTAGTTCTGGATTAATATAAACATATTAAAATATACCGAAAGGCGGGGAGGACAGCCAGTTAGTTGAAATAACTAAGTAATTGCTTTAGGCCGATAAATGCGAGAAGAACAAAATCCTGTATTTAGATGATACTCTCGCTGGTCGCCCTTAGCCCGGAAATGACAACGACGGCGACGGACTACCTGCAGACGGGACGAGAGGCACCGGCGGCCCACGGCAGGCCCAGGAAATTCACATGGAAATAATTATATAAATTAACACGACGGCTCGCCTTAAGTGGGGGTGGAAGAGCCCGATGGTTAAACATGTTAACCAATTGTCTTATCATTCCGAAGCAATATGGTAAGGCATAGGCCTACATATATATAAATATACATATATATATATAAATATATCTACAATTTGTTTATGTTAGTTATTAGGTTGATATCTGTAATCTACTTTAGGCCCCCTACTATATTTTGGAATAATTTGCTTTACAAATTGCTAACTTTGTAGATATTTGAAGTGAAAATATGCTAACTAAATTAACTTTGGTGTGCACACTGAAAAAGCTTTATTTGATCTATTTTCGAGTATAGCAAAGTAGCAGGTATGAGGTCCATCCATATCTAAACACAAACATAGCTATGATCTTTGATTCTTAATATAATTTTGAATTCCCAGAATTGAGAAAGCTTGACGAGTTACCTCGAACACCTGGAGTGCCTCTGTGTAGTAGGTGAGCGTCTGCTCCTTGTTCCCTCGATACGACTGCAGGACACCCAGGTTGAGGAGCGTGTACCCTACATCCAGACTGACGCGACCCAGAATCTGCTCCTTCAACTTGAGTGACCTAGATAGTAAGGGCGATAATTGTGTCAGCATGTACCCAACATCAAGCCACAGTGAAAGGGGAAAGAAGATATCAGCGAATGAACAGACCTGGACTGCGACAATTCTCAGATGGCTGATGGGTTGCTAGGCTGCTAGGCTGCTAGA
Organism: Branchipolynoe longqiensis; assembly: GCA_030323885.1. NCBI lineage: Eukaryota > Metazoa > Annelida > Polychaeta > Phyllodocida > Polynoidae > Branchipolynoe > Branchipolynoe longqiensis. The sequence goes on along the minus strand of CM059197.1, from coordinate 6,673,478 downwards.
GTACTAAGCTGCTATGATACTAAGGTACTAAGTTACTAGGCTGCTAGGCTGCTGGGCTACTAGGCTGCTAGATACTAGGCTGCTAGGCTACTAGGCTGCTAGGTATTAGGCTGCTAGGCTACTAGGCTGCTAGGTACTAGGCTGCTAGGCTACTAGGCTGCTAGGTACTAGGCTGCTAGGCTACTAGGCTGCTAGGTCCTAGGCTTCTAGGCTACTATGCTGCTAGATACTAGGCTGCTAGGCTGCTAGGCTACTAGGCTGCTAGGTACTAGGCTACTAGGCTGCTAGGCTACTAGGCTGCTAGGCTACTAGGCTACTAGGCTGCTAGGTACTAGGCTGCTAGGCTGCTAGCTACTAGGCTGCTAGGCTACTTACATCAGGTATGGTGAAAACAGAAAAGTAAATATTTTCTCCTCCAATTTTATACTCTCAATGTCATTTACAATATGACGTCTAAGAATAATTGTTTGGGTGGTTTGTAGTTGACAATGTTGCACATAAGACATACAAATTGGCGATAGAGGGGGGTGTCCAAACGATCCCTCTGTCCTATCTATCCCCACTCTCCCCTACTAAGCTGCTAGGCTACTAAGCTACTAGGGTACTAAGTTTCTAGGCTACTAGGGTACTAAACTACTATGCTGCTATGGTAGTATGCTGCCAGGTTACTAAAGTAGGTTATTAAGCTACTAGGCTACTAGGATACTAAGGTACGAGGCTGTGAGGCTACTAGGATGGTAGGCTACAACACTGCTAGGCTGCTAGGCTACTGGGCCCTCAGGTACTAGGCTTCTAGGTCACTAAGCTATAGGCTGCTAGGGCACTAAGCTATAGGCTGCTAGGGCACTAAGCTATAGGCTGCTAGGGCACTAAGCTATAGGCTGCTAGGTCACTAAGCTATATGCTGCTAGGGCACTAAGCTATAGGCTGCTAGGGCACTAAGCTATAGGCTACTAGGGCACTAAGCTATAGGCTGGTAGGGCACTAAGCTATAGGCTGCTAGGGCACTAAGCTATAGGCTGCTAGGTCACTAAGCTATAGGCTACTAGGTCACTAAGCTATAGGCTGCTAGGGTACTAAGCTATAGGCTGCTAGGGTACTAAGCTATAGGCTGCTAGGGCACTAAGCTATAGGCTGCTAGGGCACTAAGCTATAGGCTGCTAGGGTACTAAGATATAGGCTACTAGAGCACTAAGCAACTAGGCTACTAAGCTATAGGCTACCAGGGCACTAAGCTATAGGCTGCTAGGGTACTAAGCCATAGGCTCTAGGGCACTAAGCTATAGGCTGCTAGGGCACTAAGCTATAGGCTGCTAGGTCACTAAGCTATATGCTGCTAGGGCACTAAGCTATAGGCTGCTAGGTCACTAAGCTATAGGCTACCAGGGCACTAAGCTAAAGGCTGCTAGGGTACTAAGCCATAGGCTCTAGGGCACTAAGCTATAGGCTGCTAGGGCACTAAGCTATAGGCTGCTAGGGCACTAAGCTATAGGCTGCTAGGTCACTAAGCTATAGGCTACCAGGGCACTAAGCTATAGGCTGCTAGGGTACTAAGCCATAGGCTCTAGGGCACTAAGCTATAGGCTGCGAGGGCACTAAGCTATAGGCTGCTAGGGCACTAAGCTATAGGCTGCTAGGGCACTAAGCTATAGGCTGCTCGGTCACTAAGCTATAGGCTGCTAGGTCACTAAGCCATAGGCTCTAGGGCACTAAGATATAGGTTCTAGGGCACTAAGCTATATGCTGCTAGGGCACTAAGCTATATGCTGCTAGGGCACTAAGCTATAGGCTGCTAGGGTACGAAGCTGCTAAGCTATTAGGCCACTAGGCTGCTAGGCTGCTAGGCTACTAGGCTACTAGGCTGTCAGGTAGCCTGGATGGACTAATAGTTAGGACACTAGCCCTCTAATACTACAGGTGTCGGTTCGAATCCCACTCTAGGCGCAATGCTCCCTTCATCTGCAACCCTCACGACAATATTCATTTACAGGTTTGTTGGGAGAAACTTAAAAACCATTGGATTCTGGAACTCGGGCTCAGTTCGGCCTGATGACTTTGCAACCAATTTTTTCCATTTTCCCTTATTCCCACATGCCCTCTGGGTATTCTTATTATTGTTTCAGTTGTGAGTAAGCAGTGATTCAAATCGAGAGCTGACTGAGAAGTGCAGCATTGCTTAGGGGGCTTACTTTAGATAGTACACCTCAGCCTGCTCGTAATCTCCCATTCTCCTGTACACGAGGCCCAGGTTATTGTACAAGTAGGTCGTTCCTATGGAGATTTCAGCTACATCCAACTCTTCCTGGATCTACCAAGTAAGCAAAGTAAAAAACCCACAATCACATCACTAATGCAGGCATATTTTAAGTTAATAATCCGATGAAAACAGCATATTTAAAACAAAGTTACATAATCCGATGAAAGCAGCAGGATTTTCAAAACCAAACCGCTTACCCAGATTTGGTCCGACTTATCAAACACAGTTAAGCATCTGTGTTTCTTCATAGTTGGAATATGTAGTCAATTTACTAGAATCTGGTACTGCCGGAGTATGCAATATCAAACATCTTTTATGTGTGCTCCAAAATTTATTTAGCATGTTTTCACTTCAAATAACTCAATCAATCAATAGTTCCATCCTCTAGTCGAGGGTTGGATGCAATGGTTCTCCACTTGTCCCGATGGTGTGCTGTTCTGATAGACTGTGAATAATTCAAGCCTGTCCACTGTGAAATATTTGTAAACCATGATGTTCTTGGTCTCCCTCTCCCTCTGCTGCCATTCACCTTCCCTTCCAACAATGTCCGGTATATTGAACTCTGACGAATGATGTGGCCAAAATAAATAAGTTTCTTTGTCTGTATAGTGGCAAACAAGCTTTCTTATTTTTAATTTTTCTGAGAACTTCTTTGTTTGTGATCTTCTTTGTCCATGATATTTTCATCATCCTTCGATAAGTCCACAACTCAAATGCTGCTAAACGTTTGTACATTTTCTTAGAGATTGTCCATGTCTCAGCCCCATACATTAGAGTAGACCACACATAACACTGAAGAATACGCTTCCTTGTTTGTATTAATATCTTACTTGATGTTAACACTCTATACATTTTGGAGAATGTTGTTCGGGCTATTGTTATCCTTCTTTTAATTTCTTCCTCACATCTCCCATCATTTGTAATCTTTTGTCCGAGATATATGAATTCGGATACTTGTTCTATGTTTGTGCCATCTATGGTTATATTGACATTTGGTTTATCTGTCTTTTTACTTATAACCATTGTTTTGGTCTTCCTGGCATTCATCTTCATGTTGAATAGTATTCCAGCTTTATTGATTCTATTCACTATATCTTGTAGGTTTTTCTCACTGTCTGCTAGTATTACACTGTCATCGTCATATCTAAGATTGTTGACGTTCATGCCACCTATTGTCACTCCCTTGCAATCTTCAATGTGTCTGAAAATCATCTCTGTGTACAGGTTAAATAGACATGGTGACAATACACACCCTTGTCAAACTCCTTGTTTAATCATAACTTCATCCAATAGGCCCTGCTCCATTTTTATAAATGCACATTGTGTCCAGTATAAGTTCACAATTAGTTTAATGTCTTTGCCATTGACACCAATATCTTGTAAACATTTGATTAACATTTCATGATTGACTCGGTCGAAGGCCTTCTCATAGTCAATAAAGCAGCCATAAACATCCTGGTTCACTTCACAATAACGTTCACAAATCATTCTCATATTGAAAATCCCTTCACGTGTACCTCTTCCAGATATAAACCCACTTTGCACGTTACTGATTTGTTCTTCAATTTTCTGTCTGTTTCTCAGTAAAATTATTTTCAGGATCATCTTCAACATATGACTCATCAGGCTTAGTGTTCTGTACTCAGTACACAATGTTGGTTTTAGCTTCTTTGGGAGTCGTACAAATATGGATTCATTCATATTCAATGGTATAAATCCAGTCTCATAGATTTCAAATAACTGCAAAGTTAATTAATACCGTACAATAAAAGTGCCTTTGAGCTAAAGTACAATGAAAACCTGTTATATTTGTCTAAAACTATGGAAAAAACATCGGATTATGCAACTTTAATGTTATGAAGCTGATTAGAAAACGAAGCATGTCAGACTAATCCAGAGCCCCAATGTTATTTTATTTCACTTCCACCTCATTGCAGCCATGGCACACAGGACGAGGAGGCATGAGTGGGATAACATGGCATTTATTCCGGGCAGACCCCGGTGGCATTACATGAATGGTTTTATAGTCAGCCTGTACTCAGAGTGCTGCAAAGTGAGGAGTGGTCAGTCCGGATGTGTGATGCGGAGTGACCAGTCTGGAGGAGCAGTAGGTGCTTGTGCGCTGGGAGGGGCTGTGATTGGCTGATGAGCCATGATGTGTGTGAGGGACCCCCCCCCCCCCCTCCCCCGGCCTGGGGCCGAGGGGGAGGGGGAAGGGGGGAGGGGGAGCCTCGCAGCCCCGCGCGCCCTACAATGACCCCGAATGAGCACATGCTCATTCCCAACAATCCTAATATCAAAATAAAAACATCAAAACAAAGTAACACTGGAATCGAATCCGCCAAGAAAGCCGTCATGGTATTTAAGATAGTGGATTTAAACTAAATGTTATTACTTTTGACTGGTTCGGATAAACAACAATCATATTTCCCCCCCATGACTAAATCAAATACATATTACAATACATATTAAATAAATCAGGTCACTGTGTTGTAAATAGATGTGCAAAGGCTGTGCACAGTCAAAGGCGCAAAGGCTACAGAAAAGCTGAGCAGAGTCTGTATAGGCTTGGCAAAGATTGCACATAGGCTTGCAAATGCTTATAAAGGCTGGATAGAGGATATGCAAAGGCTGTGCAAAGGCTACATAAAGGCTGCACAATCCTTGTTTTCCATCAGGGTGACTGCGTCTATTGAAATAAAGCAAATGATAACATTGTAGCAGGCTGCACTGACCTCGCCCGGCAATGGGCTGATGGGGGTTGGGGGGGGGGGGGGGTTATATGCTGAGCCGAACCGGGGTGGGGGTAGGTTGAGCCTAGGTGATCCAATGATTAGGACGCTCATAGCGGAATGGCGTGAAATGCAACTCAGAATGCCACTCTAGGTAGGGTGTCGCGTATGTTTGCAACATCGGCCGTGACCTTTGTGCACTGACCTACCTTGATGGCCTTCAATGTGGTGTCGAGTGCCTTTTGGAACTGCTGACGAATGCTGTAGATGCTGGCCAAGTTGGTGTAGATGTCAGCTACATTCCGCTTGTAGAGAGGATCCTTCGACTGCAGCTCCAGGGCCCGGCTGAACATCTTCTCACTCTGAATGAAGCGTAGAAAGATGTCAGTGTTCCCACCATCAATCCTCTATTTGCATTTGTGGTTTGAAGTTGAATAGTCCAATGGCTGTGAGTTTCAGTAGGTGATTTTTTTTGTAATCTACTTTATACATTACTTTGAAATATGTTTGATTAGAAATTGCTGAGCTTTAGAGACCGGAAGTGGTGGTCGAATAGGGTAAGGGCGCATCCTGATAGCCGCGTCAAACCAAGACATTTAAGACATTTTTTATTCACAATTTCTATACATTATTCCACAAACACACAACACACTATTCTGTCGACAATAGAAATTGTAAGAAAAGTGTAACCATTAATGGTTGTCTTCCCACTGTCCTTTATAAACAAAATAATCCACAAAACCAATTCAGACTGCTCTTTAATGAAACAAGCACATGCTAAAAATAGATATGATGAGATCAGGACCTGTTCATCATTAGACAAATTCTGCGATTCAAATATTGATTCTATATGGCCTGGGGACCAATGACTTACACAATCTATACTTGTCGCTACCTAGCCTGGTGCTGAGTATTACTAGGATAAGGCAAGTACTGGCTAGCTCAGTATCAGGATAACTTGACTGAGTGGGAAATCGGGTCATTGTACCAGTGGCCTGGTCTCCCAGTGGGGCAGCACTATAAAGTCGCCATGAGTGCGCATTGTCACAAGTTGGTACCTGTTCTGATATGACGTTAGATGTTGCCAGGACGTAACCACCCCCAACAAACAAACACAACTTTTGGAGATATTTGAAGTGAAAACATTCAAAATAATGCTTGTGTGGACACCGAAATGGTGGACATCATATGCTTGTGTGACTTGCACCACCCAGATGTTCGATTAAATTAACTTAATATTCCTTCAGGTCTCAAAGTTCATGTTGGGCAAAAAATGGTTATGGCAACGTAAAACCAATGGTAGATTTCCTTTGTGGGATAACCACATTTTCAGTCACAACCCATAATGGGTTCAATGTTAGCATTGCATTTGATTCACACAGGAATGACGAGTCATATTCGATCCTGATAATTAATTGTGAATAAGTAAAGTTGTATTCGTCGTGTTACTACCCTTTTAGAGTTGCATAATCTGATGATCTTAACTCTCTGCATATCTGTTAGATAACTATATTAGGTTGATCATTATAATCTATTTTACCTTAGTTTAAAGTAACTTTTAGCTTAAAGGGATAACTTGGAGATATTCTAAGTGAAACATGGAAAGTAAACCTTCGGTTTGCACCAAAATAGTGGACCTATGCTTTGTTTTTTTTAGCGTAGCGGCATGGCACGGGTGTACCAAACTGAATAAATGTTTAATAAGGTCACCAGTATCTAAGTTGAATATGTAGGATCAAATCTAGGTTTTGGTCTTTTTAAATGTCGATGCGTCCATCAAATTATGCAGATTTATTGTTTACACAGAGTTGTTGCCATAGCTACCTCATCAGTTTGGCTGAGATTCAGGTAACATGCTCCTAGGCCGTGGTACAATCTCCCAAGACTGCCGTCACTCACTTCTCCCATCTGATGCAGCCTGGAAAAAGGGCATCCAGAAACACTTTAAAGAGCCAGATGAGATGGCCTGCCAATGGCTAGCGCGCTCGCCTCCTATACTGCAAAATATTCCGGAAATTAGGGGTATTTAAATAAGTGCAATAGCTATAACTGTATACACATATAATGACACTAAAATAATATAAAATAATTAAAGAAATTGGTGCACTGTAATAAATGTAATATCGCACTTATGTTACTAAAGTTATGGTCTAACGCTAAGGTTGTGTGGTTGATTTGTGTAAGCTTATATTTAAAGTTAGTGATGCTTGAAGGCTTACCTCTACAAACAGACGGGGGATGGGAAAAGAAAGCTAGGTCACATAACCAATGATCAGATTATGAATAGGGGTGCAGGGCAGGTGTGCTCTCTGTCTCCACCACTACCAGCCAGTCCAGACCTGTGCAACATGTACTTGTGTTTGTGTTAACTCAATAGGGATTAAACCATGTGCGTACAAAGAAAGTTTGTTTTATTTAACGACACCTCTAGAGCACATGGATTTTTATCATCGGCTATTGGACGTCAAACATTTGGTCATCCTGACACATTTCTTTAGAGGAAACCTGCTGCCGCCACATAGGCTTCTCTTTCCGATAAGCAGCAAGGGGTATTTTATATGCACTTTCCCACAGACAGGACATCACATACCACAGCCTTTGATGAACCAGTTGTGGATCACTGGTTAGAACGGTAAATAGCCTAAACTGCAAATGTGTCCACTGACCAGGACCGATCAGATGACCCACACCTACACAGCTGGACACTCTACCGTCTGAGCTACTACGCCCCGCCATGTGAGTACAATGTGTGTCTTCTTCTTAGATACTGAGCCCAATAAGACTTAGTGATTTCTGAAGTAGACAGGACCTAGTATAAAGGAGTGTGTGCAGAGGTTATCTGGTAACTAACCTTAATTTAATTTAACATGCAAACTTATTTTAATATACCATGTAACTTAATAAAACAAACTCTTCAGTTAGACTTTTCAATACTGGAAACCATGGGACTTTGGACCCCAGCCGAGTCAACCCAGCAGCGATCGCTGAAGGTACCGGTAACTCGTGCTAGGGGGCGCCAAGTCAGTGTTAAATCAAAACTAATTGATCCAAAATACTTTAGAATTGCGTCTGATACTTGGGGAGGGGGGGGGTGACCAGACGTTCCACCAAGCTCAGGCCTCCTCCACCTCAGATGTCCCTTGAATAATATCAGACATTAGATGCATAAATTAATAATAATAAATATGTAACTATGGAGATACTCGAAGTCAAGGAAAACCTATTCAAGTACTGATGAGTCGTGATTATTACTCATCCACGACTGTTTTAGTATGGTATAAGGCTGTATCAGGATGTCTACATTACTTTGTATTCCTAGGTAGTCACCCATACAAGTACTGATGAGTCACGATTATTACTCATCCACGACTGATTTAGTAGGGTATAAGGCTGTATCAGGATGTCTACATCACGTTGTATTCCTAAGTAGTCACCCATACAAGTACTGATGAGTCACGATTATTACTCATCCACGATTGATGTGGTATGGTATAAGCCTGTATCAGGATGTCTGCAACACTTTGTATTCCTAGGTAGTCACCCATCCAAGTACTGACGAGGCTCAACTATTACTTATCCACTACTGATTTGGCCTGCAATAAGCCTATATCAGGATGTCTACAAGTACAACATTTTGTATTCTGTCATGGTCACCTATCCAAGATCTGACGAGGCTCAACTATTACTTATCCACTACTGACTTGGTCTGCTATAATCCTGTATCAGGATGTAGACGGGACGTCATATTCCCAGGCCGTCACACATCCTAGTACTGTCGAGGTTCAACTATTATTTCATCTACGATTGATTTGCTCAGCTATAAGCCTGTATCAGGATGTCTAGAGCACCTCATATCTCCAGGTGGTCACCCACCCAACTACTGACGAGGCTTGACATTGTTTAATTTTGGCGATCAGATGAGAACTGGTGTTTCTAATGTGATACTGGCTATATAATGTGCTGGCGCTCGGCATTAATAAGATAGGGCATGAACTGGTTTGCTCAGTGTCAGGATAATGTAACTGAGTTGGATTTCAGGTCATGGTGCCGGCGGCCTGCTTTCCCATTGAGGCAGCACTATAAAGTCGCCATGAGTGCGCACTGTCACAAGTCGGAAGGCCTACCCATCCTGATATGACCTTAGATATTGCCAGGACGTAAAACTCCAACAACCAACCAACCAATATAATGTGAGGGTGAGCCGCTAAGTGGCGCTGTGAGTGGGTCAGCTGCTACCTTAGTGAGGTCTTCAGGACGATGTTATGTAGGTCAATCGCCTCCTGCAGCCTGTTGGTTTCGCAGTAATGACACGCCAGGGTATATTTGATGTCTGCAAGCTTCTTCTCGCGATCCAACTCACGAACATAGGGCTGCCTTTGCTGTGAATGAAAAAACAAAGAGCATTATTCACACACACACCAGGCCATCCCATTGAGTTAGAGCGTCCATCTCCCATGTTGCTAGATTGTGGGATCGTGGGTTCGAATCCTGGTCGAGTCAAACCAATGACTTAAAAATTGACACTTGTCACTTCATAGCCAGGTGCTTGGCATTATTAGGATAGGGCAAGGAGCAGTGGAATGAGGAAGACCAATCGACCACGATTGAAAGTTCACCTGCTTAAACAACTAATGTACCCCAAAAAACACCAAAAAAGCCAAAACACTCACCTAAATTTGATTCTACATATCTAACCTTGATACCTATGTGCTTATTCAGCATTATTTTGTTGCTGCAGAGAAGGGAATCCTGAGTCAATTTAATAGAACCTGTTACTGCATAAACCTAAGGTGTCAGGGTTTTGACGTGCTTGCCAAAATTAACTGTGCATGTTTGCACTTTCATATATCTCAAAAGGTAGCCATTTAAAATAAAAGTTATATCAAAGTAAAGTTACGTAGATTATAACAATCAATTTAATATATTTATTTATCCCAGAAAAATGACAGAAACTCAAAACCATCGGCATATGCAACTTTAATTGATAACCTACTAACCTGTTTATATAATAAAAATGTGGAGCTGTTTTTGTAATCATTTACTTGCTAATTTCTAATTGATTAATTGATAACCAACTAGGTTGATTAGTAATAAGTAAATGTTAGTAATCATTGAATTCCTAATTTCTAATTTATTAATTGATAATCTACTAACCTGATTATGTAATTTACATGTCTAATTGTTATTTTATTCATTTAATTGCTCATTTCTAATTTATTAATTGATAACCTACTACCCCGCTTATGCTATCTAAATGTGTGCAAATTATTGTAATCATCTAAGTGATATTTACTAATTGCGAATTGGTCTGCACCTATTCATAGAGGATTTCCAGTGCGGACTTGCCCTCCGATAGCAGTGAAGTAATCTTATCGGTACCAGGACACTGTGTAGCATGTTCTGTGGAAAAGGTATTATAGTGGATCTTCACCACCAGCCCACCATCTGATGGCCTGTTTGTGCAAAATAGTATGTTGGTGGGGGATACTCTCAACATTAGTTCTTGCCACTGCTTTCACATGGTAGGTTAGTGGTGGAAATCCTCTATAACACCTTTTACACAGAGATTATTGCACGGTGACCTGTCACTCTCAACATTATTTCTTGCCACTGCCATCATATGGTAGGTTAGTGGTGGAAATCCTCTATAAAACCTTTTACACAGAACGTATTGTACAGTGATCTGATAGTGCTACTCTCAACATTAGTTCTTGCCACTGCCATCAGATGGTTGGTTGGTGGTGGAAATCCTCTATAAAACCTTTTACACAGAGCATATTGCACAGTGACCTCTCACTCTCAACATTAGTTCTTTCCACTGACACCAGATGGTAGGTTGGTGGGGGAAATCCTCTATAAAACCTTTTACACAGAGCATATTGCACAGGACTCTGTCACTCTCAGCATTAGTTCTTGCCACTGACATCAGATGGTAGGTTGGTGGTGGAAATCCTCTATTGCGCATGTTTCCTAAATCACTGCTCGTGTCTTCAGTGTCAGGTAAGCAGTGAGCAGCTTGAAATAGCCTGACCCTGAACACGCGACCTACTTAGACACCACGTGACCTACTTAGACACATACCTCAAATTTGATCCATCGTCGAGAGATTACTTCCAGCCCAGAGAAGAGCTTACACGATTCAAACCACTGGTTGAGCGAATTAAACATCCGCGTTTGCTGAAACAGAAATAAAATAAAACAAAAAGCATGAGCCCAATTTGCTCTTCAACCACATATTGAATAATGTTGTGCTTTGCAAAATAATTTATTCACCTGAATAGTTATTGTCTCAACAGCAGGGAACCGGTCTTTTAGCCATCTTACATTGCAGGGCTATTATATTATTTACCTGTTTACTCGGAAAATGTTTGTCGGGGTTTTACATCCTAGCAACATCTAAGGTCATATCAGGATGGATAACAACTTGTGAAAGTGCACACTCATGTTGAGTTTATAGTGCTGCTCCACTGAGAGTCCAGGTCATTGGCACCATGACCCAATTTCCCACTCAAGCACGTTATCTTAATACTGATCTAACCAGTCTTTGCCTCATCCTAGTAATGCCGAGTGTCAGGCTAGGTAGCGACAAGTATAAATTGTGTAAGTCATTAGTTGGATTCGGCTTGGATTTGAACTCCTGACCTTCCGTACGGGAAGCCTGCATTGTTACCGATTCGGGCACGGTGGCTGGTACTCAGAAATGAAACTTAAAGTTAAATTATAGACTACTACAGTGTATTAATTAGTAAATGATACGATATGATATCCAAGGGGATCAGGTGGCACTTAGTGGAAACCATGGTTGGTGGTGTCCATCCAGTGAACCAAAGACCAACAGGAGGACATCCACACGAGCTATGCAAGAATCGAAGCCGCACATGCTGCTGGCAACTCTTTTTCACTGAGAGGGTCACTGATGTGTGGAACACCCAACGTTTTCAACATATTCATGGTTATACAAAGCACACTACTTTTCCAGACATTTCCCCTTCCCCCAAATTAGTATGCCTATGCATCGACATTTTACTACTGAACATGAAGACTGGAGTATGAACGTTTTAAATATCAATATTTTATTAAATGATAAAAGTCACACTTGACTGACTGACTGACTGACACCCCTCACCCCGTCATACTCTTTGTATGACTGTGAAAATGTTGAGAATGTTGGACGGCCCCCTCACCCAGGTCGCTGTGTCCTCCTCAAAGGCGTTGACGTATCGGGAACCAGCCACCCGCTGGTTGTACCGGTCCGCTATCTCCAGATCGAGGCTCTTCAGGTACCGCCGAGCGATGACGTCAGCAGTCCTGCCTGTTGAACGCCAGTAATCGAGCAGCGAGTAGGGGTCCAGCCTGCAAAGGGGGTTGCGCCTTTAATTTCACCCATTTAAAGGTGCATAATCCGATGAAAACTTTAAATCTTTAAAACCGAAACAGTTGCAGTAGTGAGTGACCGACCATGGGACCGACTTTAAATGGTCCATTTAGAGAGGTGGTCGGTTTAGGGAGTTTTTTCAAACTTTTACAATGGTATTGTATGGGCGATTGTTTGGGACCCAAATAAAGCGATCAAAATAGGGGAGTGGTCAATCTGTGGAGGTGGTCGGTTAGAGAGGTTTTACTGTATCTAGATTCGATTCTACTTATCTAACTTAGATAGTGGTGCATTTATTAAGCATTTTCTGCCACATAGACCTTTAGAAGGGGAATAGTGAGTTAATTTAACAGAACTTCACAGAGATTCACATCTCCTATCACTTAGGCACAGACGAGCCAGAGAGACCCAATATATAGATGACACAAAGAGGAATACTAGATGGGCTGATTCCACTCTACTCAAAGTCCCCAACCCTTCCACAAACAAACTAATTAAAGGACCAATTTATAAAAGCAGCATGATGTGGAACAACCTACCAGCCAGAACCAGAGCAGCGCCCTTCTACCTAGAATAAAAAAACTCACTAAGTGTACCTTGGATTTGGCAGGCCCTTATGCAGTCACAGTAAAGGATGTTCCATAGTGTCACCATACCCTAAGTGGCTGGCCACCAAACCCTCAGCCTCAGTTCTCCCCACCTCCCTTTTTATTTGTTGTTCTTCCTCTGTTATTTCCAAATCAACCATATATGATGACAGACAGTCCAAATGCAAATGTAAAATTTAAGACCAAAATGCACTGGGATTGGTCCCACTGCTTCACTAGCAGCCCTATTACTAACAACCCCACCCCAACAGCATAATTCATGAACTCATATAACTACACTAGAGCAACACTAGAATATTTCTAACAAACTGACATTTATATACCGCTTGCTTAACTCCAACTGAACAGACGGTATAATAAAACTTACTACATCTTTACTAAATGAATATAGAAGAATATTTCTGCTTACATTCTAAATACCATGTAAATACTCATATTGATTTGGGTTACAAAATGTCATTGTGTTACATGCTTCAAATTGTGTATTCAACAGTTATTGTATACCTTATTATGCCTTTGTGTAAATAAGCCTGAATTGAAAAATGGCTGGAAGACCAGTGCTGCAGGACTGATAAAAGACTTATTCAGCAAAATAAACATATTTACCAACAAAGAAACACCAAAAAGAATGCTACTACTGGAGCCTATAGGGTCAGCATTTTGACCTGCTTGCCAACATTATTGTTTGCCTGTTTGCACTTCAAATATTTCAAATGTTAGTCATGTAAGATAAAAGTTGCATTAGGTTCAAAATTATACTAATATTGACACAACAACTGGATCTAAGCTATACCTATAGAGGATGTCAAACACTGTGATGTTACTGATGACATCAATGAGCGAGGTGACGTCATCGGTCTGATCCAGAAGATGACAAAGCTCAATGACGCAGCGTTCTGATGGGTCCTTCTCTAGCTTGCGAGCTGCCTGCGGAAGCAAATAAGATTGATGATGGTTGATGATGATTTAAAGCTATGTTGGCAGCAAGCGTAATATTCACAGCGAAAGGTTAGTGGTATTCATTCTGTCAGTTTTATTTATCATATTTATTTGCCAACATTGAAATTTACACAGAATCTTAAATGGTCAGATTTGTGTCAAATGACAGCAAAAATGATCTCAGATGAAATTTCGGGGTGGTTAAATCTACGAACATAGCTAGAATTAGCGGAGGCAATACAGTCCAGTTCTTTTGAGGAACTCTCACATTTGTCTGTTCTTTATATTGGAAAAGAGGTCTCGCATGTTATTTACATTAAAACATCATAGGCACAAGACCATGGTATCTACACACTTAAACAGAATGTATCTGAGTGCCAGTGGAGACTGACACCTAATGCACTCAGGAGGTGGTTCTCCCTTGAGTAGAAATGCACGAGTCAGCAAAGAGTGGTCAATGCGGCATCAAGTGAGCACTGCTTGGCCCCATTAACAAATAAGTTAACAACACACTTAAAACCGCATAGTTCGATTAAAGCATAATATTGTTTAAACCAAAATACTGACCTAGATTTTATTCAACATATCCAACTTAGATACTGGTGCACTCATTAAGCAATGTAATCAATGTAGCTATCTGTGGAAACCATATCCATAAAGTTGCCTAGTCTGATGGTTTTGAAGTTCTGCCATTTTTCTGAGCTGAATACATCAGATTGATCATCATAATCGACAATGAATAACCTCACCCACCACCTAGACAATCCTACTTTCACTTCACTTCTTCCCCTTTTACTTGCCGCTACCTAGCCTGGCTCTCGGCAATATTAGGATAAGGCAAGGAGCAGTGGAATGAGGAACACCAATCGTCTGTGATTGAAATTTTCCCTGCAACGAACGTATCAAACAAAGGTAGATATTTCACTTACCCGATAAGGTAAATCGAATAGTTGCACAGCTTGTCCCAGTGCTTTTCTCCTGGAAATTGAACAAAGGTTGTCTTGTTTTTTTGGGGGGTTATTGTTATTAAAAGAGACATTTTCCAGGTAAATTCCCTGGGTTCCGAGTAACTGATTACTAATATGCAACATGTAACCACTAAGTAACCAAAGACGTAACACTGAAATACTAATAAGACAACCACTGTTAAAGGTGCAAAGTCCGATGGTTTTGAGTTTCCGTCATTGTCGTAGATAAATATATCGGGTTGATCATTATAATCTACCACACTTTAGCTTGAAGTAACTTTGATTTCAAATTGACTAACTTAGGAGCTATTTGAAGTATAAACATGCAAAATAAATGTTGGGGTGCTTCTCAAATCTGTGACCCCATAGGTTTCAGCAGTAACAGGTTCCATTAAATTGACTTAATATGCCCTTCTATGTGGTACCAAATACTTACTAAGTGCAGTCTATCTAAGTTGGATATGTAGGTTCAAATCTAGATAAGTATTTTGCTGATTTTACCAGACTTTAACCTTATCTCATCTATTTATTTATTTACCCCATCATTCCTCATCCTACACAGCTCCTTAAGACTGCATAATCCGATGGAGCATCAACTTTTCAAAACCAAAATAATAATCTCGATTTGATTCTACGTCTCTAACTTAGATACAGGTGCACATATAAAGCGTGTGTTGCCACATAGAAGGGATACTGATGCAGTGTAATAGAACCTGTTACTGCTGAAGCCTATAGTGTCAGCAGTTTGGTGTGCTTGACAAAACTAATTTTAAATGTTTGCACTTCAAACCTCTCAAAACTTAGCCATTTAAAATAAAAGTTACTTCAAACTAAAGTAAGGTAGATGATAACAATCAATTTAATATATTTATCTCAGAAAAATTACCGAAAGTCAAAACCATCGGACTATGCAACTTTAATGTGAGGCCATAGATTTATCTTTAACTCTTTATGCAAGTTCATCAAATCTGTCTGATGTGTTTTGTGTGTAAATATTTATTTTCCTAAATCTTCTTTTGCTCAGATTCTATTGTTTTTGTGGCAGAAGAATGAGCTCATGATGAGGAAAGTGTGAAAGTGAGCAAGAGTGGCGGCTCCAGACGACTTGTTGCATATAGAAATACCGTATGGTGAATATGGACATCACGTGACCGGAAGTTAAAGTTGTACTAACCTTGTTTCCGGTGTGTTCATATACCTTTCTTGCACGGCCTGATACATCTCGTCGAATGCAAATCTGAAAAAAGGCAAGCCTCCATTTTAATAGCCAACACAGCCACAAAACTAGGGATTGTCTAGATTTGAACCTGCAATAATTTGCGGCGTTGTCCAATCCGTTCATTTTGTTGTTTGAATATATTCAGTTTAACAAGATGAAAATAATGAACAAATCTATTTTGTGAATTGGTTTGGTTGCTTCGTCTGAGTCAAACAAATGACTTAAAAATTAGTATGTGTCGCAACCTAGCCTGGGACTCAACATTACTAGCTGTGGAATGAAGACGACCAATTGTCCGTGATTTAAATTCCCAGTGCTTAATGAATGACTGTAATAATAAATTAATACAATTAAAGTTGCACAGTCTGCATAGTTTTGAGTTTTTGTCATTTTCTGAGGTAAATATATTAGGTTGATCATTATATAATCTACATTACCTTAGTTTGAAGTATCTTTTATTTTAAATGGCTAGCTTTTGATATATATTTGATCGAAGTGCAACCATGTAAAATTAATTTCGACAAGCACACCAGATCTCTGACCAAATCTTCTGCAGTAACAGGTTCTATTAAATTGCCTCAGTATCCTCTTCTATGTGGTGACAAATGTTTAATAAGTGCACCAGTGTGCCTAAGTTGGATATGTAGAATCAAATCTCGATAAGTGTTTTGGTTTTGAAAATTAGATTTTTTTCATCGGACTATGCAGATTAAAAAAACATTTTGTTATTTTTAAAAGCTGCTATTTCGGCGAGAGTAATATACTAGTTTTTGATTGCTTTGTGTCTGTGTTTTTGTACACTATCTCAAACAGCCTAATTGTGCAACCAGACGGGATGGCCGAATGTGTTGAGCATCCGCCTCCCGCTTTGGTAGATCATGGGATTCAAACTCATGGGTTCAAACCATGGTAGAGTCAAACCAATGACTTACAAATTGATACTTGTTGCTACCTATCCTGGTGCTCGGCATTATTAGTATAGGTCAAGGAGCAGTGGAATGAGGAAGACCAGTCGTCCGTGATTGAAATTTCCCCTGCTTAATCAACTAATCTACCAAAAAATGCTGGACTTCTTACGCCAATAGACCTGCACGGTTAATGAGGTATTTCTGCATGGCGTGGTACAACGGGGCCCACATGTACTGCTGCACGGGCAGCTCTCCCTCAGCGACGCCATGTTGGCAGCAGCACATAACACACAGGATCTGAAGCAAAGAACACAAATATGTGCTTAAGAAAAGACACATTCTCTCGATTAAAGTCACATAATCCAAAGGCTTTTTTTTGTTGGCTTTTTTTTGGTACCAGTCCTGATATGACCTTATATGTTACTAGGACTTAAATCAACAAACAAACTAAGCAAACTATCGGACTATGCAACCTTAAGAAAGGGCGTCTCTCACTTAAAGTTGTATAATCCAATGGCTTTGAGTTTCTGCCATTTCTAAAAGATAATTGCTTGTTTGTTGGGGTTTTGCATCCTGGTATGCAGGTATCGCAGGTACAGCAACACCTCAGGGAGTTTGACGCCCCTGCCCTGTAGAGTTGTAAACCACTGCCTTGTGGTACAGGTTCTTGACAGAACCGAAGGCTAAGGGAGCAAACCCTAAACAGAAAACCATGTCACTGTGGCAGCATTAAGGGCGGTTGATGTATGGAACTCCCAACACCTCCCGACCAGCCACTGCAGGGACAAATAGTTTTGCACCTGTCTTGACATGTTCTTGCTGGTGTGAAACCTCTATTTGCTCCCCGAGAGAGTGCCGCTGGTAACATGCAAAAGCCAGCAGCACTTCAACACTTTTGCAGGCAGCTTTCATGAAAAAGGTTCAAGGATACCATCAAGAGAAACCTGAAGCTGAGAGACATTAAGACCGATTCATGGACGCAACTCTCACAGCAGAGAGCTAAATGGAGAGCGCAGTCAAGCAATGAAAGCAGTCTTTGTCGCATCGCGACCGACAGCATAATCATGATGATGATGCATCCTGGCAACATCTAGGGTCATATCAGGAAGATTAATATATTATATTGATTGTTATAAATCATGACATAGGAGAAAACCATTAATATCTAGTGGTTTTTAATACTTTGGCTGCATAGTACGGTGTCAGTCTACAGACTATTTTGCAAACTTGATTCAGTGATTTTTTCAGGTATGTTGGCACCCGCCACCTAGTGGTAAAACGGTGTCATTCTTATATCTAAGTACCACATTCTAACACAAGGGGCTTATATGGCCAGAAACATAACCAACACAACTTTACTTACTCACAATTATCATCATCGATTATGACTAGTTATGGGTGATGGTTGGAATATCTTAAAATAACTTTTCTTTGCGAGTTATATATGACTACAACCAAGGTTTAGGGCCGTTGTCGTTAAGCTGTGACTATTAGTGTCAATCGGCCCTAATAACCCTTCTCAGCTGTTAGAGGTATTCTTGGTAGTTCTCAGTGCAATGTAACCATTAATATTTCTAGAATTTCAATATTTCAACACAATTTGCAGCAATGTGTGGTATGTTCTTGGTTGGTAATTGGTGGCCATGATGACACCAACTCATCATTTGTTGTGAATTTGTCGATTACTGATGAGTCCAATTTGTGCTCAGAATGTGTGCTGTGGCTCTTTGAACATGTGTGTGTAACTGCAGTCAGAGAGTCCGGTCGGTGAATGAGACGATCTTTCCTCTCCTGACGCTTTTGTATAGCTTGAGATATACGATCAGGTTCAAACTGTGCCGTTCCTTTGCAAATAGAAACACCTTTAGTGAGGCACCTTCGAAATGTTTTCGCATCATTATTTGGTTCAAGCGTGTTCGCCCCAATTAATGCTTACCTCTTCCACCATGTTGCCATCGTAGTCAGGGTGGTTGTAGTCTGCCTCCAGACGTTCGATCACAGACGACAGAAGTCCAACAACGCTGAAAGAGTGTCGCAAAATTGCTTTATCGCATGTGTAATACTTTGATCTATGGAGTGCTTTCTGCTCAGTTGAATGGCACTAGTTCCGTGTGAAGTCATTAGAATATAGTTCCAAAGTGAATAGCAAAATAGCTCTGCACATGTGCAAAATAGCTCTGCACATGTGCAACGAGATGTGAAAAACACGATTATTCATATTTGTAGGCGTGATGTTAGTCCTGATAGATGGGGATTTCCAAATGGACCTCAGCCTTCGGCTTTGACACATTTGAAATCATTCGGCCCACCCACTTTGATTTTGATATTTGGCCATGCCTATGCAAGATCATGTCTATCGAATATAGCATGATTCTATTCTATATAGCACACTACTAGAGCACTACATTCACCTGACATACTTGGGTCACTTGATACATTTGTCACGTGGCACACTTAGGTCAGCTATCCTATTTAGATCATCTGACACACTGACGTCATCTGACACACTTAGGACATCTGACCTACTTAGACTACTTGACACATTTAGGGTCACCTTACAGACTTCAGCGATCTGACCTACTTAGACCAACTGATATAATTTATATCAACTGACAAAATCAGGTCACATGACCTACTTTGATCACCTGACCCAAATAGGCCATCTGATGCACATAGGTCGTAATCGATTGTGACGATCCGGACCATTTGGATCATCCCGGTCATCAGAATTTCAAATAGAACACCCTGAGGTGCACCTAAATAAAACCAGGCCATGTGCAAAATGATCTGACACAAATGGCCCACCTCTTGGCTGGGAGCATCAGGAGCAGTGAAATCACATTTGTGCTGGTACCTGTAGTGTCAGCCTGTACTGCTACATGTACCTACCTACCAGTACGAGTGCCGCATGTTTTTGTTATATATATATATATATATATATATATATATATATATATATATATATGTGCTATATAAGTGATTATGTGAATATAAATAAAGAATAGACCATAATGTTTCGGGGCCCCTTCTGGGCCCCCCCCCCCCCCCCCCCCGCTATCCACCACCATGACTCTGAGCAGAACCCTGGTCTGGGCATTCTCTCCGCTCCCGGCCTCGGTACCGGCACCGTCTGCCTCTTGCCTCACTTCAAAATTATATAAGTATGACCACCCAGATTAATGAAATGGACAAATAACTAAACTATGAAATCATACAATACTTTAAATCCTATTTTAATCTGGTTATTTAAACAACAACAAAGCTTCAGATTAAGCCACCATTTTTCCTCCCCAGGCTCATTCCTTTATGCAACCCGAGTTTATATGATTTGCGCATGTGGAAACAAAATGGTTAGGATGATCCGAGATGATTAATCGATTATGGCCTTAAAGGTCAGCTGCACACTCAGGTCACGTGATACTCTGAGATCACACACAAACTCACCTGTGATAGCTGAGCAGACGCTCAATCTGCTTTGTCAGTTGTCGGAATAGTCCATACATGCAGAGTTCCTGGGGGGGAAATCACCACGTTATATTTATAGAAGGAACACAACAGCAGGCGTTTCTAATGTTTCAATCTTCGTGACATTTGTAGGTCACCGAACACGACACAGGATTGGCGAATTACAACAGGAATTGAATAAACGAGAGACTGAGATCAGTTATATATTAGCATTTATTTGTTGTTTAGGGGATCGGGACATAGCTCAGGCGGTAGAGTGTCCACCTGTGAAGGTTTGGGTCATGCGATTGATCCTGTTCAGTGCACACATTTGCAGTTTGGACTATTTTCTGTTCCAACCAGTGGTCCACAACTGGTTCATCTTTAGCTGTGTTTACACGGGGAATTGTGAAACGTTCTAGACAAGGCGATTTATATGAAGCGTTTTAGAAGCGTGTTTACACGGCGGAGTTGGAAAGTGTGTCGGCGCCGGGAACCAGCAGGCGCCTGTAGCCAGCAAGCACTGCTATTTGTTTAGTTTACACATGTCGATTCGACGCCGATGTAGCTGCTACGTTAATATCGCTTGGAATTTAAGGTTAATTTAATTAAATTTCATTATTTGAGTCTGTAATTCTGTTAAATATGATCGAATTCACTAGATTTCGGCATAATCGGGCCCTAACACTGCCGGGCACCAGCGATTAGTTACTGCTCCAACTGTTGCCGGCACGCACTACTATTTTATACTATCGCCGCCCGGGAACCAGCTGAATCGCTTCATATAAACCACCTCGGGAGGTGGTATAGATGAACCGTTTCATATGAAGCGATTCAGCCCTAAAATGCCTCAGAGTCGCGGTTACACGCCAAATGTGTGTCGATCTAGGCAAGTGGGTTCATATGAAACGTTTTAAATCGCCCATGTAAACAGGGCTAAAGGCTGTGGTATGTGCTGTCCTGTTTGTGGGAAAGTGCATATAAAAGACCCCTCGCTGCTTATTGGAAAGGGGAGCCCATGTGGCAGTGGCAGGTTTCCTCCAATGAGATATGTCAGAATGACCATATGTTTGACGTCCAATAGCCGATGATATGAAAAGCAATGTGCTCTAGAGGTGTCATTAAATAAAACACGATGTTTTATTTGTTGTTTCTTCTTGTTAATGAATCAGTTACATAGCATTTCTTCTGACACAATTCGAGGTTCACTGACACTCAACACTATAACTTTACACATTAAGTTTGTGTGGCTGGGACGGCAAATCTAGGAGCAAAGAGAGAAGTTGTTGACTGTCCAGCTGCTCCGGTTGAACTGAGTCAGAGTCCTGCGGTGGCGGCCAGGGTTATAGCTTTAGTCTCTAGGTGGTGGGTTGGTTGTTGGAGTTTTATGTCCTGGCAACATTTAAGGTCATATCAGGACAGGTACTGACTTTTGACAGTGCACACTCATGGTGACTTTATAGTGCTGCCCCCCTGAGAGACCAGGCCACCAGCACCATGACCCGATATCCCACTCAGTCACATTATCCTGACACTGAGCAAACCAGTCCTTTCCCTATCCTAATAATGCCGAACCCCTGGCTAGGAAGCGCCACATATACATTTTTAAGTCATTGGTTGACTTGACCAGGGTTCGAACCCATGGGTTTGAATCCCGCGATCTACCAAAGCGGGAGACGGACGCTCAACTCATTCAGCCATCCCCTTTGGTGGTAGGTGGTGGGTCGATCGCCGATCAAGCATATAGTTTGTGCCGTCATAGATAGGTGGCAGCGGGTTTGGGCATCCTTAGCGACAGGCTTCAATCACGCATGTTCCAGGAAGATGTACAATGTAACTCCTCCACCTAGGTAATGGGGCAGTCACACTACGACGTAATGGCCAACTTGAGTCCGACGTGGGCGACTTTTGAAAAACCCGACATGATATGCAAATACGGGGCCAAGGTGGACGACACCGCGCGTGGTCAACATGGGTATAACGTCATCAGAACGAGAGAGGACGTAGAAGAAATTAATTTGGCGAAGGAGATCCTAATGTGGCGCTAATGAGGTCGATGTGATCGTGACGGGGCTTCGACAAGGCTCCGACGAGACTCGGACGTCGTCGGAACGACACTGGAACGGGGCTTCGACGAGGCCATAACGGGGCTTCGACGTGACCGTAATGGGGCTTCGACGAGACTCCGACGTCGTCAAAACGACAGCGGAACGTGGTCTAGTAACCACCCCACCCGACATTCAGACGACGTTCAGATGACATTCAGACCACGCTAGACGATTGTCATTGACATTGACATCGACAAGGACAGCGTGGAGGTGAGGCGACATTGACCTGACTTAGATGACGTGGTAATAATGAGAGCCTAACGTGACCGTAACATGACGCGAACGTCTTATCAACTCGTCGAGCTACGTCAAAGTTTTTTCAACATGTCCAAAACCTCGACGTCTTCTGACGAGAGTCGACAAGAGGCGACGAGAGTGAACGTGATGTGACGAGAGCTTAACGTGACTGTAACGTGACTTTAACGTGACCCGAAGTAATGACGAAAAGTCACCCACGTCAGAGTCACGTTGTCCATTACATCGTAGTGTGACTGCACCATAACAGAAACAACATGCAGACGTGCATTATCGGACAGATGCACACCAGGGTTACAAGAACCGCATACTCTAGTAAGACAATAAACATTACACTAAATGTTACTACATTGACCCTAGCCGCTGTTTTCTAGCGATAACACGGAATGAACTCATTCTATTTAGGCTAAACTAGTGCTTGGCAAAACGAGCCGACTGATTCGACCAGATCAGTCCAACTCTCTCGTCTAGGCTAGTCGGGGCCCATGTATAGTGTTGGTCTGACAAGGAGATTCAGCTCCCTGCAGTCCTCATACACCACGATCCCTTCCTCCACCAACACGAGCCAAGACTCCCAGCATTTGTCACCTTTTACAATCCACAAGGAGGTCTAGAGGAACTATCCAACCCCAGTTCCCCACAAATTATAAATAATTAGGATATGGCAAGGGGCAGTGAAATGAGGAAGATCAATTGTCGCCTGACACTTGAAGGAATATTACAGCAGTCATGACAGTACATCATAATATCAGCTGAAGATTTCTAATACCCAGTAAGCACTGTTGTTGCAGGGATGTGCACTTTGACATTATGACCTTCAGGGTAACCCACTTACCTGTATGGTGATTTTGAGATAGAGTAGGTAAGAAGTTCACTCACAGTCAATGAGCAGCTGAAAATGTTCCCTTGACCTTATGACCTTCAGGGTGACCCACTTACCTCTATGGTGATTGTGAGATAGAGCGGGTGAGAAGTTCGCTCAGAGTTGATGAGCAGCTGAAGCTGTTCGGATGAAAGTGACTTCGAGTTGAGCTTGAGCATTTCCTACGAATAAATGACACCAAATTCAGATCACTTACTCCCATCGAAAAAGAGGATTTTACCATATGGGAATGCATATATAATAGTTTCAGTGTGCTGGGCAGTATCTTTTAATGGATTTTACTTTTGGCTATGCACCATCTTAGGTCATTTCACCCACACATATATGAATTATTACATATGCTTCCGATTTGTCGCTTAAAGATGCAAACAAATAGCATACGCTGCCTAGAACAGTACTCGAACCAACACTCCTGCCATTCCGGGGCAAGTATCCTAACTATTAGTCTATCTAGGCTGCCTGATGCAGTCAACCTGCCCTACTCCTTGACGTTGTGAGGAAGAGTTTTCGGCAACCAAAAGAGTAGTTTTAAATATACAAAATTACATATAATATTATCTAAAGTGATAAATATATAGTATATATGTAATATTTCACCTTGGGCGGTAAGTCCAACTCACTACACATGGCCCCTAGAATAGTAAGTCTTTCAAATTATAATAAGAGGGATGCTCGGCCGCGTTGAGCACCCCATGCTACTACAATACTCTTCCCCTTCATATCACCTGTGATGCAGTCATACTAAACCAATAGTATCAACTTATCAACCAACACTAACCAATACTAAGGAAGAAAGGAAGGCAAGTCACACAGATAGACAGTGAGGGTGTTGTGCTTTAATCAAGTTAATGACACCAACACCTGCTCACCTACCAGTGACCCATCAGCCTAACCCCTCACCTTCTTACTGTCCACACTATGTCTCATTATCAACTTAGCCTGTATACTGAAAGCAGTGCCTACAGCCCATGGGGCAGGAGTCCTATGGCTGTGTATACACTCAATTTGAATAGGTGAATTTGGCTAGCATCAGACAGAGTAGGTCTGTCTCACTCAAGAGCCAGGAGTAGAGTGATGCCTCTCCAGAGTGTCTGGAGAAGTTTCTTGAATAATTAATTAGAATGAGACTTGTGTGGCCATGATAGGCCAAGAGGGGTCAGGTGACCGGATCTCCCACAGCCAGCCAATCAGACACTCCCCTACAGACTGGTCAGTGCAATGCCCTAATATGGGGGGGTTGCCACCCAAAACCAGCCTGCAGGGTGTGGCTCTAAGGAATGTAGTATGGCTGGTGTGCTTGGCTCTGGGTCCGGTAGGGGCAGATAGTTGCATACAGTTACAATTAGATATATATATTATGTATATACCAAAAATGTCCTTTTTCTCCAATTGCATTCTTTATGAATACATAGAGGAACATTTCATCAACCTTGAACTGCTTCCTATATAAGAACATCTCTTCATTAACTTTAGGCATCATGCATGAACATATATCTCACATAGTTTATATCATGGCATCATAGGAGTGGGGGCACCATTGCTTTTAGATTACATAACCTTCTCCCCACTCCAATCCCAAGAATAATAATGCTCTCTCTCCATATATAATTCTTTACCGAAAATCCGTATATTTTTACAAAATGGTTAACATCGATAACTCATTTACTGCTTATATTATACAAGTAGTTATATAAATATACACAGGGCAGGTTCACCGACCTCACAACGGATAACTTGTACAGGATGCTGGTCATGGCCCAAGTGTCAATGTGGTATTGCAAACAAACAGGGTACAATACTCTACTAAGCCGAACACAACAGTTGGCTACTTTTATTTGGATTAAACACAATTCTTTTTTAATTAAGAAAAGCAATCTGGTATAGGCGCCTGCGAGTGGAGCTGTATTCCAGTAATTGCTCTCCACACATACCGTTGACTATTTGTTCAGTGTAGGCAACCGAATAATTGGAGGGAGAGTGCAGAGGTCTGTATTGTATGAATGACATAATGGGTGGAATTCCTTCATCACATGACCTAGAGGAGTTTATCTACAAACCGGTAATAACACAGTTGGCCTAGCCACCATGGCCACTTATCTCAGCACTCTTCAGGCACATAGTCAGTTACATAAACTGAAAATGTGTGTTTGGAGACCATTTGAAGAGCTTGTTTCCAAAACATGATAAGCGCCAATAAAAAAAATGAATTTACAATGCCAAAAGAGCTCTTCATATATGTATATATATAGCTCTTCATATACATATATATCTCTTCATATATATATATACATATATATATATATATGAAGAGCTCTTTATATATGTGAAGAGCTCTTTCCAAAACATGGTCTCCAAACTTGGCATTAGCACTGCAAATTCTTTTTTTGGATTGGCGCTTATTGTGTTTTGGAAAAGAGCTCTTCATTTGTCGGAGTACAGTTCAACTCCCAACGGCCTAAGCCGGAATCCTTTTAAGAAAAGAACCCACTTACGGCACAAAGTTCTCTTTTCTGCTGTGCAGTCAGGGGCTGCACTCTGAGGACTGTCGCATTGTGTTCTTCCTTGAGAATGTCCAGTTGTTCGTCAGAGGACTTTTGACCAAGGGTCAAAGTGAGGACGACCTTGACGTTGTGAGGAAGAGTTTTCGGCAACCAAAAGAGTAGCTTTAAATATAAAAAATTATATATAATATTAAAAAGTATTTTTTTAATATTGAAAAATATTTTTAAAATATTGAAAAATATTTTTAAATATAAAAAGATATTAAAATATTTTTTCAAATATTAAAAGATATTAAAATATGTGTTAATATTTTAAAATTAAAACATACCATACATGAAAAGAGAGGATTTCCACTAGCAACTCGCCCTATGGTGTCAGTAGGAGAATCAATGTATTGGGTAGCAGTGCAGGGAACCTGACCACTCACCTTGTCTGTTTTCCCGCCCCGGTCCAACTTGTTGAGTCCATCAATGACCAGAATCAAGGACTTCCCATTAGACTGGTCCCCCATCGACCGAAGCGCCCTCGCCAGTTGGTGTGCAAGTTGAGAACTGTCAGCATCCTCAGGCGCGGCATAGGTCTCAGCGAACACATGATGATGAATCTCCCTGAGTATGCGCAACAGCATGTTATCCGTATCTACAAACAGACTGGTACATTTAACATGGTCCTTCCGCTGGTTATGGTTACAGGGCGCATTAATTAGTTTACTCCTGCAGCAACGTCTCCAGGACAGGGCTGCTATTGCTAAACAACCCACTAGACAAAGTGTCGGGAGATTGGGTTATGGCCATAGCCACATGAATTTGCAATCCAAAGTGATAAATATATAGTCAAATACTTAGGGCTATCTATGATAGATCACTAATGTTGGGGGTGAATACTTTATGAAATCATTTAGATTAATAGACTTTAAAAGTCAAATCAAGACCTTTTTATGGCCTTTTTGCATTTTCTTTCAATTTCTCAACATTAAGCCAAAGTCGCCTCATCTAATTTTTTTTTTTTTTTTTTTTGGTAAATATTTTTATTCATCTGAATACATATTTTGTCAGCGCCGGGGCACTGGTCTTCCAGCCGTCAGAGTGGTCGCATTTCATCTGTACATAGTGGAAGTGGAATGTGTTGCATTGTGTGCAGCACAACCCATTCTGAACATAAAAGAAAGTGGGGGAGCAGCCTATGCTGCATAGTATACAGCATATGTACTCACCATAGTGCAAGGTATATGCATCATTGTGTGCAGCACAACCCATTCTGAACATAAAAGAAAGTGGGGGAGCAGCCTATGCTGCATAGGGTACAGCATATGTACTCACCATAGTGCAAGGTATATGCATCAAGATAGAGTGTGCAGTAATGTACACTAGTGGTTAAATAATATGTTGTGTTTGTATATCAGTTAGATTTGGTTTTAATAACGGTTAGTCTTTAAATAGTACCATGTTGTGCATGTATAGTGGTTTATATTGTGTGCATTGCTGGTTGATGTAGTTATTCAGTGGGGGTAATGGGTCTAAAGTAGGGGTAGTGGGTCTCGAGTCATCTAATCCACCTCGCGAACTAGTTGAGTCGAATCAGCTCTAATTCGCCTCACCTGCATATTCACAGTACGTTTTCAGGTGACTTAGATGAGGCAAACTAGATGTGGTGATTTAAGGTGTGTGTGTGAATGGGACTCTAGAATGTGAACTGGAACCACCATCTCCACAGTTAATTCCGACTGAAGCAGTTTCCGCTTGAAGTTAAGCAAGGCTGTCATTAGCCCCGTTTACACGGGCGAGTTAAAACGCCTCATATAAAACGACTTGCCTAGATGGATTTACATTTGCCATGTAAACGCGACGCTGTGGCATTTTAGGGCTGAATCGATTCATATAAATCGGTATATGTAAACCACCTTGCGAGGTGGTTTATATGAAGTGAACTAGCTTAAGCGCTGGTTGGTATGGACTTGCTCATGCGCAGATATCGATTTCCGCCTTAAACCGCTCCGTGTGTAGACATGACACTAAATCGATTCATATAAATCAACTTATCTAAATCGGTTTGGAATTGCCCGTGTAAACACAGCTATTCACCCCTACTCTGGATAGGTGTGAATGTTTTTATCTAATGGTACATCTACCACAGACTGCCATCAAATAATACAAAGCCAGGTAGCAAGTGAATCAAGTTTTTGTTAATTAACAACGTTTTTATTATTGCTTTCATTGATTAAGTACGGGAAATCTCTATCGCCGACAATAGACTACATCACCGTTCCAGCCACGCAGTGCATTGTGGGATGTGTCAGAGCAAAACAAACTCACAAGAAACACATGGCACATGCTAATATACTGGGTGAAGTTATGAAATATGCTAGTTTCAGGTCACCTCTCAGCTCTTGTTTGAAACATAGAACACTAACTAAAAAATATATATATAATAAATTAAGATATTAATCTTGTATCCAGCATTGCATTTACATCAAAATAATCAACACATCTTATGCCATGTGCACTTAGATTTAGACAAATCTGGGCACTCAGACTAGTGTTAGAACCATAGCCAGAGTCAGTTTTACTTATTTTATTCATGATTTTATTTATATCCTATGGTTAATGACATATGTTGAAATAGAAAATGAGTAGGGTTAATCAGATATTGGTTATATATTTTTTTTTAAACAAGTTTTTGTTAACACATTTGACATTTTAATATTTAGAACAAGACTTACTTATGGCTAATCAATGGTGATGTAAACATCAGCCTGTAAAGTGACTGAAATTGTATGTTTCTTAGCTCAAAATGCTTAATTATGGAGAGTTGTGTCTTAAACATATTCATTATATTATTATATTGCATCCTTCCGTCCATGTTTGTGCCAAATTGTTATGTATTTCTATTAATTTTGAATAAAATGGAAGTTTTGCCCTACG
This sequence comes from Branchipolynoe longqiensis, assembly GCA_030323885.1. Lineage (NCBI taxonomy): Eukaryota > Metazoa > Annelida > Polychaeta > Phyllodocida > Polynoidae > Branchipolynoe > Branchipolynoe longqiensis. The sequence continues at coordinate 6,644,359 of CM059197.1, read as the reverse complement.
CGTATAGGCAAACTCAATGGCTATACACCTTTGCTTTGCTGCCAACGCTGTTTTCAGCGCATGCGCACTCGGAACCGTGATCTCATCTACTGGTCTTCATCATTCCCCTGCTCCTTGTCCTGTCCCAGTAATGCTGAGTACTGGATTAGGTAGCGGCAGGTATAGATTTGTATTTGTAAGTCATCAGTTTAGATTTGGCTAATTTAAACTGCATGACCTCCTACAAGGCAAGTGAGTTTTCAACCAGTTTGGCCAAACACCTTCAAACACACATTCAAGCACACATCAAATACACATCAAACACACATCAAACACACATCAAGTGCACATCAAACACACACCAAACACCTTCAAACACACATTCAAGGACACATCAAATACACATCAAACACACATCAAGTGCACATCAAACACATACCAAACACCTTCAAACACACATTCAAACACACATCAAATACACATCAAACACACATCAAACACACATCAAGTGCACATCAAACACATACCAAACACCTTCAAACACACATTCAAGCACACATCAAATACACATCAAACACACATCAAACACACATCAAGTGCACATTAAACACATACCAAACACCTTCAAACACACATTCAAGCACACACCAAATACACATCAAACACACATAAAACACACATCAAGTGCACATTAAACACATACCAAACACCTTCAAACACACATTCAAGCACACATCAAATACACATCAAACACACACCAAACACACATCAAGTGCACATCAAACACACACCAAACACATTCAAACACACATTCAAGCACACATCAAATACACATCAAACATCCATCAAGCACACTTTCAAGCACACATCAAATACACATCAAACACACATCAAGTGCACATTAAACACACACCAAACCCCTTCAAACACACCTTCAAGCACACATCAAACACACATCAAACACACATCAAGTGCACATGAAACCCACACCAAACACCTTCAAACACACATTCAAGTACACATCAAATACACATCAAACACACATCAAACACACATCAAGTGCACATTAAACACACACCAAACACCTTCAAACACACTTTCAAGCACACATCAAATACACATCAAACACACATCAAACACACATCAGGCACACATCAAACACACACCAAACACCATCAAACACACATTCAAGTACACATCAAATACACATCAAACACACATTAAACACACATCAAACACACATCAAGCACACATCAAACACCTTCAAACACACATTCAAGTACACATCAAATACACATCAAACGCACATCAAATACACATCAAGTGCACATCAACCACACACCAAACACCTTCAAACACACATTCAAGTACACATCAAATACACGTCAAACACTCATCAAACACACATCAAGCACACATCAAACACACACTAAGCACCTTCAAACACACAGTCAAGTACACATAAAATACACATAAAATACACATCAAACACACATCAAGCGCACATCAAACACATACCAAACACCTTCAAACACAAATTCAAGTACACATCAAATACACATCAAATACACATCAAACACACATCAAGCACACATCAAACACACACCAAACGTCTTCAAACACACATTCAAGTACACATTAAATACACATCAAACACACATCAAGCACACATTAAACACACACCAAACACGTTCAAACACACATTCAAGTACACATCAAACACACATCAAACACACATCAAGCACACATTAAACACACACCAAACACCTTCAAACACACATGCAAGCACACATCAAATACATATCAAGCATCTTCAAACACATATCTAGTACATTCAACCAATGTCCTCCTACCTGTGCTCGCTTTATCTGCACCAATGAAGTGATAGATGAGCACTTCCGGTTGCTCGGCTGACACCCCATGCTCCCGGTGCTGGATCCAGTTGCTCACCAGGGCCGACTTTCCCATCCCGGCCTCTCCGACAACCACCAGGGGTCCCCGGATGTCATCTACAGAACACGTAGGAATTGACGTGTCCGTCACAGTTCTGTACTCGACGTCACGTGGCCTCGTTTTGCATCAAAGTAATGCATCGACTCTTTTACAAGATATTATTTACATGGCTTCATTCTGTACCAAACTGATGCATGTGCTATATTTCAAGATGTTGCATGAACTCGCGCTGTTTTAATGCATGTGTGCTATATCACAAGGTATTACATGAACTCGCCATATATCAAAGTAACATGTGTACTATATTACACAATAATGCATGGCCACGTTCTGTACCAAAGTAATGCAGGTGTGCTATATCACAAGGTATTACATGAATGCACCAAGTATCAAAGTAACATGCATACTATATTACATGATAAAGCATCGCCACATTCTGTACCAAAGTAATGCAGGTGTGCTATATCACAAGGTATTACATGAATGCACCAAGTATCAAAGTAACATGCATACTATATTACATGATAAAGCATCGCCACATTCTGTACCAAAGTAATGCATGTGTGCTATATTACAAGGTATTACCTCCGCCTCGCTCTGACACCAGCCTACCCACCTGACTGCACATGCTGCTCGAGCTCCGTGAAATGTGGCCCTCCGCCGACGTAGAGGCCACATCGTGTGGCCCTGAAGGCGGCGTGGGCGACCAGGTCCCGCTCCCGCCGCGTCGGCTTGATGACGTCATCGGACAGCAGGGTTCGCTGCAGAAGAGCCCACAGCTTCTCGAATATGAAGTCAGCACACTGGAAATGCACAGACCAATACATCGGGTTTGGAGGCAGCATTAAATTTAATAACGGACCAATTAACCCTCACCCACAATACTAACTTCCCTATCAAAGCAGGAGCATGTTATTCCATGCAAAAGGTGCACAATCAATGGGTTAAACAATTTTATTTGAAAGAATCTTTAATTGCAAAATTGCAAAATTGAGTTCAATACATTGCATTGACAAATTATAATATACCTTACCTTAGGTTGAAGTAACTTTGCTTTTAAATGACTAAATTATGAGATATTTTAAGTGTAAACCTGCTAAATTAATGCTGACGTGCTTGTCAAAACTCTGACCCCAGAGGGTTCAGCAGTAACAGGTTCTATTAAATAGACTTAGAATGCCCTTCTATGCAATACTGAATGCTTCATAAATGCTCCCGTGTCTAATTTGGATTTGCAGAGTCAGATCTAGATAACAAAAAATTTGCTTTGAAAATATTGTGTGGTATAAGGTATCTTATACAAATATTATTCGAAGCACGTTCTAGACAGCATTGGTTGGAACTGGTGGCGCTGCCTGGAATGCATCTAGGCCTGCATTAAGAGAGCTGCATTGGTCAGCTTGGATAGTATATAACCAGTGGCAGGTGTTCCAGAGACCAGTTGTTAAATAAATAAGGCAGGTGTTGGGCCAGCCAGCCAGATAATCCATTTCAAACACAATATTTTCAAAGCAAAGTTTTTGTTATCTAGATCTGACTCTGCATATGATGGTTTGTCTTGTGTTCATAGAAATAATATCCTTTTATTGGACTATGCAACTTTAAGTGTTTCTGTTGAGTAAATTTGATTATGGAGTTTTATGCTGGGATGCATGTTTCGGGTTATGCAACTGACTGTCTATTCCCTTTAATTCAAGACACACGAGCTCACCTCGTCAGGTTGCTGGTAGCTCATCTTGATCCCCAGCGTCTGCAAACAGAAAACAGAAAGATCATTCACTACCAGGTGGTAATGAACGAACACTGAAAGATTCTATTTGTTAGGATATATATCCTAGCAACTGTTAAGGTCATGTCAGAATAGGTAGTGACTTGTGGAAATGCACAGTCATGCATGCTTTATAGTGCTGCCCAATTGGGTACCACATCATTGGAGGCATCATGACCCGGTATCCCACTCAGCCATATTATTCTAATGCTGACTAAGTCGGCCAGTCCTTGGCCCATATCCTATTAATGCAGAGCGTCAGGCTAGGTAGCGACAAGTATCAATATTGCAAGTTGTTGGTTTAAGCCGGTTGAACATTAATTCCATGACTCCCCACATGGGGAACGATGGTTCTACTTATTAAGCCACGCAGTCTGGTTAACTAAACTATTCCACTCAATCACATTAACCTACCTGACACAGAGCCAACCAGTCCTTGTTGAACCCCACTGATAATACCCACCGCAGGCAGGGTAAAGTAACAGTAAATTCATTAGTTGTTCATTTTTTGTCTAAGACCTTTTGATATGACACCACCTTATATCACACCCAAGACTTCCAACCAATCATTGAGAAGCAGACTCTCTGCCAACTAGGCCATCGTGTCTGGGGTGAATGAAGCAATTATCGTGTGTAGGACAGTGTAAGGCACAGTGTTGAAGCCGCACCTGAGACTGCGTCTCTTCAACTCTCGCTTTCAGCGCGTCCATCATCCTGGTACTCTCATCACTCTCCGGAGAAAACTTGTAGATTGTTCGCTTGTTCCCTTCGGCCTCTCCCTCCGCACGCCGAGCATCGTCGTAAGCCTGTTGTGAACGAGAACAGGTAAGGTGGCATTATTGAATTGAACTTTATTTTACCATAAAATATTGTATGACTTGAATTTAATTTTACCATAAAATGTTGTATGAATTTAATTTAATTTTACCATAAAATATGGTAGCAAATCTTTGATTAACATTTGCCAAGGGGGGTAGTCTCCCGGCCCCTACGCCCGAATGAATCTCTCCAAACTAATAATTGGTAACTAGCAAAGTATCTAAACAAGTTGACAGTCTAAAATTGCCGATGGTTTTGAGTATTTGTCATTTTCCTAGATAGATAGAGTAGGTTGATCGCTATTATCTACCTTGCTTTAGTTTGAAGAAAAATCGCTTTAAAATAACTAACTTATCTGATATTTGGAGTGTAAACATGCCAAGTTAATTTTGGCTGTTTGTCAAAATTCTGACCACATAGGTTTCTGCAGTAACAGCTTCTATTAAATTGACTTAGCATACACTTCTGTGTAGTAACAAGTATTTAATCAATGCACTAGTAGTACCTGAGTTGTATATTTATGTTCAAATCTAGGTAAGCGTTTTGATTTTGAAAATTTGGTGCTTTTATATGAATATGCAACTTTAACAATAATATCAAAATAAACCACGAGTTAGGAAATTAAATGTGATGCATTCAGATATGTCATGGATATGGTTGTTTTTAAAGATTGTTTTTTACCATAACGAGCTGGCGTTAGAGGCTTTATAGGGCCATGTATCATGCAGAAGTTACATAGTCCTGGTCTACAATGTATAATATATGAATAATTAAGGCTCAAGAAACCTGGTCTCGGTTTTCAGTGGAGTTGAGGTGGGGTATGGTTGTAAAGACTAAGGCTCGAATCTGTGGCTGTGTAGGCAGGCTATGATGAAATCAATACAGACAAAGAGAAAGGAAGAGTATAAAGTGTAAAGCAGAAGAGAGAGTGCAACCCTCTGGTTTATTATTTATATGGTTACATTGGTTCATTGTAGAGAATCATCCCACCCCTTTCCCCCAATGGGAAACAAGCATTCTTGGCCCAACCAATAGGGATCCAGCATTCCTGGTCCCCATGGATACCAGTGGTCTGCCCACCACCACAAGCTGTATGGCCCCATGGCCACCACCAACCTTGACCTTTGAGTGTGGTGATCCCTATCCCAGCAGAGGGGGTAGGCCCTGAGTGCACTCACACCCCGACCTGCCAGCACCACTATGTCTATTTACATCGCACTCAGCCACCACCAACCCATCCACATATATATACATACATGCGCCTGGTCACGTACACCGATCAGTAATATAACATTTACATTCCCCCCTATGCCGAATATCGGAATATTTTACATGATGGTTGAGATAGAATGCTGTTCCTTGACCCGGAAGCAGACGACAACTCAGACTTCACCTTGTGCATTAAATTGGAACTACCCACCTTGACCCGGAAGCATACGACAACTTAGAGTTCACCTGGTGCATTAAACTGGAAACTCCCCACCTTGTCCCGGAAGCAGACGACAACTCAGAATTCACCTGGTGCATTAAACAGGAAACTCCATACCTTTACTCAGAAACAGAGGGCAACTCAGAGTTTACCTGGTGTGTTAAACCGGAATCTCCCAACCTTGTCCCAGAAGGAGACGACAACTCATAGTTCACCTGGTTCGTTAAACAGGAAACTGCCCACCTTGTCCCAGAAGCAGCTGACAACTCAGAGTTTACCTGGTGCGTTAAACCGGAAACTCCCCACCTTGTCCTGGAAGCAGACGACAACTCAGAGTTCACCTGGTGCGTTAAACTGGAAACTGCCCACCTTGTCCCAGAAGCAGACAACAACTCAGAGTTTACCTGGTGCATTAAACCGGAATCTCCCAACCTTGTCCCAGAAGGAGACGACAACTCATAGTTCACCTGGTTCGTTAAACAGGAAACTGCCCACCTTGTCCCAGAAGCAGACAATAACTCAGAGTTCACCTGGTGCGTTAAACCGGAAACTCCCCACCTTGTCCTGGAACCAGACGAAAACTCAGAGTTTACCTGATGCATTAAACAGGAAACTCCCCACCTTGTTCCAGAAGCAGATGACAACTCAGAGTTTACCTGGTGCGTTAAACCAGAAACTCCCCTCCCCACCTTGTCCTGGAAGCAGACGACAACTCAGAGTTCACCTGGTGTGTTAACCTGAAAACTCCCCACCTTGTACCGGAAGCAGATGACAACTCAAAATTCACTTTGCGCGTTAAACTGGAAACTCCCCACCCTGTCCCGGAAGCAGATGACAACTCAGAGTTCACCTGCTGCGTTAAACTGGAAATTCCCCACCTTGTCCCGGAAGCAGACGACAACTCAGAGTTCACCTGGTGCGTTAAACAGGAAACTCCCCACCTTGTCCCGGAAGCAAACGACAACTCAGAGTTCACCTGCTGCGTTAAACTGGAAATTCCCCACCTTATCCCGAAAGCAGACGACAACTCAGAGTTCACCTGCTGCGTTAAACTGGAAATTCCCCACCTTGTCCCGAAAGCAGACGACAACTCAGACTTCACCTGGTGTGTTAAACAGGAAACAATGTGCCTTTTCCTGGAAGCAGACGACAACTCGGAGTTCACCTAGTGCATTACACCGGAAACTACCCACCTTGTCCCGGAAACAGATGACCGCCGGCAGTTTGCCGGGTGCATTCAGGTGTCCGTGCAGGAACTCGAGTTCAGTGACACTTCTATCCCGGAAGTTGTCAACCCAGGGGAACAGGTCCACCGCCCGGTTAAAGTTCTCCTGGAGTACTTGGTCATCTGCCCCATGCCAGCCGTACCGCTGGAAGGATTATAGAAGCTTCCCGTTGCCATGTTTTGTTGTGATCATTCCAAAATCATTTGTATATTTCAGTTAATGATTATTCAATTGTCATTCCAATAACATTTGTATATTTTATTTAATAATTACTCAGTCATAGCTCAAATGGAACTTATTATATCCAAAAAGTGTAAATAACTGTTATAAAATATGTACCTTGACCCGGAAGCAGACGACAACTCAGACTTCACGTTTTCTTGGTATGGACAGATGATTCAAAAGAATAAATATATACCAAAAAACTGACTTTTCTTTGGTACATTAGTTGATTCAGCAGGAAAAACTTGAATCACGGACAATTGGTCTTCCTCATCCCACTGCTCCTTGCCCTATCCTAGTAATGATAAGCCCTAGGCTAGGTATCGACATGTATATATTTTTAAGTCATTGTTTTGACTCGCCAGGTAGTCCTACGACCTACTAAAACGGAAGGTGGGCGCTCAACTCATTCAGTCACCCCGTCTGGATTTCAAGAACTTGGCTCCAGTTCTGTAAAACTGAATGCGCAGCTCACCTGACCGAAGAAGCCGACAAACACATCGGACCGATCGAGTTCACGGAGGCAGATGTTGACGACCTGCGAGTCTGAAGAGGACTCGGAGGTGATGCCCCAGCGCATGTCCACAGTGCGCAGCTGCACGCCCCTGGCAGCCAGCGCCACCTCCAGCCGGGGCCAGTGAAGCCTGTGCACATGCATGCACCACGTTAAGGGGTGCACATCGTAGTGGGTGGGTGGGGGAAAATGGCATGTAAAGAAATGGTAACTGACGCAGGTCTAGTGCAGCAGAAGGAGAAGTGGCGCCACCTGTATTGCTTGGTATACGATTAAGCCTACATTACATACATTCATACTCACATAATATATTATACATCACACACATATTTATTTCACCGCGGGTGCTTTCGGAGTTGTATGAGGTGGTTAGTCGTTTTCTCCGAATTGTATTCATACCGTTTGACTGGTAATACTTTTAATTTAGGCCAGCTGGGATAAGAAACAATAATGGAAATGGAGAAGAAAGTCGTCACCATCTTCTTTCTATTTAAATATTCAATACAAAATAAACTAATACATATGTGGAAATTCTAGCTATTAATAAACAAAATACCAGGGAGGTTTAATAAATAATTAATCATGTTGCCGGTAACATGCGTAATTCAAAAACCTGACTACGGGCCTGATATTATGAATACCATAGAGACAGTTCCTAGTGCGCGTCACTAGGAACAATAGTTGACTTCCGGTAGTAGATTTAAAGTGTAATCCATTCCTTACCTGACCCTAGACAACGACGGATCGGCGAGTTGGAATAGTTGAAATTGTTGTGTTACAGTGAGTGTTGAGTATACTATCAGGATGCCAAAGATTGGTCGTGTACGAAGTGAAGTAGGGAGATATTCCAAGGCATTAATTGATTCCATGGACGTGTCGGGACCGTCGAGAAGCACGCATGTGCGTAGGTCGGTTGGCCGACCGCCATCGGCATCGTCTCGTGTGAGGCTGGAGGATTTACGTTCATCTTCTCCGGTATTACCGGCTTGTGTGAGTCGAGGGGCGACGTTGGAGGAGATTTCCCGTCTCCTCGATTCAAAGTTATCTGCTGCTCAAGAGCCGTTGATGGCTAGGATTGCCACATTGGAGGATCATAATATATCGCCATCAATATCTCTAGACCAGACCGCGGCTGGCACGGATGTTGTGGACGATGACGTCATAAAGGAAGATGGCGTTACAGTTGTATGCACACAGCCGGGTTCGTCATCACAACCGACTCGCTCGTGTAACACCTGCAGGAAGCGTGATAGTGCACGACGTGATAAAGGTACGAAAAAAGTATTGTGTTCTAGTGGTTGTGGTACGTGCCGTACCGTCCGTCGGCATGCTGGTTGTGGTAATTGTTGTAGTGACATGGACTCAGAGAAGGATGATGGTATGATGAAAGACTTAATTAGCATTGCTGGTAAGAAAGCGAGACGTTCTGGGAAGGTGAAGTTGCTTCCGCATAGATATGTGATTCGTGGCGAAAAGAAGGGGAAGGTTGCGCAAGGAGAATCCAAATGGTTCGAGTACATGGCAGCAGTGAGGCGCATGATCAAGAGAGGTGATATTCCTGCTAACTGGATCCCACATATTGATAATCATATGGACTCAGTTATTGCTATGGCTCATAATTACACTTGGCAGACGTGCTTGGACTACAGCGAAAAAGTGTTTGCAATGATTGCAGATCGCCGTCTGCCAGATGCGTGGGATGACGAGGCCAAAATTATTGAGGTTCGTCGTGACATATGTGGTCTCGGTAAACGGGTGGATGTCGTCGCTGATAAATCCATACAGGAAACATCGCGAGCCGAATATAACCGGGGTGTGGACCCCCGACCTTGTGTCATATGGAACAAGGGGAATGATTGTGGATTCACTGGTGACCATGGCGACGGTAGCAGTCATTTTCTACATGTTTGCTCGTACTGCGCGTACAAGCTAAGGAGGCGGCATGCACATAAAGAGGGTGATTGCAAGACGAAAGTGCGTGCACGTGAAAAGCAAGTCGACACCGTTGCTCGTACGAAGAATTTTTAGGTAGCAGCTGGCTAGGGGCTGCTGCACTCTATAACGACGTGCGTAGTGCTGATGATGTGTCAGATTGCTGCAACGTCGTGACGTCAGAAGGAAGCGCCTGCGGCTCGTGTAACAGTGACCCAGTCAGCAAGTGCCGTAATCAGGTCGGCCCGGTTATTTCTTTTGTTTCTGCACCCTCCCCATGTTTACCCGGTCCTCCTCCTGTATTAGTTCCCACTGGTGATACTGATGTTGTTAAACTTGACTGTGATCATTCCGTCCCTCCCTCTGTCTTCTTATCGCCGTCAAGTGCCGTCGTGGACAGCCCTGTTGTTGAACGTTGTTCTATGCCTGACTCTGGCCCTGGGCGGCGTATAGCGTCAGCTGTTTATACTCGTAAACGTGGGTGGCCGGTTGACGGGCTGCACAGGGCTGTCAATCGCGAAATTAAGGTTCGTCGTGTAGTGACACGCCGGTGTAGTGACAGTCGGGTGGGGACGGGTGATGCGTTTAAGTGGTTTAATAGATCAGTGAGACAGTTCCGTTCAGCGGCTCACGTAACTGGGAAGGAGGTGATTAATGTCAGAGTAGATTTGGGGATGGGTACAAAAGAAAAGCCGCCGATGGTAACTAGGCTACTGGCTGGGCCCCATGGCACTCAGCACTGTCATGCGTTCGGTGCTTATCGCAAGACTTCTCGTCACATATCGGCCGCATCCAATCATGTTGGTCGTCGCCTTCCGTACAACTCTCATCCTGATTCGCCCGCGAATACCGCCACCATCGCGGGTCATGTGTCGTCACCTCCCGGGGTATCCATCCCTGTCGTCATGTCTGAACATACTGCTTGCCAGTCTAGTGGTTCTAACACCACCGGTCGGGGCTGTGTTTCCCTTTCCCTGGATAGCCCTGCGCTTCCGGACATAACTTGTGCTAGTCCTGCCGCTAGTTTAGTTAAATTTTCTCCTTCTCAGTCATGTCCCGGCCCGTCCCTGTTGTCCCGTCCTTGTGTTTCAATGTTGCCTGTTGGCTCCAGTTTGGATGTTAGGGTACGGCCTGCTGTGATTCTTAACCCTGTTGTTATTTCGGGCGTCAACAGTCCATTGTGTGTTGACATCAACACCGGCTCTGGCTGTGTTTCCAGTGCCAGGGGGTCGCCTCGACCCCCCCGAAACTGTATAGGTACTAATCCCGGGGGGCCTGGTGGTATGGTCGCCCCTGCTAAGTTATTCAAACGTTGTTCTGAAGTTCAAGGCTTGTTACAGTTCCCGGTTGTTGTTCCTGAGGTTGCTAAAGATAAAATTGCTGTATATATAGATGACACACTGACTGATGATATTAGTACTGTTGTTGACGTAGATGCTGATTGTAGTGATCGTTTAGAGTTTTGTGAGCTATCACCATTAGAGTGTCAGTCATATATCCTTACTAGCTGGCCTAACTTGACGACGAATTGTAATTTGTTCTTAGATTATGCCTCAATTTATGCTGCGGTGAGGGCGACAGGATTGCCCAATTATCTGCAGGCTAAATTGCCTGTTCCATCGGGTCTGATAATCAATAGGTGGAAACAGCTGTTGACCGATTGCAGTGATAAAGAAATTATTCAATACTTAGAGTTTGGCTGGCCTTCAAATTTTACGGGGTCGTTTATCCCAACTGCTACTCTGAATACATGTGATAAGGAGGATGTGTTTTGGATCAATAAGTATGTTGTCACTGAGGTGGCCCATCACGCTATGTTGGGTCCATTCGATGATCCCCCTTTTGTCCCGTGGGCACAGATCAGTCCTATAATGACCCGACCTAAAAAGAACACTAATGAACGCAGAATTATAGTAGATTTGAGTTTTCCGAAGGGCCGTAGTGTTAATTCATGGATAATTAAAGGTTTTTATCAAGGGAAAAGGTTTAAGTATAAATTGCCAACCATAATGACGTTGGCGAAACAAGTGAAAAAATTGGGGCGAAATTGCTACATGTGGTCGATCGATCTGGCCAGGGCATACAGGCAGTTGAGGACCTGCCCTTTGAGTGTCCCTCTGTTCGGTATTAAAGTTAACGATAAATATTATTTTGACACTGCTCCTCCTTTTGGTTGTCGGTCTTCTAGCATGGCTTGCGCTAGAACTTCGGCGGCGGTCATTCATTTAATGAGGAAAATGGTTTTTTTTGCCACTTGCTATTTAGACGACTTCGTAGGCGCGGAAGCCAGTTTCGAGAGAGCCCAGGTAGCCTATAAATATATTTTATATTTGACTAGTGAGTTGGGTCTACAACTGTCGCTTAAGAAATGCAGTCCACCCATGCAGAAACTGATTTGGTTGGGTTACGAGATTAGCTCGGCAGATCTTGTGGTGAGGATTCCAGATGACAAGCTCCTGGATATTTTATTAGAGTGCCAAAAGTGGTTAATAGGGAGAAAGGTTACACGTAAAAATGTTCAGCGGTTGGTGGGTCGGTTACAATTTATTGCTAAGTGTGTGTTGCCTTCTAGAACTTTCATGAATCGTATATTGGATTTTCTGCGATCCTGTCCGTTTGTAGGAAAAATTTTAGTTACCAGGGACCTTGTGAGGGATATAGCCTGGTTCTTGCGTTTTGCAGAAGGGTCCAATAGGCTGGTGCTGATCCGCCACTTCCCGGCCAAGAAATGGATCATCGAGTGTGACTCGTCGCTTTTAGGTGGGGGTGCGTTCAGTGACACTCAATTCTATTCCAACCGATACTCCCCTGAATATCTTGCGAAAGGTTTTCACATAGGCCAGTTGGAGGCATTAAACTTGATTATGGCACTACAATCTTTATTTCCGCCTGATCCTCACAATTATCTTATTATCATTAATACGGATAACATAGCTTCCCAACAGGTGTTGTCTTCTGGTGCTGGTAAGGATCCGGTCTTGTGTGCGTGCGTACGGGAGATTTGGCGCTTTGCTGCGATAAAAAATTGCGAAGTGCAGATCGTGCACAAGGCTGGAAAGGATCTGGTACTGGCGGATGCCCTCAGTCGGTTGTTCGTTGAGGATAAATTTCGATCTATTGCTGCCGCATTGTGTCAGAAAAAACTATTATCTGAAATACATGTTTCTAGTCACATGGATGTCCTTGATATATCCTTGTAGGTCCCTTGCTAGTTGCTAATTTATTATTTGGCTTTATCAACTTGCAGATAGTAATCACGCAGTAGTGAACAGGCTTAGCGTGTATTTCACGGCAGGATTAGCGGAGGGGACGTGGAAGAATAAAAGGGTACAATTTAGGGAATACTTAAAGTTTTGTAAGAACAAAAAGGATGACCCTAAGAAACCCAAACTAAGAACGGTAATGTTGTACTCTTTATACTTAAACGACAGACTAAAAACTGGAGGGGCTATAAAGAACTTTATGAGCGGGGCAAGATCGTGGGTAAGACTATTACAAGGTAACACGTCGGCGTTTGATAGTTATGCTGTATCGGTAATTAAATCGGGAATGTGTAAGTTGAAAAACAAATCTGTAAATAGGGCATTCCCATTAAGGATTGAACATATTAAAATAATAATTGTAAAATTCAGAAATATTGATCAGGATGGTTTTGTGTTGATTGCTGCAATACTGATAGATTATTTATGTTTACTAAGACAGTCTAATTTGTTTTATTCCGAGGTAACGGGGGATGACGGTCACATGATGCTCGGAGGTGACATCGAGGCACACGACACACACCTGACGATCACGGTTAGGTCCACAAAAACGTCCAGTAGACATGAGGACGTTTACAAAGTTGAATTACCACGGGTGCGAGGCTCTCCCCTCTGCCCGGTTCAAGCGTGGAACAAGTACAGCAGGCAGTTCCCAGTGCATAAGGACGCCCCAGCGTTCGTAATGGTGAACGGGGCTCCACTGACTGCTCGACTCTTCACAAGGTGCATGCATATCGCACTGAAGGCAGCTGGACTCCCATGGTGGCCGTTGGTCACTGGGCATAGTCTACGTCGAGGGGGGGGCACAAGAGTATGCGAGAATGGGGATGCCGCTGGACTGTATAAGAACACTGGGTCGATGGAGATCCGATAGTGTTTTCAACTATGTTGATAAAAATGTTGTCAGGACGGGATCATAAGCTCCCCTGTCCCAACTTGGCTGAGAACTTATGATCCCAATAAGCCACCCTTTGCTGTGAAAAAATGATGCATGTCTAAAAAAGTCATAAATGTGTGTGTGTCCCGGATGTGAGATGAACGTGTGACCGTGATCTGCCCTTAGCTGCTGCCTAATGTCTTCAACCGACAAGTACACCAAAGAATCCTGCATTCTAGTAGCCTTACCATATAAAATTATGATAATGAACCGCTGGAGCTACAACCTGCACATAAGTAATAGCTAAGCTAATAACCATCCCAGTTCTCTGACCTGCACATAAGTAATGATACTAAAGATAACAGCTATCAGGCTGTACTGCCTGGAACAGTTAGAGTAGGTAAAAGCAAATATTCTCAATTGTACTATTGAGAGAAGCTTGTTGAAGTCATGTCTTGGAAAGTATCAGGCTATAAGGCTGTGTAAAAATTTATTAAGCCTGTTTAATAAATTTATTAGCCCAACAAAAAGTTGATCCGTGTCGGGTTTATTGAATTAATCATGTTGCCGGTAACATGCGTAATTCAAAAACCTGACTACGGGCCTGATATTATGAATACCATAGAGACAGTTCCTAGTGCGCGTCGCTAGGAACAATAGTTGACTTCCGGTAGTAGATTTAAAGTGTAATCCATTCCTTACCTGACCCTAGACAACGACGGATCGGCGAGTTGGAATAGTTGAAATTGTCCATCCCACCCTCCCCTACATTAGTCCTATGACTGGTAGGGCTGAGAACTTATGATCCCAATAAGCCACCCTTTGCTGTGAAAAAATGATGCATGTCTAAAAAAGTCATAAATGTGTGTGTGTCCCGGATGTGAGATGAACGTGTGACCGTGATCTGCCCTTAGCTGCTGCCTAATGTCTTCAACCGACAAGTACACCAAAGAATCCTGCATTCTAGTAGCCTTACCATATAAAATTATGATAACGAACCGCTGGAGCTACAACCTGCACATAAGTAATAGCTAAGCTAATAACCATCCCGGTTCTCTGACCTGCACATAAGTAATGATACTAAAGATAACAGCTATCAGGGTGTACTGCCTGGAACAGTTAGAGTAGGTAAAAGCAAATATCCTCAATTGTACTATTGAGAGAAGCTTGTTGAAGTCATGTCTTGGAAAGTATCAGGCTATAAGGCTGTGTAAAAATGTATTAAGCCTGTTTAATAAATTTATTAGCCCAACAAAAAGTTGATCCGTGTCGGGTTTATTGAATTAATGTCTTTCTACCATTAGGGTTACAACATTTACCTTTCACGGATGGATATCAAACCAGCCTTGGCTGCCATGCAGCCTCGTCTAGTGTGATATTAATCTATGATATGTCTGTTCTGCAATCCCAATTGTGGAAATACATGGTTAAATATATCTACGTACGGTATAATATATAAGCACATATACACTTTTTTGTTTGTAAATAATATGTGTAATTTCTTCTTTTTTGTTGTACATTAGTTGTTTAAGCAGGGAAATTTCAATCGTGGATGATTGGTCTTCCTCATTCCACTGCTCCTTGTCCTATCCTTTTTTTCTTGAAGATTTATAATGCCTATCATGGATTAGTCTGAATAGACTTGTTTTCACAATTAGACAGTTTGTTGATAGAAAGCCCAAGCCTACACTTTTACCAACCCAAGTATTTTTAACCTCCCACACCACATAGACATGGTATGAGAGCAACCTGCCTTTGATGAGGCTGTAAGTTATACACAGAAGGGGAAATCTAAATTGGCAGAGATGCAGCCACAGGGAATCGAACCCCCGATCTTCAGATTAGGAGAAAAAAGTCAGAAACTCTAACCACTCTGTCACAGAGAACATACTAGTATGCCTAGAAAGCGACAGGTATAAATTGTTAAGTCATTGGGTTGACTCGACCATGGTTCGAACCCTCGATCCCACGATCCACCAACACAGTAAACAAGCTCATGGATTAAAGGAAGGAGGAAATGAAGAAGGGAAGGAAGTAAGCAGGGGAGGGAAGAGGAAAGAGAGGAAAGGAAGGAAAGAAAGCAAGAAGAAGGAGAGGTAGCAGATAAGGAAGTAGGAAAGGAGGGAGAGAAGGACGAAGGAAGGGTAGTGGGAAGTCGGAAGGAAGGAAGTAGGGAATGAAGAAGGAAAACAAGAAAAGGAAAGGGGGAAGGAAGGAGGGAAGGAACAAGTGAAGGAATGAAAGAAGAAGGAAAGCAAGGTTTGTTTGCTTATTTGTTTGTTGGGGTTTTACTCCTGGAAACATCTATGGTCATACGAGGACGGGAGAAATCAAGGAAAGCAAGGAAGGGAAAAGTGGAAGGAAAGGAAGGGAAAGTAGAAGGGAAGGAAGGGAAGGAAGAAGGAACTGAAGGGAAGGAAGATAGAAAGGAAGGAAAGGAATGAATGAAAGGAGGGAAAGGAAGGAAAGGAAGAAGGAAAGGAAGGGAAGGAAGACAAAAAGGAAGGAAAGGAATGAATGAAAGGAGGGAAAGGAAGGATAGGCAGGAAAGGAAAGAAAACAATGATAGCAAGGAAAGGAAAGAAGGAACGAACAAGGGAAGGAATAAGAAAAGGAAAGGAAGATAGGAGGACAGCAAGGAAGGGGAGATAGAAAGACAGGGGGAAGGAGGGATGTCCAGAGGACGGCCAACACACGACTAGGGAATAGTGTCCCGCCTCACCGTGAGAGGCGCTGTCGCTCCAACTCCATGCCATTAAATGGCGACGAGATGAAGATGCGCAATGTATGCTGGTCCTTCAGTTGCAGCACCATCGTGACGTCCCTCCTCGCCAGTGACGTCAGCAGGCCGTCAGCCAGGTCTCCCCTAGCTGGAAGGCAGGGGCTCGCACTTAAAGTTGCTTAGTCCGATAGTTTTTAGTTTCTGTCATTATCTACTTCACTTTAGTTTGAAGTAACTTTTATTTTAAATGGCTAACCTTTGAGATATTTGAAGAGTAAACATGTCAAATGAGTTTTGGCAAGCATGCCAAAATTCCGACACCATAGATTTTTCAGCAGTAACAGGTTCTGTTAAATTGACTCAGTATTCCCTTCTCTGCAGAAACAAATGTTTAATAAGTGCATCAATACCTAAGTTAGGTATGTATAATAAAATCTAGATAATTGGTTTGGTTTTGAAGATTTTATGCTTCATCGCAGTATGCAACTTTAATTAACTTCAAGATAGGAAAAGACTATTAATAGTAATAGGCCATAGTGCCCCAGCTTTCCCGCTATGTTGCGCCAGGAATCAGGTGTGGGGACCAGACGTTTGGAGCTGTTCCAAATATTGATCGAGCAGAAATGCAAATGAACCTATATTATGTAAGTCGTACCCTGCAGGAAACCGGTGTCGAATTATCGAATGCAGAGAGTGTAACTCACCAGAGACGCCATGCAGGTTAGGCTGTATGTAACCATTGGCAACAATAACAACAAGTAGTAAGTACCTATAGAGAGCGATGCAAAGTAGGGGAGGGAAATATTCATGTTTCATTTAGGCTTCTGTGGCTGTTGCTGTTCAATCATAGAACACACATATCCAAATAAATAAATATATGAAAAGGAAGTCTGAATAGAGTATATATTAAATATTGGTCAAAATAAGACACTATCTGACAAAATAAGGATGCTATCTGAGAAAATAAGACGCTATCTGACTAAATAAGACACTATCTGAATTCAAAAGCCAACTTTGGAACAAACGCTCTGCCAGGAGATTGGTTGTTGGAGTTTTACATCCTGGCAACATCTAAGGTCATATCAGGACGGGTCCCAACTTGTGACAGTGGGCACTCATGGTGACTTTATAGTCTGGCCCCATTGGGAAATTAGGCGATCAGCACCATGACCCGATATCCCACTCAGTCACATTATCCTCACACTCAGCAAACCAGTCATTGTCCTATTCTATTCACGCCAAGCGTCAGGCTAGGAAGGGACCAGGTGACAAATATCAATTTTATAAGTCATTGGTTTGACTCGACTGGGAACCGAACTCCCGACCTTCCCCATATTTGACAAGCAGGATAATTAGCTGCTATTTGTCGACATTGTTCATACCATCATCTCACCCATAAATAGTTCATATGCATCATAACTGCTAAGACCGTAAGACAAGTGCTTAGGGGCTGAATAAAAGCTATTTTTTCAACTGGAATAAAAAGGAAAATTTGAAGAAGAAAAATAGTTATTTTCTGTATTATTCATACCATCTGATCAGCTCATGCAGAAATGGTTCACATCCACCATGTATGGAAAAGAAAAGGGAAAAAAAGCTCTTTAACTGGAATTAAAAGTAAAATTTCAAGAAAAAAACACTTGGACAAAAAAGCACCCAACAAAACTGGACATGAGTTTAAATTGAATTCTTGCTGCACTCCTCTATAGGTGAGTTGTGGCGTGAACAATGTTTACCTGGTCCAGTCTCCTGCTATATTGACACATTGGTGTAAATGTAATTACCTCTCATCCGACACATTCACAGGATGGAGGGGTCAGTCTATGAACACAGAGGATTGTAGGAATGTAGTAGTGTAGGATCTAGACGAGAAAGGTGGAGAAACAAGTGAGAAGGAAGTGTGTGTGTGGGACTCACCTGGTCTGAAGGATTGCTTACCTGGTGGCTGTGTCACGTGGTCTGACCACGTGGTCTGACCACATAGCTTCCACGTGATTTAGACTTGCTCCCAGACCCATTGCAACATGTAAGTAACAACTTAAATAAATCACCGGATAAAGTGACCGAATTGATAGAGCGCATGCAGGCTTCCCACACGGAAGGTCAGGAATGTTATTTCTGGTCGAGTCAAACTAATTACTTATAATATTGATCGCCACCTAGCCTGGCATTTGGCACTACTAGGACAGGGCAAGGACTGGATAGCTCAGTATCAGGATATTGGGTCATGGTGCTTGGCAGTTTGGTCTCCCACTGGGGCAGCACTATAACGTTGCCGTGAGTGTTATTATGTCACAAGTCAGTGCCCATCCTGATATGACCTTAGGTGATGCTAAAACATAAAACCCCAAGAAATAAAATAAGGCTGAATGATGAACATGGGATGGCTGAATGAGTTGAGTCGAACCCTGATTGAGTCAAACCAATGATTTAAAGATGCATACGTGTCGCTACCACAGTCTGGCATTCTATATTACCAGGATAGGGCAGGGAGCAGCGGAATGAAGAAGACCAATTGTCCACGATTGAAATGTCCCCTGCCTAATCAATAAATGTAGAACAACTAAAAAGAAATATGTAAAAGCTTCACATGAGGCATGAGGCATGACGTCATACATGAAACACAGTTAACACTCTCTAAGCATAACTGCAGAACGCGCCGTGGGTCAGGTGACCTCGCGTGCGAGACATGCTCGGAGAGTGGCAGCCCAGGCGCACTCCGACGTTCGCTACAGATGCCGTCACAACTCCACGCGCCATGGACCCGACCGCTCGGGTGCTGACGCTGTACCTGCTTTTCTACTGCGTTATCGCGGTGGTTCCCAGCCCACCAGCATCTGCTCAGAGTCCGTCCGGTCAGGGTGAGGGTCAGGGCCCAGTCGGTCAGGGGCCCTCGCCAGGCGGCGCGTCGGACAGTGGGTGGACCGGAAGTAGTACCCGGACGCCGAATGCGGGCGCAGCGAGCAGTGACGCCGGACGCGCAGGTTCGTACTAATGCGAGACGTGGAAATACAAAGTCTGCACGAGTGAAACTAACAGAGTCCAATGGTTTTTGAGTTTCTATCTTGTTTATTTTAAAGATAAATATATAAAAGCTGCATAGTCCGCTGAAATATCAAATTTTCAAAACCAAACCAATTATCTAGATTTGATTTGACATATCTACCTCAGATACTAATGCACTTATGAAGCATTTGTAAAATATTCCAATAAAACGCATTGGTGGGGAATGTGAAATGGTCTATAAGGAATACAGATGGTCTATAAAGGTAAATGATGTATAGGGCCAGGCGCATGAATGTATTTATGTAGCTGCTGGTGACTCTTTACTTGTAGTCAATAGTCATTGTGTATTAAGCTGTGTTCACACACACAACTTTAGGCCGAACTAGATAAGGCGAACTAGTGTCGTGTCCACACACGGAGCGGTTTAAGGCGGAAATCGATATCTGCGCATGAGCAAGTCCATACTAACCAGCACCAGTTTTGGTTAGTCGACGTCGCCACGAGAGAGTGTGGGTTCGACCTAGATATGTATGGACTGAATCGTATTGGTTTGGAATGGTCAAAACTTCTGCTGGGCAGTGAAAACCTACAAATCAATGATGAAAAAAATATCTGTGCACCTCTAGGCGGTTCATAGACAAAATTATATAATATGCGCTTTTGATCGCCCAGAAAGTCAACAAACTCAGGTCTCGACTGTTCATGCGTGTGACATCCTTAATCCGGCTCATCTAAGCTGCTACCCTTCACAGTAGTAACTTGGGCCGACGTAAGCTAGTTCGGTTCATCTGGACTACCTCGCGACGTGGTTTACTTGAAGGGAGCTAGATGA
This sequence comes from Branchipolynoe longqiensis, assembly GCA_030323885.1. NCBI lineage: Eukaryota > Metazoa > Annelida > Polychaeta > Phyllodocida > Polynoidae > Branchipolynoe > Branchipolynoe longqiensis. Next base: position 6,623,820 of record CM059197.1, on the reverse strand, counting down.
GGTGAACTAGCCCTAATTCGCTTCAACGTAGCATCCACATGGCGAATGTGAGCCGAACTAGACAAGGCGAACTAGTTGAGGCGACTTAACGCCCACGTGTGAACACAGCTTTAGATAGATAGTGTGAGAGGGGTACTATTGTTAGTGTGTAAGGAACCTCAAGAGCTCCACTCACTACCTCCTCCCCCCCCCCCCCCCCCCCCCAACTGTTAGTCACGGATCACCACACACACAGCTCAGGCAGGTGCAGGCCAAGCAGCCACAAGGCATGGTGGTGGTGGGTAGATCACAGCAGCCATGGTAACCTAAGAATGCTGACTGTTCATTGGTGGACCTAGAAATGCTTGTTGTTGATTGGAGGGAATGGTCAGGTGGTATGCCATATCAGGTCCACGTACCAGTATATAAGAATAAACCTGAGGGTATAAGCTCTCTCTACTTTCACTCTTTATAGTCTTCCTTTCTCTCCTTGCCTGTATTGATTTCCTATTAGCCTGCCTACACAACTACACCTGCCAGATGACGACTTTACATAATGGCGACCACAACGAGTTGAAACCGACTGGGTTTAGAAGGTAAAAATTAGTTTGACTTTACATATTGACCACACGATGGTTTGAAACCGACAAGTTTATATTGTAAAGACGACTATGATTTTATAAATTAACTACGGACAAGTTTCATTGACACTATATAGGTAGTAATGCTGTGAACATTAACATTTTGACTAGAACTTTATATACTATAAATGATATAACTGTCGACCAGAAGATATTTTGACTGAAGGATAGTTAATTATGACAGTATGGACTGGTGCTTTATATTTCTATAGATAATACTGTGGACTAGTAGTGTTTTTGAGTAAAAGTTAGACTACAACGTTTATTTCTATTCGAAATTGACAAAGATTGCATTTCGGTAGTTATTATAATACGACGGTAGTGACTGCAGTAGTTATTAAAATGTGTTAATTACAAAATTGAGAGGACTTATTGACTTCAACTGGTTAGTTTTATATTGTATATGTAGTGTTATTTTTCTACTATCGATTCTCTATTCTTTTCATCGTTTATAGGCATAAATTAATTTGAAATTGCTTTGTCGACGACTTTTCCGACAAAAGTATCTATTCTTAGGGGAGACATTAGTCTTTGACTTTGGTATTACTGTAATGTGCAATGTCTGAAGCCTTATGTCGCTGGTAGAATATTTTTCCATTGGGACTACTTTCGGTAATTTGTTTTAGTCTTGAGTTGAATGGGAGCGTAGTAATACACTACGAGAGAGACTGTTCACTTTTCTTCTGCTTTACAGGCATATTTCTATGGTTGGATACAATTCTATATTTTATTTCTACCGCGCTTACCTCAGCAGCCTAAAAATGCCTATAACACGGCACAAGGAGGATCAACTGCGTGAGCAATTTAACCTGTGGTTTGAGGGTCAAATTGAAATAGGTACATACAGTGCTGAGTCTGGTAAAATAGATGTGTGGAGTAGGTTTATGTCACAGAATCTTGAATGAGGAGCATTTGTTTCAAATAAGAGAACGTACTGAGGTTAGGGAGGAGAGAGAAGAACCTAGGGAGAAGCGGGAATTGTTACAGTTGGAACATCGTAGTCATGAAGTGCGCAATAAGTCGTTGAAGGCATATGGCAAGTCTGTACCTATGTTGGACGGGACAGACAGGGGTGCTTTGCACGAGTGGATAAACTTAATTGAGAGGATAGGGACTTTGACTTTGTTTCTGCATAGAAGGCAATACTGAGTCAATTTAACAGAACCTGTTACTGCAGAAGTCTATGTTGCCAAAACTAATTTTCCATGTTTGCACTCAATATATCTCAAAGGTTTACCATTTAAAATAAAAGTAATGTTGAACTAATGTAAAGTAGATACTGGTGATCGATCTAATATATTTATCTCAGAAAAAATACAGAAATTCAAAACCATTGGACTATGCAATTTTAATTAGGTTGAGCAGTATAATCTATCTTTCATTAGTGTGGAGTAACTTTGATTTAAAATCACTAACTTTTGAGATAATTGAAGTGTAAACATGCTAAATTAATTGTTGGTGTATTAATCAAAACTGACACCATAGGCATTAGCAATAACAAGTTCAGTCAAATTGACTCAGTATTCCCGACGCCCGCTGCTCGCCACCTCTCACCCTCCCCCGGGCCGGCAGCATTCACACCTCACCTGCTGTCGCCCGTCCCCCTTCCCTTATAAGGCCGCCCGCCGGCCTCCCTCAGGCACTCACCTTCCTGCCGTCTCCCAGCTCCTCTCTTTTTCCTGTTTGGCATCTCATCTCCCACCTCGGACCGCCGCTCCACCTCAGCCTCAGCATTCCTCAAGGAAAAGGACGCGGACGGAAAAGCTCCTGGGCCCCCCCCCCGCACCCCGGGGCCCTCCTCTACACCCGGGCGGAACGAGTCACCGGCCTCCGGCTCGGCGTCCCCCGCGGCGCCCTCGGACCGCGCCTCGGGCTCCGAGATCTCGGTAGTACTGGAGGCACTCCAGCGCATCCAGCTCGACCATCGGCAGTCCGCCGCCGAGGCGCGCCAGGCGGCGGCCGACCGTCACGCCCAGATCGACTCCCTGGAGGCCGGGGAGGACCCCCCCGCACCGGAGATGCCCCCACCTGCCCCGAGACGCCAGGCCCCCCCTACGCCTCGGGCGCGTACCACCACCACAGCCCGGCCCCCGCCGCCGCCTCAGGCGACCCTCCCCGGGGCCGCTCACCCGGAGTACGGGAGGTACCGCCACCTCGCCACACAAGCACCGCCCACCACGTCGCCGGCCTACCAGGAGGAGCCCACCCGACACAGCCCCGCCTCCGCGGCCGACGCCGTCCGGGACATCTTGGCATCCGCCGAGGCGCGACACTCCGTCAGGCGCCAAGGTATCCCGGTCGACTACATATTCCCCTCCGACCTGGTGAAGCGAGGGCCTGAGAGGAAGCCGGTGAAGAGGGGGGAGGCAACGAAGGACGAATACACCCTCGCCCTCCTCACTCTCATTGACCATCCCGACTTCCCCGCCCACTCCGCCCAGGGACTCCACCACCACCTCGCAGTCTGCCGGGATAACCTCATTTACCCCTGGGCGACCGTCCGCCGGTACTCCGAGACCGTCTTTACTGCTATCGCGGACGGAACCCTCCCCCAGGGGTGGCATGACCCGGTAGCGCTTAACCTCCTGAGACTAGACTGCATCGCCATGCCCGACGACCAACCCACCGCCACCCCCGCCCGCCCACTCGACCCTCTCCACCGAGGCGCACACCTCCCCCGAGTCCAAGCCGATGCTCGCGCCACCTACGACAGGCACACCCACGGGGCCCCCTGCCCGGCCTGGAACCGCGCCCCCGCCTCATGCGATCGGGCCCCCGTCGGGGAGGCCCACGGTGAGGCGGGGGACAGGCGCCGTCACGTCTGTGCATACTGCGCCAACGTGCGGCGCGTCCTAACCATGCACAGCGAGGCCGACTGCATCACAAAAACAAGCCCGTGAGCGCCAGACCCCCCCCCCCCCCCCCCCACCTCGGCGGATTTTTGATCCGCCGGCCTCCCCCCGGCCGGCCCGGGGGGCCCCCTCCGGCGCCTCACCCTCACCACTGCCGACAGCCCCGCGACTCCCACCGACAACCTCCCAGCGACCACCGATCGCAGCGCCGCCCAGTCTCAGCCGGGGATCACCACCTCGGACCTCACGCCTCAGTCCACAGCCCAGCCCAGCCTCACGAGGAACCCTCTGCCGACATCACAGCCGCCGACCCTACCGACACCGCCGTCCACCGACAACCTCCCAGCGACCACCGATCGCAGCGCCGCCCAGTCACAGCCGGGGATCATCACCTCGGACCTCACGCCTCAGGCCGCAGCCCAGCCCAGCCTCACCAAGAACCCTCTGCAGACATCACAGCCGCCGACCCCCATGACACCGCCTTCAGCGACCCACCTGACCGGCCCCCGACCGCCACCCCGCCCAGCCCTGAGGACTTCGCTGCCCCCCTGCTCGACCCTCGTCGGACCTCCTCACCGGATCTCGCCAAGGAGCGGGCCTCCTCATTTTTGGCCGCCCGCTCCCTGTTGACACAGGCCACGGACACTCGCCGCCCCCAGAGGGAACCTGACCCCTGACGCGGTGCGCCCTCTCTGCCGCCCCCCTCGGGCACGCCGCGAGCCCTCTCCGCCTTTTTTGGTGGAGGGCTCCTCGGCACCCCCTCACTCTACTGACATTTAACCTTGCCAAACTTTTATTATTCCCTCCGCTCCTCATGAGCTTATTTACTTTCTTCCTTATCATTGTACTTATTCTGCTCCCTATGAGCTTATTCACTGCTGCTCTCTGGAGTCTTTCCTTGTTACCCTGTATGCTCTGTTGTACTTATTCTGCTCCCTATGAGCTTATTCACTGCTGCTCTCTGGAGTTGTTCCTTGTTACCCTGTATGCTCTGTTGTTTGAGGAGAAAATAAACGCCTTATTTCCACCCCCGCCTCCCTCTCTTCCTTTTCGCGCATCAAAGCTGGTGGAGGCCCAGGGCTAGGAGACCTTGGGGCCCAAATTTATGTGTGTATTCCCATGACAAAGAAAACCTTGTTCTCTTCTCTATCTATTCAATAAATAGAACATAACAGAAATGTTAGCACTCATAGAAGAATGTTATTATAAATGTGTAACCCTTAATAAGTTTACAAGCATAGGTGTATTTCACATGACGTCATGATAGGTAAGCAGGTCAGTATGTGTGCAGCTTCACCCAACCCGCGGTCATACCCCCTTCTGAGTCTCCCTAAGAATGGGCAACGAGTGACTCGCTGCCTTTTTCGCGTACGACTCAGTTCCCGTATGCCTACAGAATTGTAGGTGGCTCACTCGGCCTACGGGCATTCTGTGCCGCTTTCCCATGACTATCTGTTGTTCTTGTCAGGAGGGGCCGGAGTGCCGCATTTGTCCAAGGTTGACCTATGTAAAGACTGAGCCTACATAAAGCCCCATGTTTGTCCAAAGCCTGACATATGAAAAGACTCAGTCTACATAAACCCCCACGTTCGTCCAAGGTTGACCTATGTAAAGACTGAGCCTACATAAAGCCCCATGTTTGTCCAAAGCCTGACATATGAAAAGACTGAGTCTACATAAACCCCCACATTCGTCCAAAGCTATCAAAAGAGGCGGGACCGATTGGCGGAGGCTGCATAGGTGGCATTGCAGGAGAGTGACAACAGTAGTTACCGGCATTTATTAATTTATGCATTTATTTATGTAATTTTTAAAAATTATTTCTATAGTTTTTTAATTATTTCTATAGTTCACCACATCGATAACCTTCGAACGCATTGATAGAGAATATATAAAAATCGGTACACAGCACCGTCTTTTATTTTTGCTGTGTGGAATAGACTTACTGCATCCACTTTTACTGCATCGACTTATCTTCTACTTGATGTAGTTATGCAGTAACAACCATTGTTTACCTTAAGGTTTGTTTGCGGCTGTACATCTGCTTCCCGCCATAGGCACTAGGTGGTGCCATCATTGATCTTCAGGGTTCTAACCTAATATCTCCAGGTGGCAGCACCAGACAACAGAGGTCAGACGGTCGTCTTCTTTTCTAGTTGCAAATCTTCACGCCCGATGGCACCACCTGCGTGAAACCTACTTCATTTCCTTCCTTACCACTAGGTGTCTGACCGCTTGACCGATTGACTGATTGACCTCTTGACCTCTTGACCATGCCTTGCCTCACCGCACTGCTCGCGCACCAGCTCAAATCTACTCACACACTCTCACACTCGCACACCTCACACACCTCACCTATCAGCTACACCTACTCCGAACGAATATCCAAAGATGTCTTCTCACGGTGCCCCCGAATCTAAACGTGTGAGTATTTGACATATGATGTATGATTCTGTATTTTGACCGTCAAATTTTGTACGGTAGATATGTAATATGTGCCAAACAAATTCAAACAACTTCAAACCCCTTCATGGCGCCTAATATAGTCGGCTCACATTGGCTCACATCCGCCGTTGGCTCACATCCGCCACGTGTGAACCCGATGCTGAGGCGTATTATGGTCATTGGTTCAGTCGCCTCATCTATTTCGCCTCCAGTAGGTTGTGGGTGTGAACACGGCTTATGTCTAAATCTGTAGGTTTAATCTGTAGGTTTAATAATCATTATTTAGGTTTGTTTGGTTTTGGTTTTGCAGACAGTGGTTTCCACCACAGCCGAGCAGCGGGCTATCCTGCAGCAGGTTTACAACGATGGGCTTGTTAGCACATCCAAGCCCTTCGAGCCGGAACTGCTGCGGGCTGCAGAGGCTGCCAACATGTCGTTGCGCGCAGTCAAGGTTAGAATCAATTAATCATCTTACCCCCCTTCAGAAATTAGTTCTGTAACTAGTAAGTGACCCGACCCCCAGTGGGCCCACCTACCAGGAGCGCTGGAACGTGATCTCTGAGCCTGTTTCCGGTTTGGCAGTAAATCGCAAACCCGTGGAAATTCCACATTCCGGGTTTTGCGATTTACTAGGAAATCACAAACCCCCCTGTAGCGGCGGCGTTAATATCACTTCGATTTTAGTGTTAATTTGATCAAATTTCACTTTTTGAGTATGTAATTCTGTTAAATATGATAGCATTGAATAGATTTGGGCCTAATCGGTACCTAACACCGCCCTTAAACCTGGTACGGAGTGCTGTATCATGTATTTTAAATTTAAATGATTATAAATCTAAAGGGTTATTAAATAGATAAGACTTTATTTTCCCGTGCAGAATCCTCTGAACCAAATACATCTCTCAAACGTATTTCGCCCATTTTCGCATTCCCTTTAGGTGCGCATCAGCAACATGCGCAGAAATGCGCAGGAGCGGTGCGCTCCAGCCATTTCTGCCGTCGCGGACCCCGACAGCCTTCGGCAAAAGGTGCGCCTTTCGGTGCAGCATGCGAAGCGCACAACGGGGTTCGACCTCTACAAGCGCTCCACCCAGTCCGGTAAATTATATAGATTCCATATCAACGTTGGCCGAAGTATTTTTTTAGCTGTAATTTCGTACGGTAGATATGTATGTAATATGGCAATGTAGCTTTGTCAATCAAAAAATTGGTTGACAGCACCGTCTTTATTCTCTTTCACTACACACTAACCTACACTCTGCTCGAATAATAGTTGCATAACTAGTTACACGCCACGGTACTGACGGGTAATGTCCTGGCATGATTTTAATGGTTTAGCGTTAGAAAGTAATTAGATATTTAGTCGATTGTTTTTCTAAGTATGGTCTCATCTTTTAATGAGGTGTTTTTCTATGTTGTCATTGATATGATATGCCTTACAGTTAGACACTTGGTAGACACTGGAATATCGTTACATGTAGACATGGACTTAAAATATTTCAGCCGCTGGGACCTTCGGCGAGAAGCAAACTGCTTGGCTGGCTGGGTGGAGAGCGCTTCTCCCCGCTGAGCGGACCACGTACAGCGACGATGCCCGGCAGCTCGCTCAGATGTGCCCGCAAGCAATGACCCGTGAGGAGCGAGTTGCCGCGGTGAATGCCACTTATCACCGTCTGTGGAAGGAGGTATATTAGTCTACGATAATATTCGCTAATATTCCTTGTTTCTGTTACATCTACCGAATGTAAAATGTCTTCACACTGTCTCTGCAAGCTGGAATATTAGTCTACCATAATAATTCATAATCTTCCTTGGGGCTGTTATATGTACCTAAGATACTATTCTGTCAGCATTGTTTTATATGTCAATTTATTTTACTTGTGTCTGTTATATATACCTAAAGTTGACCCATTTATATCGCTTTATTTATCTAGCCTTGTTAAAAGCACCTACATTATTTGCGGTATTGATCCAGGCCACCCTGCTGCGCACCCTAAACACAGACGGTGATGTTGATATGGTACTGTTCCTGAAGTCACCACGGGGCACCGTGGACATCTCCTCCGGCACTGGCCCACAGTTTTTTTTTAAAAACTGGTCGCTCTTCCGGGCAGGCTTCGATTTGCACGATGGTAAGTTTTAGCTCAATGCTAATTCTGTTTTTCCCCCTACCCACCCTCTATCACTAAGGACTTACAATAGGTATCCCAACTCATTTTTGCAACTCAATAGAAAGTACCATATTTTGATCTAGTTCCATAGCTCTTACCAAAAGTAAAATGACACCAAGTTCATTAAGATCGGATGATTACTTAAAAAGTTGTTGGCTTTTTAATATGGACAAAAATGATCCAAACAGGCCCACGCCACACACACACGACTTACGACTTGTTTGTGAAAATCTAACCCTTAGTAAGGAACCCGGAGCAGGCCGAGGACGTCCCGGCTGCCCCTGCTGCTGCTGCCGCTTCCCCTGCTGCTGCTGCTGCTGCTGCCGCCCCTGCTGCTGCCCCTGGTCTCCCCACGAGCGCCAAGGATAGGATGCGCGCTACCTATCTTACCAAGCTGCAGGATGCTATGGGTACGATCGAACACTTGATAATTGTTATGAGTATAAATGCCCGTCCTATTTTGATATCACCATTACGAAATCCATTCCCAAAATTGTAATATTCTACATCACAATTTATTTTTGTTAATTCCCGGTAAATCTAAAAAGAAATTGTCCATTGCATTTTACTTATGTTATTATTGGGCAATACTTATTAGTTAAATCCTCATTCTTCCCAGCCTTACTTATTAACCTGTTAATTTTATTTTTTTCAGGACCCACTGACAATATATGTATGATGTTCTTCCTTTACTAACTAACCGTGTAATTTTTTGTTGTTTTCAGAGGCCTTTCTTGGTCGACGTCCCGCAGGCTTCAATGTTGGAAGGGTCCTACCAGAGGCCCTGGCTAAATTAGGGGCAGTCATAGTGGGTCTTCCTGGTCCAATTGTCAACCTGAATGCCCTACGTAAGGAGTACTTCCTCGCCATCATGGCGGCTGACATTCGGATCGTGAAGGCCCCTGTGAGTGCTCCTTTTGATACCTGTGCTGAGACTCCCCACCGACCTGTCCAGGTATCTCCCACAATTCTGTGTGAGTCAAGCTCTACCAATGGCGAAGCTGCAGTTCTCCCAACTGTAGCTGCGCCCTTGGTGGAGAATGACAGCACTTGGGAAATGGCTGTTGTGCCCATAGCCATCGAGAATGAGGATGGCGTGCTACTTGGTTGTAGTCAACCTTCCTCCTCGTTTGCTATGAGCACAGCTGAGGATTGTGGATCTCCTTCGCCACCGAGAAAGGCGTTCAAGCAGTCATCCCTGCGACAATACATGGGCAGCAGTAAGGGGCAGAAGCGCGGTGCTCCCCCTTGAATATATATATATATATTTGTACATAATGTAAATAATATCTATATATTTATACATTATTTGTACAGTAAATGTAAATAATAATATCTATATATTGTAAATATCTATATATTTGTACTTTTAATGTAAAAAATTGTATATATCTATATATTTGTACATTATTTGGTACATTAAATGTAAATAATATCTATATATTGAATAATTTTGTATATGTATACCGAGGTAAAATATATATATATATTGTAATAAAAAATAAGTTTGCTGTCACTACTCCTTTGTTTGCATTTTCGATCATACAGAAATACAACACTGACATACAAACCGTTTAGACTACATTACGGTTCCCGCTATAGTTTACTACAAAATACTTCGGGGGATATAACTTATTGTCATTGTAATAATGACTAAATATATAATACAAAGTTGAGCAAGCACATTGGCTTAGTACATAATCTGGCTTGCCTTTTGCATAAGTGCAATAGTTAACTACGAAATACACTACGAGACCAAAATCTAGTATACAATAATGTTTTAATTTACAACCGTTCAGCGATATACTTCATATACATATTTATAGTATACACATAGTTCTTTGACACATAGATATTTGGTACAGAAGGCAAAATATAGTATACAATTATTTTATTATTTAGAATAGTTCTTGGATACATAGAGATTTGGTACAGAAGGCTTTTGCTCACCGAAATATATATTTAATTCATATATACACATTTATAATTCATATATACACATATTTACACACAAAATACCTGTCGCCTTTTGCTCAGTCTCTTGTGCACAGATATCACCGAGATTTGGTACAGAAGGCTTTTGCTCACCGAAATATATATTTAATTCATATATACACCTCTGTAATTTAGAATTGATATATTAATTCATATATACACATATTTACACACAAAATACCTGTCGCCTTTTGCTCATTCTCTGGTGCACAGATATCACTGAGATTTGGTACAGAAGGCTTTTGCTCAATTGCTCAGACATAATCACACATTATATACAAATAATACATATAAATAACTAAATAAGTTCATCGGTCACTCCATATAGAAATATAGTAATACTTCACATTAACATTGCTCAGTTACATTCTGTATAAATTAACATTGCTCAGTTACATTCTGTCTGGTACGCTTTTGTGTTTGACAAGCAGTAGAAGGTGAGCATTAGACAGTGAGCAGTAGAAGGTTTAAAACGCAACGAGCCAGGAGTTAGACCATCTACTGCTCAACATCTAATGCTCACCGTCTACTGCTAACAATAAACATCACATCATGCTAACATACACCGAAATCAACAAACACACACTACATACAATTAATACACAAATTTACACACATAATTTCATTAATTCATTGCTCAGTTAGACCTCACTCCATATAGTAATACTACATATAGTAATACTTCACATACACTATTGCTCATCACATCATACTGGTATGGTTATTTTGCTCGACAAGCAGTAGAAGGTGAGCATTAGACAGTGAGCTGTAGAAGGTTTAAAACCCAACCCGGAGTTAGACCATATACTGCTCAACATCTAATGCTCACTGTCTACTGCTAACAATAAACATCACATCATGCTAACATACACCGAAATCAACAAACATAGACTACATACAATTAATACACAAATTTACACACATAATTTCATTAATTCATTGCTCAGTTAGACCTCACTCCATATAGTAATACTACATATAGTAATACTTCACATACACTATTGCTCATCACAAATCTACTGGTACGGTTATTTTGCTCGGACAAAGCAGTATGAAGGTGAGCATTAGACAGTGAGCAGTAGAAGGTTTAAAACGCAACCAGCCAGGAGTTAGACCATCTACTGCTCAACATCTAATGCTCACCGTCTACTGCTAACAATAAACATCACACCATACTGGTACAGTTATTTTGCTCGACAAGCAGTAAGAAACAGAAAACGTCGGCCGGAAACATCATATAGAATCCTCAGCTCCCTCCCGGCAGCCTGCGCAGTAAGTTTCTTTATGACAGAGACTGAATATTCGTATCTGTTTCAATAAATATGTTTTTAACGACGGCGGGGGGGGTACGGTATCCAAGTTTAATGCTCGGAACTGTAGTGGGTAATGTTGTCAATCTACAAACTGAAGCACTGACCACGTTTAATGGTGACAAGTAGATTTGGTAATGTTGGCAATCGACAACATGAAGCTAACACTTACTTTTCTCCAGCTGTCATGTTTATAAAGTGGCAGGGATGGTCGTGCCGAAAACGCCGCTGACATCAAGGCCACGGTTTCGGAAGGCTCCACGACCCCCGGCTCGGAAATCATGACACATCTGTAAAACAAAGTCGTACACACTATTACGAGACAGCGTTAAGTTAATTGATATGATCATACTATAGTTGTAGCGGACAGCGGAGTGCTGCCAACTGGTGTTCACTGCGAGAAGCAATAAGGGTGCAATACTAATGCACTTTTTTTACTAAGAGAGATCTAGTATTAGGTTACTGCTTAGTGCTGCTGCCGGGTGTTCACTGTCAGAACCAATAATGGTTCACTACGAACTGTCAACTCAGGTGTTCACTATATATTTAGGTGGACGAGAGGCAATAACGTGTCAAGACTAATGACCGGTAATTGAATTGCACTTATTTTACTAAGAGAGATCTAGTATTACGTTACTGCTTAGTGCTGCTACCGGGTGTTCACTGTCAGAACCAATAATGGTTCACTACGAACCGTCAAATCAGATGTTCACTATATATTTAGGTGGACGTTAGACGTTAGAATACATACATCGACATTTGCCGGCTGGTTATCATCTCGTAGATAAGGGTTGACATCTTGGGGAGGAATGAAGAATTTTGTCCCTTGCTGTGGTGGATAGAAGCTTGGACCTGCCGAACTTTTCCGCACTAATCGGAAATTACCGTCCAGACTCACTACCAGTGGTAGTTCCTGTTTGGTATGCTCACAGATGGGACATTTGCTGCCATCTGGGAAGTCCGGCAACAGATCACTCGACCGATCGACATCATAGACAAACTGTCTGTGCTGTGGAGCACATTGCAGGATAGCGCGATATAGTGCAAACTGTTAAGAAAAATGCATAGGCTTGCACTAGGGACTGACATAAAGTACTATCAAATAATCTCAATCAGTCTCCTGGAAATAAGTCAATTGGTTAGTTTAGGATTGATAGAGATCTACAATTGGTGCATTGGGGACATATTTCTACCAGTGCAAGTAGGTGTCAACTGGCATACTGTTAGTTTGGCATTGACAGAGGTATTCTCTAGTTATTGATATTTAATGTGAAGTAGAGTAAATATAACAAACCTATTTACAGTTTAGTTTGGCATTGACATAGGTATTCTCTAGTTATTGACATTTCATGTGAAGTAGAGTAAATATAACAAACCTATTGACAGTTTAGTTTGGCATTGACATAGGACTTCTCTAGTTACTGATATTTCATGTGAAGTAGAGTAAATATAACAAACCTATTTACAGTTTAGTTTTAGTATACTTTAAGAAATGTGACGTTACCCAATAACATCTACAAACTTTAACTGCTCACGATGGAGTTTGTTTTTAAGCTGCGCTATTAAGCACCAGTGTCATGACAAATCCTTCCGATGGACTATGATACCTTCGTTTCCTTGTTGTGTGGCAGGCTCTGGACATGATCGGTGGTGGCGGCACAAAACTTTTTCAAGGCAACAGGTCCTTCCAGCAAGAACGAGCGTGCACGGTCCATGAGGCGCATGTCAATGGCCGAAGTAGGGGTTGTAGGTGTAACCGGCCAGAATCCTAACCGGTCAAGCGTTTCCGTCCGGTCCATGCAGCTACAGAACAGGAAGTCCTGGTAGTGTTTCCTACCTGGACAAATAACATAAACTTTAGACATATACGGCGGCACATAATATGCCGTAAATATGCCGTCCAGATTTAAACCTACATTCAAAATGAACAGCTGATAGAGCATTTATTAATCTATGTAGATCGTCTATATCACGTTTGTGGTAATAATGTTTATGTACACCTCGGTGGATAATCTCTTTTAGTTTTACTATATCGCAGTTCTACTATATCCGGCTTATTCTGTGTTATTTAAGGGCTCCTTCAATACTCCAATTCGGAATATGGATAAAAGCAAGATCATGCGGATGTGACACTGACACTATAGTGACTGTGGACACACACATGTGCGATGCTACAGGTCTAATTTATGATATATTAACACTCATATACTTTACTTTTAATATTGATGTATGTGTATGTGTGAATAATAGTGTATTAATAACTATAAAACCGTGTGAATTGAGTCAACTGATAAGAATCCCCTATTATCATCACCAGCACTAAATACACCGGAAAACGTGGGACGTTTCACGTGATGTGGACCACTGACAGGTAGTGACTGTGTTACACCCATGTCGATGCTACACGTAGTACCACTCATTTATTAACACTCATATACTTTACTTTTACTATTGATGTATGTGTATGTGTGAATAATAGTGTATTAATAACTATAAAACCGGTGTGAATTGAGTCAACTGATAGAATCCCCTATTATCACTCACCAGCACTAAATACAACCGGTTTGCCCGACTGTACAAAAATGGCTACAGCCACTATAGAGAACTAACACTGACAACAAAATACAGTACTAGGATAATAAAAAGGAAACTGCACTACGGTAATGTTCTTATGCGCAAGTAACTTGGACGTTTCACGTGGATGTGACACTGACACTGTAGTGACTGTGTACACACACATGTGCGATGCTACACGTCTAATTTATGATATATTAACACTCATATACTTTACTTTTACTATTGATGTATGTGGAATTATGGCAAGAGCAGGTTACTGATAACTCACCGTACACATCAAAGATGGTCATGGGGCCCGTTCTAGCAGTCCCACATGTGTCATGGATATTGTTTCCATGAGACGGCAAGTGCAGAGGCGGTGATCGCAGCTGGTAGAATGGGACAAAGAGCTCTGCCTGCAATGAACACACTCAATTTTCATCGACCTCATAGAGTTAATTTAAGTTATTCACTCATCTCTGGAGCCCTGTGTCATACTTCAAAAGAATTAAATCGTTAATTTGGCGCTTTTTGGTTAAATAGCAATAGGTCACTCTCCTATCTGTTATCAATATAAGCACTCGATATTTCTGTACATTATGCCATGATTAATATGCTTTTAAGTATGATATTATTTAATTCTGATTATATATTTATTAAGCAGACTGTGTGGTGTCCTAAACATATGTTACACGTGTGACACGCATGTTATACTGCCATAACAGATATCTTATTCATGGAATATACCTATATTTTTTATCACATCAATTTATATTTTACATAGCTGTAAAGGTGAGAATTTGTAATGCAAATTAACATTTATTCAATAATTAATAACTAAAAAGAGTCCTCCTGGATGTGCTTTGGAAAGATATCAACCGATTAAACATATGAAGACAAATTTTCTAAGTAGTGCCTTTTTGGTTATATAGCAACGTACAAATACATATAGTATCAAATGTGTTATAATTAAAGTGGTGTGTGTAATGACCTGCCAGATAAGGGCGATGTGAAGAGGCGCAAGTTTCTGGTGTTTTTTAAAACACCTTTCACAGTAGTAGGCTGTTGGACCACAGTCAGGGCATAAGATCGGTCGCCTTACTGTGTCTCGGGAACAAACCGCGCATGTAGTCATCAGTGGTGCAAATGAAGGGTAATGACTGCGTGTTAGTTGTGGACGAATTGCATTCCACTTCCGTGCTACATGAGCTTGGCGCTGGGCATTCATGGTTATGCCTGGAATGAAGTGAAGAATATTACTCTATAGCCGTGTTTACACGGGGAAGTTAAGTCGCTTAATATAGATCGCCTTGCCTAGTTGGGTCGTTCTCAGAAGTTGTGTACCAATGTCAGAAATTATTGATGTAATTTTCTATGTATTTAACTACATCCATCCCAATAAGATACATAATACACAATATTAACATTTACTTTTGATCTAAACTATCTCCCACATTATTTGGCTAACTGATGAAATATAAATATTGACACTCCAATAAAGGGTTTCTTTGAAATGTGCATTTCTAGTAGACTACCTCAAGTGGTACACAGTTTCTGAGAACGCGGTGGATTCGTTCGTTTGTGCCACAATTTCAAACATTTGCACTACTTTTGACATGTTCAAATCGGTTCAAAATGAAAACCATATAGACGCAATTAATAATGTCTTTTCTCACTATATACCCAATATTATCACGCTCCTATATGTCGGACATGCTTAATTTGGAATGGGAAAGTGCCATAGGTTGCCCGACTTCATGCAGCATGGGGAGGAGTTGACACTATAGTGACAGTCATCGGTATAAACAAACCGGAAGTCGGACCCACACATGCGCACAGACAATGCTGAACTCGCTTATTACAGGACAAAAAAAACATGCGATTTTAAATATTTAAAAAATCATAACTTCTTAATACTAGTCTAACTAGACCAATATGCATGATCGTTCGATCATTTAAAAGCATTGGTTTGGCTCTTTTCAATGGTATGAGTAAATTATAATATACCTAATATACCTAGTCATTGATTGAAACTCATCGAACAGATTTCGATTGTATAAAACATGGCAACTCTGCAATTTAATAGACTACATCACGGTTCCGACTGCGCATGCGCTGGAAACGGCCGGTGGAGCAAAGCAAAGGCGTACGGCCATTGAGTTTGCTGATACGCGCATTGATAGAAATCCAAAACCCTAACCGTATAAATCTAATATACTCTTTTTGTTAAAGCGGGTTGTGCCTAAGTGGGGTGGTTTTATCAATATTTTACTTATTCTGTATGGAGATTGCTCACTGCCATTGACAATGCATTGAGTACTCTGGCTATGGCTCTGACACTACTGCAGAAGCCTGTGGTATCAGAGTTTTGGCGTGCTTGCCGGAATTATTTTCACATTTTGAATTTCAAATATCTCAAAAGGTAGCCATGTCACTCAAACTCAAGACCATCGGACTGTGCAACTTTAACATTATTTGAACAGAGCTAAACACCACATTCGGCATTATTGTGCGCGATGAAAATGGAGGATATCAGCTACAACAGTTTGGTTACAAAGCACTTTTGAATATACACATATAGAAAACATATTCAATTAATCGATTATTTGATATTTATAATAAACGTTTTGCACTGCACGTACAGGGAAATGCATTGTCAATGGATGGCCGTGCCCAACCTTCAAACCACACCACTTAAAGGGAGGAGATATTCGTTTTAATAAAATAAACGCTTTGAACTGCGCGTACCCGGAAAATCAATGCATTGTCAATGGCCGTGCAAAATATTAATACCACACCCACCACACACGAGACAAACCGCTTGGTACACATTTTCAATAAAAAATAGACGTTTTGCACTGCGCGTAACGGCAAACTCAATGCATTCTCACTGGCCTTGGCCAATCTTAAACTTTTGAAACTAATACTGGTCAAATTGAAACAGTAAAAAAATGAGGACGTAGATAAATATGTGCTCTAGGGCATGCAACCAAGACTTAAATTGTAGCTAGAAATCCATCCTTTTGGCGACCTGAAACGAAACACATACTACAAAGCTAGCGTTATCATGCTTGCCGAACACATTCACGGTGATCGGCAGTATTCACACAGACTAGCTAGACATAGCATTGACAATTTCGAAACATAACATGCGTGTATAAAAGTAAATACCTTCATCAATCGGTTGGACTTAGGTTCAGGTTCAGGTTCAGGTTCAGGTTCAGGTGCAGGTGCAGGTGGAGGTGCAGGTTCCGCTTCAGGTTCCGCTTCAGCTGGAGCAGGAGCAGGAGCAGGAGCAGGAGCTGGAGCTGGAGCTGGAGCCTCAAGTGGAACTAGAATTCGGGCTTGAGCTTGAGCACGGGCTTGAGCTTGAGCACGGGCTTGAGCTTGGGCTTGAACGATTCTCTCTGCAATTGTGCCCCTAGTACGAATAGGTTCACGACGATAGTAACTGGTTTCAATCCCATTGACAATCCTTGTATGGCGTACTAGTTCGGTTGGTCGGGGATTCGATCTCCAACCAATGTTGTTAATACGACGCATTGTGATTGCGATGGCGACAGAGGCAGCACTAAATCGTGTCTAGTGCCCCACAAGATATATATCAGTCCTGTTAAACAAAGGACCACTTCATTTCAAATTGACCAATCAGAAGCCCGTCAGCCACGCTGTCCTGGTGGGATGACCTAAATTAACAATAAAAGATTATTGCGTAACGACCAACCGGCGAAACGCCCGGTGTCGCAGTTTCCGCCGTTCTATAAATTTTTCGGTGCGCATCATCAGTAACCTTATAAATTGAATAGAATGTTTTGGGTACGGATGTTTTCTGTATGTCTACCAACCGATTTGTTTCGAGATGCTGAGGTTTTAGAGATTTGTCACTTTTCGGTAGGGAGAATGCTCAAGTGCATGGAAAATGCATTTTAGTGTTGCCGTTCCTCGGCGTAATGGCGGACGGTCTCAATTGCCACACCGGGCAAGCCGGGCACCGGCACATTTAATTCGAGGGGGGAGGGTGTGTGTGTGGGGGGGGGGGGGTCCGGGGACCGGCGAGCTGTGCCGAGCTGATATAATCTGATATAATCTGAACAAATATACTTTGATTTAGATTAATTATCTAGAAATTTGGAGCAACTCTGTCAAATATACTTTGATTTAGATTAATTATCTAGAAATTTGGAGCAACTCTGTCAAATCCAAAGTTTAATTAGGCACTTCGCCATACAACATTCAAATTATTGAAGCTAATGTTTTGCACTGCGCGTTAAATGCACTGTGCGTTAAATGCACTGCGCGTTAAATATAGTCTATGTTTTATTTGGACGAATGCTACTAAAGGAGAATCGTTGCGCATATTCAATTCAAGTAACAATAGGAATATTATATGGATATTGTGTCATGGATTCATGTACTTACATGCAGTATCAGTAGTTATTTTGCCCGTATGTTAATATGGGTATTATATATATTCTTTACTGGTAATCGATTTAGTATGCATTGAGATAGCTTTTCTTTAGCACTAAAAAGTTAATTGTACGCTATCAGGTGTACTCAGAAAACATGGCTCGATTAGGAAAGAAATGCGATCAAGCAAATCGTGTCAGATAAGAATTACACAGTTTCTCACGTTATTCTGTCGCCCATAAATAAAACAACCCTCACCCCCACCGACACTGAGCTGGGGTAAAGCGATGAAAGTAAAGATAAGGGGACGGTAATTGCATTTCCGTAAAGAGCATGTAGGTCACATTCGAATACAGCGAAATACTTTATTTACGCATCAGGTTCGTTTTGTGGTAATTAGCATCTGACATTATCATCAGCATCATGCTGTCGGTCGCGAAGCGACAAAGACTGCTTTCATTACTTGACTGCCGCTCTGTGCGGTTGTACATTTCATGAAAGCTTTTATGCTGCCACAGTGACATGGTTTTCTGTTTAGGGTTTGCTCCCTTAGCCTTCGGTTCTGTCAAGAAGCTGTACCACAAGGCAGTGGTTTACAACTCTGCAAGGCAGGGGCATCAAACTCCCTGCGGTATTGCTATACCTACAATACCTGCATACTCGAAATCGGCGCGATCTGACATTATGTGTTGTGTAACTAGTTACGGAAATATTATTCGAGCAGAGTATCGGTTAGTCATTGGTCAAACGCTCCGGTGGCCAGTGCAGCTCTCATGTTTAGGCAGCACTGTGCTGCTTTGATGTTGGGGGCCGCCCACAGGGCTGCCCGCATCCGGTTACTGCAGCTCGCCAGTCCACCTGCGGCTCCAATACACTGTATCTGCCTCCAGTCGGCAGGAAAATTTGCTTTATATCAACGGAGGGGCCTTTTAGGGGGTACCAGCCAGAGGAATTACTCATCCAATTGTATTATGTGTTGTGTTCTTGTTTTGTTAGTTACGTAGCGGTTAAATAATAGATACTGACATAAATACATACGTAGGGACAGCAGTAGGGATGGCTACCTCCACACAAACGCTTGTTTTGACAACCACCAAGTATGAAACGGCTGTGTGCAGTTTACATCCGATGTGTTTGTTTAGTGGGTTTGTTTAGTGGCAAAATAACAGATGGAGGAAAAACATTGACAGTATATCCAATGTTTGAATTTAGATTTTTGAATTTTGAATATCTCATCATCAAAAGGAAATATAACACTATGAAATACCAGAGCAAACAATGCACATCAAACCGCACATCAAACCGCACAAAAATGCTGTCATAAGTAAGAATCAAATGGCATTACGCACAAATGAATAATGTGAAACAACATACGAAGCGTTGGTTAATTTACTGGTCTCACCCAACCAATGATCGCGGCCTTCATAAGAACCGCACGAAAATGCTGTCATAAGTATAATACGGATGCAATAGATAACAAACAATCCACCTAACAACCGTATGGCTGTCAAACTACGACTACGTAGTTTTTGGTAGGGAGGGGGATATAGACACTGACACTAGAGTGACATAGTAGAAAGTTGGTTGTTGTTTGGTTGTTTTTTTGTTGGTTGGTTGGTTGTTGGTTGTGTTGTTTGTTTGTTTGGTTGTGTTGAATGTTGTTGGTTGCGGTTGGTTGTTGGTTGTGTTGTTTGTTAGTTGGTTGTTTGTTGGCTGTGTGTTTGTTGATTGTGGTTGTTTGTGTTGTTGGTTGTTGTTGGTGATTGGTGTGATAGGATTGGTTGTTCAGTTGGTTGTTGTTGGTTGTTAGTTGTGTGTTAGTTGTTTGTTGAGTGTGGTTGTTTGTTTGTGTTGTGGTTGTTGATTGTTGTTGTTTGTTGGTTGGTGTTGGTTGTGTTGACTGTTGTTGGTGATTGGCGTGCTAGGATTGGTTGTTCAGTTGGTTGTTGTTGTTGGTTGTTGTTTGGTTGGTTGTTTGTTGGTTGGGTTGTTTGTTTGTGTTGTGGTTGTTGATTGTTGTTGTTTGGTTGTGATTGGCATGATAGGATTGGTTGTTGTTGGTTGTTGTTGGTTGTTGTTTGATTGTGGTTGTTTGTTTGTGTTGTGGTTGTTGATTGTTGATTGTTGTTGTTGTTTGGTTGTGATTGGCGTGATAGGATTGGTTGTTGTTGTTGGTTGTTTGTTGGTTGTGTTGTTTGGTTGTGAGTGGCGTGATAGGATTGGTTGGTGTTGTGGGTTGTTTGTTGGTTGTGTTGTTTGTTGGTTGTGGTTGTTTGTTTGTGTTGTGGTTGTTGATTGTTCACTGCTGTTGGTGATTGGCGTGCTAGGATTGGTTGTTCAGTTGGTTGTTGTTGGTTGTTGTTTATTTGTTGTGTTGTTTGTGTTGTGGTTGTTGATTGTTGTTGTTTGTTGGGTGTTGTTGGTTGTGTTGGCTGTTGTTGGTGATTGGCGTGATAGTATTGTTTGTTCAGTTCGTTGTTGTTTGTTGGTTGTTGTTTCGTTGTTTGTTGGTTGTTGTTGGTTGTGTTGTTTGTTGTTTGGTTGCGTTGACTGTTGTTGGTTGCGGTTGGTTGTTGGTTGTGTTGTCTGTTAGTTGGTTTTTGGTTGTGTTGTTTGTTTGTGATGTGGTTGTTGATTGTTGTTGTTTGTTGGTTGTTGTTGGTAGGATTGGTTGTTCATTTGATTGTTGTTGTTTGTTAGTTTTTTGTTGGCTGTGTTGTTTGTTTCTTGGTTGGGGTTGTTTGTTTGTGTTGTGGTTGTTGATCATTGATTGTTGTTGTTTGCTGGGTGTGTTGATTGTTGTATGGTTGCGTTGACTGTTGGTTGCGGTTGTTTGTTTGTTGTTTGTTGGTGATTGGCGTGATAGGATTGGTTGTTCAGTTGTTGGTTGTTTGTTTGTTTGTTGTTTGGTTGTTGAGTGGTGTTGGTTGCGGTTGGTTGTTGGTTGTGTTGTTTGTTGGTGGTTGTTTGGTTGTGTTGATTGTTATTTGGTTGTGTTGACTGTTGTTGGTTGCAGTTGGTTGTTGGGTGTGTTGTTTGTTAGTTGTTGGTTGTGTTGTTTGTTGGTTTGTGTTGTGGTTGTTGATTGTTGTTGTTTGTTGGGTGTGTTGATTGTTATTTGGTTGTGTTGACTGTTGTTGGTTGCGGTTGTTTGTTTGTTGTTTGTTGGTGATTGGCGTGATAGGATTGGTTGTTCAGTTGTTTGTTTGTTGTTTGGTTGGTTGTGTTGTTTGTTATTTGGTTGTCTTGAGTGTTGGTTGTGTTGGATTGTTGTTTGTTGCAATGTTGGTGATTGGCGTTCAACATTTACGTTTGCAAAATTGATTTTGGCATGTTTTTCGCTTCAAAGATCACCGCATCTACCCCAGTTGGGTTGTTTGTTGAAATGTACAGTACATTTCAGTGTCGTTATATTGGTTGTTGATTGTTGATTGTTGTTGGTGTTGGTTGTGGTTGTGGTTGTGGTTGTGGTTTTGGACACTGGCATCATCAGGCAATTTGTCAGGCAATTTGTCGATAAAAACACGGCGCTGACACAACACTACGCCAATCCACAAATGAACGTAACCCAAACCCACGTATCATCCGAGCTACACGGTGACAGGCAGCGTAAACACCCCCTAACAGCGTACCAGCAGGAGTATGGTGCTACAGTGGCGTCTACAGTGCTACAGTGGCGTCTCCTAGTGGGGAAAGCAAGAGTTAAGGGGTGGGGAGGCGACGACTGGCGACGACTGGCGCCACCTAGAGTATATTGGCAGATGTAAACAAAGACAAGTCAATCGTGTGTACCGAAAACAGTGATGGCGATATGAGTCTCCGTAAGAATGGGCAACAAAGTCTGTGTAATCCCATATCACCAATTTCGACCCAAAAGCAATAATAAATAACAGTTGAATCGTACGTGAGGTGAGCGCAAGCACAAAAGTGCAAATGTTGTGATGGCGATATGAGTCACCGTAAGAATGGGCAACGAAGTCTGTGTAATCCAATATCTCCAATTTCGACTCAAAATCAATAATAAATAACATTTGAATCGTACGTGAGGTAGCAAAATACGGAGGTGAGCGCAAGCACAAACGTCCAACTGGGTAAAGTTGTTGTCTATGTGCTATGGGCCGGGCCGAGCACAGCTTGGTCACCGATAAGTCCACCTGGTGGACGGATACAGTAAGAACAGTAGCTAGTAGCAACCACTGAGCCGTGGATGGCCGGCCCTTTTATAGTATGACTGAGTCGTTATTGATAGTAAGCGTCCTCAGTGGCAGCTTGGCTGCAGGACAACATACTGTCACACTGCAAACTCAATGGCTATGAGCAATCTTCATACAGAAAAAGTGAAATATCTCTAAAACTACACCACCTAGAAACAAACCGCTTGGCACATATACAGAAAATATATTCACCAAACAGATCATATTAAATTTATGTGGTTAGGGTTTTGCATTTCTATAAATTTTGAATAAAACTGACGTTTTTCGCTGCGCGTATCGGCAAACTCAATGCATTGTCAATGGCCGTGAGCAACCTTCATACAGAAAAAGTGAAATATTTAAGAAGCTACACCACCTAGACGCAAACCGCTTGGCACACATACAGAAAACATATTCAAGGAACAGATTATATAAAATTTATACAGTTAAGGTTCTGTATTTATATTAATTTTGAATAAATTTGACACGTTCCACTGCGAGTATCGGCAAACTCAATGGCAGTGTGCCTTCGTTCTGCAGGCAAGCTGCACGTGCATACACATAGTTTATAAACATTGAAAGGGGTCTATTGGGTTTGTGCTGACACATCATTTTAGACTATGTATGCCCTGGTTTTTATTGTTACAAATGAAATAAAAATGAATGATAATTGTTATGTTTCAGGAGACCAGCTCAGCCCATATGTAAATACAGCACTGAATATTTGTCATCATTCTTTATACAGTTCCTTTGAACAATTATTCGTTTTAAGTTTAATTAATTCACACACCAGACAGGATGTCTAAGGGGCATGGTGCCCGTTTCCCAAATAGGGTGGCCATGGGCTCAATCCCCGGTTGCGTCAAATTAAACATTTAATGAATTATCCCTCAAGGAGCTTGATATTACTAGAATAAGGCAAGAACTGGTTCATTCAGTATCAGGGTAATGTGACTGAGTGCAGTACTGTGGCATGGTATAACAGTGGGGAAGTACTCTAAAGTAGCCAAAAATACCCAGTCGCAAGTTGCTACCGGTTCTGATATGAGCTTGGATGTTACTAGGACTTAAAGCCACAATAACATCAAATCAATTCCTTGTTACCACTCGAGGCAATACGGTGCGACCATATTGAGTTATTATTGGTCTGTACAACAATGGATGGTAAACTGATCCCGTCGCTGTAAATGTTCATCGACCAATTCCATAAAGGTTTGTTTGTTTGTTTGTTAGAGTTTTATATCCTGGCAACATCTAATGTCATATCAGGGTGGGTACTGACTTGTGACAGTGCGCACTCATAATGATGTTATAGTGCTGCCCCACTAGGGGACTAGGCCACTGGTACTGTGACCCTATTTCCCACTCAGCCATGTTATCCTGATACTGAGCTAACCAGTCCTTGCCCTATCCTAATAATGGTGAGCGCCAGGGTAGCTTCTGACAAGTATCAATTTTGTAAGTCATTGGTTTGACTCGACCGGGAATCAAATTCCCGACTTTCCGCACCGGAACCCTGCACTCTACCGATTAAGCTACTGCATCCGGTAGGTTCCAGAAGGAAATAAGTGTCCACTATAGCGAGTTAATTCAATTGCTGTTGGTGGCATATATAGCTGCTAAATTATTTCTGGGTACCATAAAATAAACAATAGTGTCCACTATAGCGAGTTTACGATCAATTACTTCATGGATTCCATACAAATGCAATAGTGTCCACGATAACGAGTTGAATAAGTTGCTGTTTATGACATATGTGTTTGGTCAATTACTTCTTGGTTCCATAAAAGAGACAATAGTGTCCACTATAACGAGTTGATTAAATTGCTGCTGATGATATAGATGTGTGATGGATTACTTCTAGCTTCCACAAAAGAGACGATGGTGTCCACTATAGCGAGTCAATTAAATTACCTATTTGCCAAATATGTCTGGTGAAATACTTTGGGTTTCTTTTGGTGCGTTTTGGGGATGATTTGTTAGTCAAACGTTGACCAGGCATGCGCGCACACGCGTGTACTTGCATGGCTGTCTACTCATGGTGTGTGGGTGTTGTGGCTGTGAAGGGGTGTTGTGAAATCTCAGACCGGCCGTGCAATATCTAACATAACATATATGTGTGTGTGTGTATATATATATATATATATATATATATATATATATATATATATATATATACACACACACACATACAGTATATACAGTATAACCCCATCAAACCAAGATCGGTTAATCCTAACTTTTTTCGGCGGCCCGGCAAAATACTACCATTTATCACATAAAAAAGTTGCTTCAACCAATGTAAGTTAATCCAAAATTATCGGTTAATCCAAACAAAATTGTTGGATCCCAGGCCACTTCCGGTATGGCTAGACCAAACTTTAATGTGGTTATAAGGTCAGGGTCGACTTTTTTCTATGATAAATGGCAATATTTTGCTGGGCCGCCAAAAAAAGTTTGGATTAACCGATCATTTGGCTTAACCAAGCTTGCTTTAACAGGGTTATACTGTATATACATAAAAAAACAATAATCAAAGTGTCCACATACATTGTGCAATACATGCTTACTCAAAGTCAAAGTTGAAGCCAAGACTCGGTTAAACCAATGATTGGTTAATCCAAACAAATTTCTAGGTTGCCTTCAAGTTTGGTTATAGATATATATATGTATGTGTGTGCATACAGTGAGGTGCACTGACCTCCTGCGAAATACAACATACACAGGTAAGGGTCCATATGTTAGGGTGATTGCATCATGGAGACAAGATAGTGTCGTGGGAGCGGCTGAATCAAATGTGAAATAGTGTGCCTAAAGCGGAATCGAACACACAATTCTGCCATTCCAGGGATATCGCCAAGCCATTAGACTACTACAATACCTTATACTCTACATAAACTCCGATGTACATAATTTCAATCACAGACAATTTATCTTCCTCATTCCACTGCTTCTTGCCTTATCCTAGTAGTGCCATGTGCCACGCTAAGCAGTGACAAGTACGCATTTTTATGTGATTGGCTTGACTCAGCCAAGGTTCAAAACTAAGGGTTCGAATCCGATGACCTACAAAAACGGGAGGTGGGTGCTCAACTTCCATCATCATTTGGTCATCCTCTATGATTATTATGTTCAAAGAATTACACACGATATTTAATTCAATGTTCACAAGATGTTGTAAACTTTTGTATTTTCACATGTTTTTGCAGAGTCACCAAATAACTCGAAGGTGAATCCCCAGGACGCCTCACACGTGACCATCCGAGCTGTCACAGTTCTGGTATGTACATCGGAGTTTACATGGAGTATAAGGTATTGTAGTAGTCTGCAATGAGCCCCACTATTACACGGTGACTGCGCTGTCCACGGTTGCGGCCATACATCAACAGGTGGCAGCAGGCTAGAAGGGGTAGTGTCCACGATGGACTGCCCCATGCTCTGCTAGCGGCCACCTGTTGTTGTGGTTACCTGTGACCTGGCTGGGCAGTGAACAAGTCACTTCATATCCAAGATCTGTGGAAGTTGGATTAAACCTTGTTAGAACAATAGAAGCTAACCCGGTATTTCCCCTTCATTCTCTTCGCGGATTCGGGTGCGGTCTATCGCAGTATTATGCAAGTGTTATTTACCTGTAGTAACCACAACAACCTTGGTAACCATAGTAACAATAGTAACCAGAGCAAGCATAATAACCACAGTAACCCTAGTATCCACAGTACCTTCAGCTGGCCCGACTTCTCTATATACAATAGGGGGGGGGGGGGGGTGCAGGGGGGAGCAGGGACCAGTTGGATTTTGAAGGCCGAGTGAGGAGTGGTGTAAGGGTTGTTCGAGTCAGGATGGGTCCGGGGACCAGTCAACTGACGCCGACTCTGTGTTGCAGCACCCGCCCTACGTGATGTCGGGCGACCGGAACCGGAACCGGACGTTGGTCGGCCTGGTCCCCGACATCCTCCACCACCTGCAGCGGCGCCTACGCATGACCTTTGACCTCTACCTGGTACGGGATGGCAAGTACGGGTCACGTGACACTAACGGCACCTGGGACGGCATGATGGGCGAGTTGGCCGGACACACGGTGAGTAGAGGCCCTGACATTACTTCTTTTCTTTCTTTCTTTCTTTCTTTCTTTCTTTTCTTCTTGTTCCTTTCTTGCCTTCTGTCCTTCTTTCCTTTCTTATTTTATCTCATATTTCCCCTTTGTCTTCCCCTTTCTTTTCTTTCTTTTCTTTCCCTCGTTCTTTTCTTCATTTTTTCCATTCTTTTCTTTTTCTTTCATATTCTTGCCCTTTTTTCTATTCCCCTCCCTTTTCTTCCTTAAAGTTAAAATTTTTGTATTTGCTTTAATTTTCTTCCAATTTCTTACATTTTCTTTTCTTTCTCATGCTCTCTCCTCTCTTTTCACTTCTTTCTTTGATTTGTTGTTTCTCCCACATTTTCTTTTCCTTCTATTTCCACCTCTTTCTTTCCCCCACTCCTTACTTATTCTTTCGTTTCCTGTTTTCATCTCATTTCTTTTCTTTCTTTTTCATTTACCCAGATCCAGCCCAAATGAAACAAAACACAATTCATATTAGGGTGGGTGGGTGGTAAAGAAGATATGGTAAAGGAGTATTAAAAGTGTGCACATTACAAGCTCATTGATAAGTGAGAAGACAGTGGCAAGCCGGCGTCTGCGGTGGGAAACAGGTGTGAAAGGCCACTGGCCAATCAGGTGGATGGACAGTGGACTGATCCATCCACCTGAAGAAGAGTCCAAAGCACAATGGGTGGTGGCGGTGGGGGGGAGGAGGTGTGTCGTTAGAGTCAAATCAAACACTGCCAGTGTGAACAATGTCCTGCTCCTTTCAGGATGTTCTGGATACGGTGGCCGAATTAGTAGAGCGCACCTTCCCGTGTGGAAGCTCAGGAATTCGAATCCCAGCTGAGTCAAACGAATGACTTATAAATTTCATACTTGTTGTTATCTAGCCTGATGCTCTGCATTAATAGGATAGCACAAGGACTGGTTTGCACAGTATCAGGATAATGTGACTGTGTGGAATACCAGGTCATGATCCCGGCGGCCTGATCTCCCCATGGGGCAGCACTATAAAGTCACCAAGAGTGTGCACTGTCACAAGTCAGTGCCCATCCTGATATTACCTTATATGTTGTTAGGATGTAAAACAACAACAAACAAACAAAAATCATACTTGGCATGGTGCTGATGGCCTGATCTCACAGTGGGGGAGCACTATGAACTCACCAAAAGTGTGCACTGTCACAAGTCGGTACACATCCTGATATGACCTTAGATGTTGCTAGGACGTAAAACAACAATAAAACCTTGCAGGATGGTGGAACTGCTGGTGCCAACATGGCTGCCTCGCCGATGCTGATCACTGCCGAGCGGCAGAAATCGGTCTCCTTCCTGCATCCCTTCAAACATGGCGGCCTGGTTGGGCTGATGAAGAAGCCTCACCTTGACGACCACCAGCGCCACCTGGTGGAGAACATCTACATCAACGTCCTGTGTCCCTTGGCAGCAGATGTGTGGCTCAGCATTGTCATCGCGTGTCTTATTGTAAGTAGGGGAGACCGGTGTCGCAATTTCGCCGTCCGCCAGTTTCCACGGTACGCATCGCTTCTGCGCATGCGTCAAAATCGAACAGCATCATCACTAACCTTATAAATTTAATATAATGTTTTTGGTAAAGATGTTTTCCATGCGATTTGTTTCTAGGTGGTGTGGTTTTAGAGATATTTCACTTTTTCTGTATTTTCTGTATGAAGATTGCTCACGGCCATTGACAATGCATTTGAGTGTATGCATACCGCGGAAACTGGCGGACGGCGGAACCTGCGACACCAGGATACAATGAGACATGGGGGTACAGTGAGACAAACCAATTTTCTCAAAAACTGTAGGCAGAAAAGAGATGCCATCTATTGTCAATATATAATACTACATTGCCCCCCCCCCCCTTTCACCCATGTGACCTCAGATCAGAGCTGATGTTCACAGAGGTTTTTTTCACCAAAAAGTACTGCCTCTGTCCATGCTCAGTGATATTACTGAGGTATATTTATATAGAGTTAATCATTATATTGCACATATATATTATGTTAAGTATTATATTTCTTCATATATTATGTTCATCATTATATTCCATATATATTAGGTTAATCATATATTCCATATACGTAGGGTTACTCATTATATTACATATATATAATGTTAATCATTATGTGATATATAATGTTGTAAAGGGCGGAGCTTCTATCCTATATGGGGTTAGGATTCTTGCATTTTATTTGGCTATTTATTAATAATGGTCTATTTTCATTGTGCTATTTGCTGTGGGGCAGAACCCGCTGCGCTATCCTGGCACCACCACCAGTTAGCCAGATGCCAGCCAGAGTGTGTCAGGGTTACACAAGCACCATTTTAACTTTTTCTGTAGGTAGGGCGGTTTATTGCTCAGCCAGATGGGCCTCGGTAAATAATGGTAGGCTTCCACCACTCCTCGTCTTGGCTTTTTCTTGTCTCCTATGTCGTAGCCCAATTTATATTCCATATGTATATATTAGGTTACTAATTATATTCCATATATATTAGGTTAATCATACATTCCACATATATTAGGTTAATCATATATTCCATATATATTACGTTAATCCTATATTCCACATATATACGGTTACTCATTATATTCCACATATATTATTATTATTAGGTTGATCAGTGTATTCTATGTATTTATATATCAGCCTGATCATTCTGTTTCATTATGTTCGACATTCTATTCCATATATATTAGGGTAGCCATTATATGCTATATATATTAGGTTAATTAAATATTACATATATTAAGTATATATTACATATATAAGGTTAATAATTATATTCCATCTATACATTAGATAAATAATTTATTCTATATGTGATGTATAACGAATTATTCGAGTATATACATACGAAGGGAATTGTTTCCATTATATATTATATTATTATATTATAGTTATTACCATTGTTATTCTCCGTGAGACTCCGCACTTGACTTGTGGCGCCACCTGGGCCCCCCCCCCCCCTCCAACGGGTGTCGACAAGTGTCAGTCGCACCGGAGGGTAGGTTCGTCAACCATACAGTGAGTAGCTCGTACAGGATCCTGGTCATGGCACCAGTGTCACGGGGAGTCTGAATCACTGATCTGAGTGGCTTCCGCTTCGATGCTTCAGGTGGCCGCAGGACTCTGGTTGCTGAATCGCTTCGACCCGTACGAGTGGGGAGGCAGGTACAGGACTGCACAGGCTACGGAGGCACAGTCCGAGTCGTTCAACCTCTCCGGCTCCTTCTGGTTCGCAGTCACCACTCTGCACCGGCAAGGTAGGGAGCGTCAACTATCACGTGACCGGCATCGAGGCTCGGACAGATTTTGCAGCAATATGCGTTAATATGTTTGGATCCCTCCTGCCAACCCCACCCCCACCCCCACCCACACCCCGTCCATACCTCCACAACAACAACTACCAATGTATGACGTTCACTCTGTAACACCTGACTGAACTAATAACGAATTTTCACTGATTCTAACCGTAAAACTATAGTTGATCATGACACTTCAAATGTATCCTGTAACCCTTGTCTGCATAACCCCCAAATGCATTACTAATAGTAACAGCAAGTCATACCCATAATAGCAATTAATACCTCCTCACAGTTATGATCAACAATTCAATGGTATATTATAAATTTAAATGACTATCCTCCAATGTGAAAGTGATATGGACGTCAAGTGAGAGTGATGTGTGTACATCATGTATGTCAAGTGACAGTTAAATGTACATCATGTCTGTCAAGTGACAGTTAAATGTACATCATGTCTGTCAAGTGACAGTGACATGAGCACCATGTATGTCAAGTGATAGTGACATTCACATCTATGTCAAGTGACCATGTCTGTCAAGTGATAGTGACATGAGCACCATGTCTGTCAAGTGATAGTGACATGAACACCATGTCTGTCAAGTGATAGTGACATGAGCACCGTGTCTGTCAAGTGATAGTGCCATGACCACCATGTATGTCAAGTGATAGTTACATGCACATCATGTATGTCAAGTGACAGTGGCATGAGCACCATGTATGTCATGTGATAGTGACATGCACATCATGTCTGACAAGTGATAGTGACATGAGCACCATGTATGTCATGTGATAGTGACATGCACATCATGTCTGTCAATTGACATTGACATGCACATCACATTTGTCAAGTGACATTGACATGAACATCATGTATGTCAAGTGATACTGATAGTGACATGCACATCATGTATGTTAAGTGACAGTGACATGAACATCATGTTTGTCAAGTGACAGTGACATGTACAGCATGTATGTCAAGTGACAGTGACATGTACATCATGGTGTAAAGTGACAGCGATATGGACACCATGGGGCAAAGTGACAGTGACATGTACATCATGGCATAAAGTGAGTGACATGCACTTCATGGTGTAAAGTGACAGTGACATGTACATCATGGTGTAAGGTGACAGTGGCATGTACATCATGGTGTAAAGTGACACTGATATGTACATCATGGTGAAAAGTGACAGTGACATGTACATCATGGCATAAAGTGACAGTGACATGTACATCATGGTGTAAAGTGACAGTGACATGTACATCATGGTGCAAAGTGACAGTGACATGTACACAATGGTGTAAAGTGACAGTGACATGTACACAATGGTGTAAAGTGACAGTGACATGTACATCATTGTGCAAAGTGACAGTGATATGTACATCATGGTACAAAGTGACAGTGACATGGACACAATGGTTTAAAGTGACAGCGACATGGACATTATGGTGTAAAGTGACAGTGACATGTGCACAATGGTGTAAAGTGACAGTGATATGTACATCATGGTGCAAAGTGACAGTGATATGTACATCATAGTGTAAAGTGACAGCGACATGTACATCATGGTGTAAGGTGACAGCGACATGTACATCATGGTGTAAGGTGTCAGTGACATGTACATCATGGTGTAAGGTGACAGTGACAGGCAAAGTGACAGTGACATGTACATCATGGCATAAAGTGAGTGACATGCACAGCATGGTGTAAGGTGACAGTGATATGTACATCATGGTGTAAAGTAACACTGATATGTACATCATGGTGCAAAGTGACAGTGACATGTAGTACATCATGGCATAAATTGGCAGTGACATGTACATCAATGTGTAAAGTGACAGTGACATGTACATCATGGTGCAAAGAGACAGTGACATGTACACAATCGTGTAAAGTGACAGTGACATGGACATCATGGTGCAAAGTGACAGTGATATGTACATTATGGTGTAAAGTGACAGTGACATGTACATCATGGTGCAAAGTGACAGTGACATGTACACAATGATGTAAAGTGACAGTGACATGTACATCATGGTGCAAAGTGACAGTGATATGTACATCATGGTGCAAAGTGACAGTGACATGTACATCATGGTGTAAAGTGACAGTGACATGGACACTTTTTGAGAATACATTTATCTTCCAGGATTTGACAGGATGCCGAGATCAGTTGCTGCGAAGGTGCTCTCCGGTTTCTGGTTCTCCTTCGTGACGCTGGCTATTATTACTTACACTGCCTCGCTCATCAACCACCTGTTCTGGGCAAGTACGAAGCAAGGTGACAACTCTGCAGTATGATCCAATAACTTTGCTTACCCTCAGCGCGTCAATGCACATCCCATAGGCGATCAAAGATGGCGGGCGAGTAAACACACGCACGCTATCGGCTGAGAATATTATCTACGGAAACTATCATCTCAAACGGCACAAGCCCCCACACAGATTAACAGGAGAATTACCAAGGTATGGGGACACCCTTATACCAACCATATTGAAATAGAAATGCACAGGATAGGGCAACTTTGCTAGTTTTGACCCGAACAAAGTATTCTCGATGTCGGCGTGGCATCACAACCCCGGCGTTGCGGTTTCCGAGGCACACCTGTTTGCCAGCAACACTTCCATTCAAATGCATTGTCAACGACCGTGAGCAAATCTTCATACAGAAAAAGTCAAATATCTCTCAGATTACACCACCTAGACACGAACCGCTTGGAACACATATGGAAAACATGTTTAGCAAAAGGATTATATTAAATTGATAAGGTTAAGGTTCTGGATTTCTATTAGTTTGCGATAAAACTGACGTTTT
This sequence comes from Branchipolynoe longqiensis, assembly GCA_030323885.1. Classification (NCBI taxonomy): domain Eukaryota; kingdom Metazoa; phylum Annelida; class Polychaeta; order Phyllodocida; family Polynoidae; genus Branchipolynoe; species Branchipolynoe longqiensis. The sequence continues at coordinate 6,591,043 of CM059197.1, read as the reverse complement.
GCACTGCGCGTACCGTTGAACTCAGCTGTCTCAACTCAAGGCATGTCAAAGGCCGTGAGCAGTCTTCATACAGACAATACAGAAAAAGTGACATATCTCTAAAACGACAAAACCTACAGGCAAATCGCTTCGTACACATATAGAAAACATGTTTAGCAAAAACATTATATTAAATTTATAGGGTTAGTGACGATGCTGTTCGAGTTTGATGCGTGTGCGGGGGTGGTGTTTCTGGGGAACTGCGGCACCGGAACCTAGCCCGTGAGGGGTAGAATATCGCAGTGATTTGTGCTGCACCAATGCTATGTCAATGGGGAACATTTATTTTTGCAAAATAAATATAAAGGCTTTCATTGGATCGATTAAAAATATCTTAATGCGGGATTGAAGAGGAAGATCTGAAGTATTTGATTTACCCTAAGAGCAATTTTCTCTGAAGGTATTAAAAACAGAGATAATTGTCAAAGTTGGGATATTCTGGGTGTCAATGCCAATGTTAGCCTTACCAGATCATGACCTCAAAAACTATTTTCGCAGAATGAATTCAAGAACTTCCAATTGGCTGATAAAAGAATAGCTGAATGTGAAATTGTAGAGAAAGATCTGAACTATTTTATAGAGACAAGAGAAATTTGCTTACAAAGCACCAGGAGGCACAAGCTACTGTGATAGTTTGGTAGTTTTAATGTTGTCTGTATGACAGTGGCATTTGTTTTGCCCTTCGAGCATTGTGAGCACAAAAATGCCCGGATGTCTGACAGCAAGAATCAACACAGATCCATGCCGCCCATGACCGGCCACCCATTAACATTAATGTGAGGGCCACTCAAAAACTGATAACTAACCAATGGGGGTAATAACTAAACTGTGTAGGACTGATGGTGGTTGACACAGTATTATCACATAGGAACAATTAAAACTAAGATTTACTATAGCAATAATCCACAAAACAACAAGGGAAATCGCACCATTCAGTGATTCAAAACATTACAGTGACAGTGATTGCGCGGGTAACCCAAGCATATCAAGACAGTGCTGAACTATGTGTGGTGTGTGTCTGATCAAGTAGCACCCCAAAGAATGGTCAACTAACTACTAGGAAATTGATATTAAAATAAACACACTTGCAGTTGGCTCAGTAAATTGGTTTACTGTGAGGAATGGGCTTGTCTATGTCAACAAATGGATCGTTAAAACATGAGTATTTAAATTAAAATAAAATAAACACTTTTGTAAACTTTACTAGAAGCAAGCACGTCAAGTAACCATTAACGAAGAGTAACCATTGACAAGTTTTGAATCAGAGTCCGGAAATTAATATGTGTACAATTTGTGAAAAATTTGCTGGAAGTGGGTAAACAGTCTGTGACACGGTGTGGCGGCATGTGGCGCTGACATTGTGAGACTGGCGACTGGCAGTTTGAATAGATATTGCGTGACCCCTCAGTTGGAAAACAATAGTGCAGCTGATTGACTTGGCCTAAATCCTGCCAGCCTGAGCCAAATAGCACACTCAGATATAAATTTAATTTGTGTGAGCACCACTCATCCATGATGTCACAAAAAACTGCTAGTGAGAAATCCAGGACGCGTGGTAAGGCCACAGTGGGATCAGCTTCTGCATTCCCCAATACTGCCACATCCCCACCACTAACTGGGTCACCCATCAGATCACCACACAAAACAAATGAAGCAATAGCTGACTCAGCACTTACCCAGATCTTGGCGAGGTTTGATAGAATGGAGGCAAGGGTGGATGATAGCATTAGAGAGGTGAAATCGATGGCCGGAGAGACAGCTGCCGAAGTAGCAAGGTTGTCGGGTCTGTTAGTAACTAGCAACCAGGAAAGGGAAAGGGACAGGCGCTCTCTCCGCATCATCAACCATGATCTTAAATTAACACAGCAGTCTAACAAACTATTGTCCGAGCGGGTGAATGAGCTGGAGAATAATGCAAAGATATGCAACATTAGACTGGATGGGAAAGAAGAAGATGAGACAGAAGACCTGAAAGCTTACATGACAGATCTGATCAGATTTCTTAGCCCCACAGGTGTTGGAATGCCAGACATAGGAGCAGCATATAGGATCGGTAGGAAATTACCAAATCGCACATATGCAAATCAAGCTACCTCACATAGGAATGCTCACACGGCCACCAGACCCAGACCAATCATGATCATATTCAAGACTGTACTTGCTAGAAACGCCTTCTACTTTGCTCGGGCCAAGCTAAACAAGTCAGATCGATATGCTGGCATCTACCCAGGCCACACGCAAGTGCCGTGAGGAATTCCGGTCAGTGGCAGTACTTGCTAGAAGTGGTGGTGCGGAGGTTAGAATGCATAGCGATGGCATTGTGATAGATGGTCACAAATTTAAGCATGCTGCCACCCTCCCAGAAAAGTTCTCCCTATCCAAGGCTAAAACAGTTGAGATACATGAGGAACTTTACTTCCACTCAGAACACTCATTCCTATCCAACTTCCACCCTTCGCCGATCAGTGATGATAACGCGGTTTATCCAACAGCCGAACACTGCCTCCAGGCAGCAAAATGCCACTTGGCAAACGACAAGGAAAAACTGGGTCAAGTGCTGGCTGCCCAAACACCAATGGAAGCAAAGCGCATCGCGGAACAGATACCAGAATCGGCTGAATGGCGACACAGCAGAGAAGCCATCCTAACAAGGGTCATTGATCAAAAGTTTGATCAAAATCCTGACTTGGCGGACATGCTTGTGGCTACTGGCCACAGTAAACTAAATGAAGCGACCAACAACACATATTTTGGAATTGGAGCCACCCTTCATAGCAGAGCCCTAAGAGATAGATCCTATTCTGGGCTCAATAAACTGGGACATGCATTGGCAGCTGAGCGAGACAATATCAGGACTGGCAGGAGCCACAATAAATAAAGCAAAACTGAGCGATGGAACAAGCAGATAATTCCGTAAATAGCAACACCCAACCGACTGAGGAAAGCAGGAACAATATTTTAGACACTTGTGTGATCATTCATTTGGATGCATGCATAGGCCACCCGGACAAGGAGTGGAGTGCATGCCTACTTTGAACGGACTTATCATCACTGATATGTACAGCCCAGTGACGAATACCATGCTGACCTACATACTAAGCAGTACTGGGCCAAACAGATCACCAAGACGGACAGGGCCATCCTACTATTGACAAACAACTTGGAACGCCCCGCCACCAGATCCCGAAGCTGAGTAGACTTATGATCTTCTTCTGCACTAGATTGTCATCTAGCTCCTAACTGTCCCAATCTACTGTGTAGTTGCTGCATATGCAGCACTATCTTGCCAACCAGCATTTGACTGTTCCAATCAACTGTACAGTTGTAATGACGCCTGTTTAAACAAATAAATAATAAAGATAAAAAGAAAAGAAAAGAAATTCTCATTTGCACTACCTTACCAGCTACTATTTAGATATTCTAATCCACTATGTACTGGTAGCATGCAACACTATCTTAACAACTAGTATTTGACTGCTTCTATCAACTACGTACTTGTAATTCTGCCCGTGTTGTTGGTTTACAAAAATAAAAAAAATAAAAATAAAAGAAATTAAAATTCACACTTGTACTTCTTGAGCTTGCATCATATTCCATTATATGGTTGCGATCTAGGCAATCTAGAATCAAAATACTGCCAATGTTCTCCCACTTTCCATCCAGTAGAGCATCCTCACAAGCAATGCCGATCACCACCACGGCTGCCCGTCGCCAGTGTCACGGCCCGTCATCATTGCCAATGCCAAGGCCAGAAAACATTGCACCCCCTGTATGACACCGCTACCAGCGCCAGAACTCCGGGAGTGCGGCATCAGGATCGTCATGACCACAACTCATTGACCCACCATCTCAAACACTGGACTCTGAAACAGCAAGTAGACTAGCCTACTAAGTGCATCAGCGATCTACTATTTGGGTTATGTGGTCTGCTGATCCAAACCATACTTGAGTTCTAATCTGCCAATTACCTTTTCGACTGACTTTTACATGTATAACCAGCATGCGTGATCAGTGTATGCGCCTGGATACACACACTCATATATGTCAAACTCTGTGTGTATATGCCCTTATGGTTGTGATCATCAATGGTGTCACCTGAACTTACCACTGGACACAACTAAGGCATTACTATCTATGACTCTGATCCCATCTGTGTGTATTCAATGCCCTATATGTTATTGGCAAGCACTGTGACCTCTGACCTGGCCCGCAGACCACAGTGTTTTATGTTTGCAGGTTAGTATTTGTATGAGGGGCATAAATTGATTGACCTTCTGCACTACTACCCTTACTTATGTACAACTACTGTACACCTTGATTCTGCTTCGGAGTCTGCTATTGGGGCGTGTCAATCAGCTGGCCCAGACCATTGATCCGGTTTGGATCCACAAATTGCCTATTTGACTGCCCTCTATATGCATGGTCTGCTAGTGCAGACTTGACTGGTATGACTCAAGGAGCACAAACTCCCCTGACAGATTTATTAAGCTCTCCTTGTACCCTACCCTTCATGTGTAACGTATATGCCTGAGAGCACTGTCTATGGATGCCAGGCTATTTGTGCATGGGCCCTTGTTGCTATGGCCACTTTCAAGCACAACCAAAGCACTATTATGTAAACAACTTTGTTTCAAACTGTACATAATCATGCCTCTATATGCTAATGGTAGACCTCTGACCCAAGCCCACAGGTAACACCGCTTGATATCTGTGTGTTAGAAGTTGATGGACAAATATTTGAATACTACTGCTGTGCACCTCAATTCATGGTGCTGATGGAGCTGGTCAGCGTGAGCTTCGTGCTGATGGAAGGGCTGGGCTCAACCTTTGGAACTGGTACGCCTGATATGGCACATTCACAACAGTCCTTAATGTACATTTGTCATACTGACCCTGGCTTGGGTGTTTGCGTGATCACCCAACACCAACTGCAGCAAATGTCAATACCCGATTACCAATATGTAAGTGGTGACACTATCTACTATTGACCACACTCAGCTGTCACTGATCCCTGTCTAACTGTCATATATCATCAACTCAAACGACATTGACAAGAACCTATTAAGTGGACCTTACATTAATTAACCAACACCCTGTTGCAGCATGATACACTAATATCATACCCCCCATTGAGAAAACCGCAACTAAAACTGAACTCAGCCTAAGCCAACAACCACCACCACATCATGGCTAAAACCAAAATATCAGGTTTAGCTAAAGCTGGATGCCCGCTAGATGGTAGTACCGGGCAAGCATCCATGCCCAACAAAGAATACGCTATACACCATGACATAATTAAATACACAACCGCATTCACACTCACTGGGGGAGGGGGTCCTTTGGGGGACGGGGCGGACCGTATTTCCAGGGAGGGGGGCAGACTGATGGTGGCCTGGGGCCCTTGGGAACGTCTCATCTGGGCGCACTTCTTCTAACAGATCTGAAGGGCCTGCCAGGACTAAAGATTGGCCACCTAAACGTACGTAGCCTCACACATAAGATCAACCAGCTAAGAGCCGACCTACCCAGGTCTGGTTTTGATGTCTTCACTATATCAGAAACATGGCTCAATAGAACAGTTGAAGACAGACTCACATCTATACCAGGTTACCAATTTATAAGGGCTGATAGAAAAACAAAGCAACTTAGTGGGCAGACCAAAGCTGGTGGTGGACTAGGTATTTACTTTAAGCAAGATCTCCATGTTGATGCAGGTAAACACGCTGAGCATAACCTATCAAATAGCAATATTGAACTACAGTGGGCTGTAGTCACCAGACCCCATACAAAACTAATACTCATTGGCAACGTATATAGACCCCCAAATGGCAACCTAAATGAAGGAATTGGGCAAATAAGTAACTCTTTGAATAATATAGCCAATATCGATAAATATGAGATACTCCTCATTGGCGACTTCAATGAAGAATATAATGGCAAGAGGCCTACGATGGGAGGGATAATAAAGCAACTTGCAGCTGAACATGAGTTGCAACAAATGATCCAGCAACCAACCAGGGTAACTAAAACCACTAACAAAACAATAGACCTGGCACTTACCAATATCAAACATTGTACAAAGGCTGGAGTCCTTAACTATAACATAAGCGACCACAAACCAATATTTATAATAAAGAAAAAAATAAGAAATGACAAAAGAATCACCACCCACTGGGGACGCTCTTATAGGAACTGCAATTTTAATGAATTGGCTGGCACACTCAAAGAAATAAAAAGTGCTGAATTTCTGGATATGAGAGACCCCAACCTATGTTGGGATATGCTAAATGCAACAATCACTATTGCAGCTGACATGCACTGTCCCCTAACCGAGATCACCACCAGAATCACCATGGGAGGTTACCTTAATGATGAACTACAAGAGCTTCAAAAGGATAGGGATTACTTTATCCAAAAGTTTGAGAAAACAAAAGATCCAGGGGATGAATTCATAGCTAAATGTATGGTCAGAAAGGCTAGGAGTGAAGTAAGGAAAGCCAAAGCAAGGTATTATCAAGTCCAGATAGACAAATATAAACAGAATGCCAGAAAATGTTGGCATGAAATAAACCAAATCGAACCTAAAAACGAGACAAGAATCAGTGGCCTTGCAAGTGAAGAGACTGGTATTAAAATCCCAGATGAATTATTGGCAGAGGAAATCAATAACTATTTCATAGATATAGGTGAGAAACTAGCAAATAAATTCAAACAGAAGGATGATCAACACAAAACCTTCCATGCCAAACTAAATAAAGAAAAGTATGATCTTCTGGAAACCACCCAGGATGAAATCCTTGATAGAACTAACAAAATATCTATCTACAAGTCATCAGGAATGAAGGACATCAGTACCACTTTGATAAAAAGTGCGATCACAACACTTAGTGCAGAATTTACACATCTATATAACCTAATAATCAGTACAGGCATCTTCCCTGATGACTGGAAAGTGGCCACAGTGACGCCCATACCTAAAGTCAACATCCCGCAAACCTGTAATGAACTACGCCCAATATCGATCCTCCCACTGCCTGGCAAGATCATAGAACAAATAATACATGACCAAATTAAGACATTCCTTGAGTCCTCTAACTATTTGACCTACCAGCAAAATGGCTTCAGGAAAAATAGGTCCACCACCGGGGCACTGGCGTCTCTACTGGATGAACTTTTGACAAACATAGACAAGGGTGATCTTACTATCGCAGTCTTCCTTGATTTCAAGAAGGCATTTGATACGATCGACCACAAAATCCTCATGCATAAAATAGAACGAGCTGGGCTAGGCAATAGAGCACATAGCTTCCTCACAAATTACCTCAGCAATAGGAAACAATACACAAAACTAAGTGCACCAGCTCAACCACTCGAGAAATAAAAACAGGAGTTCCACAGGGCTCCACTCTGGGACCCCTACTGTTTCTAATATTTATAAATGACCTACCTCTAGTTTCCAACAAAGCATCTTTCACATTATTTGCCGATGATGCAGCTCTAACAATACATAACAATGACCTTGCCATAGCCGCAACCGAGGCTGAAATGGCGCTGGATGGAGTGAACACATGGTGCCATGAGAATAAACTAACGCTAAATGGCACTAAAACTGAATACATAATCTATGGAACCAAAGCCAGGAAGGTGAGGGCCCGGCCAATACAACTGCAGATGGGTGGCTTAGTGCTCCGTGAAGTGAACTCCTATAAGTACCTAGGCACAACTCTCGATGCGACTCTAACTGGTACCCAACAGCTGGCAAGACTTAACCAAACACTTGCACTAAAAATGAACACATTCAGAAAAATAAGGACATATGTAAGTGAGAATACTGCGCTGCAGCTGTACAAGTCAACAATATTACCGATTATAGACTACAATGATATCATCTATGGATTACTAACGAAGCAGCAAGAGACCAAATTACAAAGAACGCAAAACAGAGCCCTCAGAACAGTATTCCAAGGCAAGATACTAAGTGTGGTTGAAATGCATAGCAGAGCAGGGCTGGACACTCTGGATGTACGTAGGAACCTACACCTAATGACATTGATGTATAAACGTGCGAGTGATGACAAATACATAGATCGCACAACCAGGGTAACGAGAAGGGGGACATCGACTCTGCTCTGGGTGCCCAACCCTAATACAAATAAGTTAATCAGAGCTCCGATTTACAAAGGAAGTGTCATGTGGAATGAGCTCCCAACCAAAACCAGAGAAGCGGTTTCGATCCTTGCCTTTAAAAATGCATACAGAGCTCACCTGGTTATTCAGGCCCAAAACCTGGCACTGCAAATATATAATACGACCTGCTGAACGACCCATTGACTTCGCCCTCTCTCATGCCTGCTCTCTCCCTGCGTGTCCGCCCCCCCCTGCCCATGTACCCCTCCCCCCCCCATCCACATTTGACAAACAACTATTATAACTCAATGACTCGAGACCCGCTACCCCTACTTTAGACCCATTGTCACCACTGAATAACTACATCTTCAACCAGCAATGCACACAATATAAACCACAATACATGCACAACATGGCACTGTTTAAAGACTAGCCGTTATTAAAACCAAATCTAACTGATATACAAACACAGCATATGATTTAACCACTAGTGTACATTACTGCACACACTATCTTGATGCATATACCTTGCACTATGTTGAGTACCTATGCTGTACACTATGCAGCATAGGCTGCTCCCCCACTTTCTTTTATGTTCAGAATGGGTTGTGCTGCACACAATGCAACACATTCCACTTCCACTATGTACAGATAAAATGCGACCACTCCAACGGCTGGAAGACCAGTGCCCCGGCGCTGACAAAATATGTATTCAGATGAATAAAAATATTTACCCAAAAAAAAAATAGGCAGTGGCGGATTAACTACCACACGGGTCCCTGGGTTCAGTGTTAGTACACTCAAACCATCTTTTTCTATGCTCTCACCCCCCTTCCCTTCTGGGCCCCTAGGCTTATATTAAACCTACTCAGCCTAATGGTTGAAGTTGGATAGTCCGATGCTTTTGCACTTCTATCAATGTCTGAGATATATGTATATATAGAGATATATATATATATATATATATAACTTCCGAACGAGTGGAGTGAAAAGCCCCGCACATAGGGGGGGGGGGGGGTAGAGTGCATCATGCCGGTGTAGCAGGAAATTGCAAACCCTGAAAATCGCAAACCCCCACTTGTGATTTCCTAGACAATCACAGAGCCCTATGCCATATATGGAGATGGGGGTTTACATTTCCGAGGAAATCACATATCCCCCTGTAAATCCCAAACCCCCCATGTTTGGCAGTCTTTATCCTAATGAAAACATCTTTGTGATAGTCCCGTTCATAATTCGAACCACACATGCACTGAAAACAGCCTTTATTCACTGTGGCCATTCTAAAGGCCAGGTAAAGAGTAGGCAGTTTCCAGTACCCATGTTTTCCACTAGGTGGCGACCTCTGTTGAAGCAACGGCCAGGGGGCCAGGCTAGGTAAAGAGGTGCAGCAATATCCTGGTATTATCACTCAGTTTCAGGATCGGCAATGTAAACAATGTCATTAGCAAAATGGCCTTTTTAGTTCCAACTTCAGTCACCGCATACAGTAAATAGAACCATTTTAATATTCCAAATTCTTATTGCGCATGCACCAAATATCTCAATGAACCATTATTTACTTGTGTGTTAGTTGAATATTACAAAATGATACAAAGCATGTGGGGTTTGCGGTTTCATTTGGGGGTGGTTGTGATTTCCCCGGGGTGTGCACAATTTCCAGGGGTTTGTGATTTCCTGCTACACTGGTAGCCCCCCCCCCCCAACTCCAAGGAGTGGGATGGGGAGGGGGAGGGGAGGATTTGGACACTACACTCTTATCACTATCCATATATATCAGGTTGATCATTTTAATCTACTTTACATTAGCTTGAAGTAACTTTGACTTAAGATGGCTAACTTTGGAGATATTTATTTTGATGCCAAATTAATGTTGGCATTATTGTCAAAACTGTGAGCTCAGTAGACAGGCAGTAACTAGGTTCTATTAAAATGTCTTAGTATGCCCTTCTATAGAGCTATAAATACTTAATAAGTGCGCCAGTATCTAAGTCGGATATCTAGGTTCAGATATGGATAAGTCTTATCGGACTGTGCAACTTCAATCCATCTAGAGACCTGTGAATCACAGGCCCCTTCTTAGGGGCAATAGTACACGGATAGTTTTGCACACCTCGGAGTGTTCTATTTGAAATTTTGACGACCGGGATGATCTGAACGGTCTGGACCGTTATAGTCGATTGCGGCCCATGAGTGGCCCCTGTCATAAGTCCTTAGATGTTGGTAGTGCATAAAACCCCAACAATTGATCTATATGGGTCTCTGTATTGAAGTGTTAAAAAATCTTTGCTGGGATGTGGAAACCCCCAACCAACGAATGTCTGTTGCTATGGTGACCCATATATAGGTGACCCAACGAAGACGCCCTTCCTTGACCTCGCGCACCTGGTCACGGCGCATGCGCAGCTGGGCTACGACTACGGCGTGGCCGTGACGGGTCCCAGCTTCCGGTTCCTGGCGCAGGAGGCTGCTGGGCACGAGTACGACATGATGCGCAAGTACTGGATGACCGAAGGTGGGTGAGGCCTAAACAAGCCTATAGAACAAGTGTTGGGATGTCGCGTTATGGGCATTGACCACATGAATTTGCACAAGTGTTGGGATGTCACGTTATGGGCATTGACCACATGAATTTGCACAAGTGTTGGGATGTCACGTTATGGGCATTGACCACATGAATTTGCACAAGTGTTGGGATGTCATGTTATGGGCAATGACCACATCAATTTGCACAAGTGTCGGGATGTCGCGTTATGGGCAATGACCAAATCAATTTGCACAAGTGTTGGGATGTCGCGTTATGGGCAATGACCACATCAATTTGCACAAGTGTTGGGATGTCGCGTTATGGGCAATGACCACATCAATTGTGGTTGGTGTTTGCACAAGTGTGGGATGTCGTTTGGGCATGTGTGTTGTGTGGTGTTTTGGGTAATTGCACAGTGTGGATGTCGCGTTATGGGCATTGACCACATCAATTGCACAAGTGTGGGATGTCGTTATGGGATTGACCACATGATTTGCACAAGTGTCGGGATGTCGCGTTATGGGCAATGACCACATCAATTTGCACAAGTGTCGGGATGTCGCGTTATGGGCATTGACCACATGAATTTGCACAAGTGTCGGGATGTCGCGTTATGGGCATTGACCACATCAATTTGCACAAGTGTTGGGATGTCGCGTTATGGGCAATGACCACATCAATTTGCACAAGTGTTGGGATGTCGCGTTATGGGCAATGACCACATCAATTTGCACAAGTGTTGGGATGTCGCGTTATGGGCATTGACCACATGAATTTGCACAAGTGTTGGGATGTCGCGTTATGGGCAATGACCACATCAATTTGCACAAGTGTTGGGATGTCGCGTTATGGGCATTGACCACATCAATTTGCACAAGTGTGGGATGTCGCGTTATGGGCAATGACCACATTAATTTGCACAAGTGTTGGGATGTCGCGTTATGGGCAAGACCACATCAATTTGCACAAGTGTTGGGATGTCGCGTTATGGGCAATGACCACATCAATTTGCACAAGTGTTGGGATGTCGCGTTATGGGCAATGACCACATCAATTTGCACAAGTGTTGGGATGTCGCGTTATGGGCAATGACCACATCAATTTGCACAAGTGTCGGGATGTCGCGTTATGGGCATTGACCACATCAATTTGCACAAGTGTCGGGATGTCGCATTATGGGAATTGACCACATGAATTTGCACAAGTGTCAGGATGTCGCGTTATGGGCATTGACCACATCAATTTGCACAAGTGTTGGGATGTCGCGTTATGGGCAATGACCACATGAATTTGCACAAGTGTTGGGATGTCACATTATGGGCAATGACCACATCAATTTGCACAAGTGTTGGGATGTCGTGTTATGGGCAATGACCACATCAATTTGCACAAGTGTTGGGATGTCGCGTTATGGGCAATGACCACATCAATTTGCAGTCTAACACGCTAAATAATATATTGATCCAATGCTTATCTATCATAGCCCACTACTTTTGGAGGCACACAACATTTTGCATACTTTTAGGTCAAATATCTTCCACATTATCCAATTATCATAAAACATTAAGGCCCTGTCAGACCTCACCGGATTTGGGGAAACGGACAGAAACCGAACAAGTTTTGAACATGCACAAAACTAGGAACGAATGCCGCCGGACTGACGTACTGGTTTGAGTTTGTTTTGTCCGTTGGCTATCCATTCATGTCCGTTTCATGTCCATGTCATGTCCGTTCGTCCAGTGGCCATTGACTCGATAGCGCAACATTTTGACACATTTTAATACATTTTGATACTTATCCCCACCGGACTAGACAATTCTGTCCGTTGCTCAATCCGGCGAGGTGTGACAGCCGCTTTACTCCAAACTAAAAATAGAGTAGGCCTATACTATAATGGTAAACTTAGTATACTTATCTTAAGAAAATATGACAACACATTTTAAGCCAATATATTTTGCAACATCAGCCCTTTTCCTCTCTTCCCCCTCTCTTTCTCTGTCTCTCCATCCGCAGGTCAGCAGAGCCTCGTATTGGATACCAGTCATGGCATCCTGCGGGCACGGCAGGGCAAATTTGTCATCACCGAGAGGATGACTGCCGAGTTCTTCCTCAACCAGCGTCCATGTGACCTCATTATGATAAACAAGGTCAGCCCATACCAACAGAATCATTTGGCAATTCACATTGCGAAAAGGTATGATAGACGCTTTTCCACCACAAACCCGCCCTCTGATAGCAGTGATAATAACTACTGTTGTAGGTAGGAGTTCACTGTGCAGCATACTGTTAAAAAAGTATTATAGATGCTTTCCACCACCAACCCGCCCTCTGATAGCACTGATAATAACTACTGTTGTAGGTAGGAGTTCACTGTGCATCATACTCTGTTCAAAAGGTATTATAGACGATTTCCACCACCAACCCGCCCTGTGGCGGCAGTGGAATAAACTATTGTTGTGGGTAGATCAGTATTCACCATGCTCTCCTGAAAAATGTATCATAGAGGTTTTCCACAACCAACTTTCCCTCTAGTGGTGGTGATAAAAACAAATATTAATATGGGCTGTCACATTAGGGTTTTTTGCGGGAGCCTATGCCGGCATAGGCGCGTTACGTCATATACGTTGGTTGATTGATTGATTGGTGGTTGCTTTACGCCGTGTCGGCAGCATAGGCCATATTCACGGCGAGAAATGTTTGTTTTTTGTTCAAACCATCGCTTTTACATGTAAAAGCAGACAATCAATTATGTGCCAATAGACACTAATTAAATTAGAAAGCTCACAATCATATATCTGTGGTCAAGGGAAACAAATTCCCATAGAAAAAGAAAAGTTTCATTAATAATTAATAGAATCCATTTAGTAAACTATATAAGGTGGTACAGTCCAGCTGCCCTCAAAAAGGCTAAAATGTTTTCCTGTTTTACCTTAGTAAAAAGGTCATGCATACTGCCTGCAGTGTAGAACCGTTGGCGCAGGGCCAAAAAATCAACGCAACTTAGTAAAATGTGTTTGAGTGTCAGTGGGGACTGACACCCAATACATTCAGGGGGAGGTTCCCCCTGAGCAGAAAAGCATGTGTAAGCCACGAGTGGCCAACACGGCAGCGACTAAGGACCACTTGGTCCCGCCGACCTCCCGCATGAGTCTGTGGTGGCTTTCCCACAGATGGTTCAATTTCTTAAGTTTATTGATGTTTTAAGTTTTTTGTTTTCATCCCACTCATGTTGCCATTTGGATTTCATGTGGGTGGCTATTAGTGGTTTCAGATCAGAGTGAGGGATCAGACACGGTTCAAGATCACAGTTCAGGGCCTTCTTCGCAGCCCGATCAGCTCGTTCGTTTCCTTGTATGCCAGCATGGCCAGGCACCCAGCACAGGTGGATATCATACCCATCTGTTGTCAGTTGGTTCATTTTATAAATGACCGTTGCTAGAATAGGGTGATTCGTTTTCAGTCCAGCAACAGCCAGGAGGCAAGAGAAGGAATCACTGTATATAACATAGTTAGTGTGGTTGGATACCTCGATACACTCCAAAGCGAGAAGGAGTGCTCGGGCCTCTGCAGTGAAAATCGAGCTCTGATCGGGCAAACGTACACCAAATTTTTCCCGTCGGCAGACTGCCGCAGCAGCTACCCGGCTTTGGTCTTTCGAACCATCAGTGTATATGGAGAGGTGGTCTGCAAACTGGCCTTGAATCTCTGCATGCAGTCCTTGGTACTCGAGTGGATGTGTCCCAGATTTCCTCAGTTCCGTGAGTCGGAGGATAACCGATGGCTTTCTCAACGACCACGGGGGATGTTCTGGGACTTTGGCATCCTCCAACACATACGTTGGCACACGCCATATACGCTACTCATATGCTACTCATACGCTACTCATACGCCGCCAGATGCCGGCTTATGAGGCATACGCCGCCATACGCTTTCATAAATCCGTCCGTCCCCATTTTTTTGTGCATGCTAAAAAAATCTTGACCTATGGGAGCGTATGGTTCATAGGCTACTCATACGCCGGTGTACGCTCCTCGTACGCTAGGGGTGCGCCGGCATAGGTTACGCATACGCTCAACTTGCATCACCGGCGTATCTCTAGCGTATGTAGCGTACGCATAACCTACGAGTTACATATGGGAGCGTACTCCTAGCGTATGCACAGTATATTCCAAGCGTATGCCATAGGTCTGGACATCGATCTTGACTCATACGCTATGCATACGCTACGCATACACTACGCATACGCTACGCATACGCTATGCATACGCTATGCATACGCTACGCATACGCTATGCATACGCTACGCATAGGTTCCATATGCCAATCAAAACTGCCAAAAAATGTCACAGTATGCTCTCATACGCTCCTCGTACGCTCCTCATAGGTTACACACATACGCTCAAAAACACCCGATAGGTCACGAAAGGTCATCATAGGCCGGCATTCGCAGGCCTTAAACTAGATATTATATTATATTTTTCAACTCAAAGGTAGCGGGCTATCAATAAGACATATGTAAAGAATAATTGTTGCTTCATAAGCCCTGTTTACACGGGCGAGTTAAGTCGGCTTAACTAATTCGCCTCCTTTAGTTCGACTCAAATGGGTCGTGTGGACACTACGCTGAGGCGACTTAAGGCTAAGTCGCCTCATCTAGTTTGCTTCAAGTAAACCGCGTCGCGAGGTAGTATTGATGAAGCGAACTAGCTTAAGTCGGCCCATCTTGCCTGTGTGGACAGTAGCGGTTTACTTGAGGCGGATTAAGCACATCACACTATATATAATATAATTTGGTCTATGAACCTGTTAGAGGTGCACATATATTTTTTTCATGATATATTTTAAGGTTTTCACTGCCCAGCAGAAGTTTTGACCGTTCCAAACCAATACGATTCAGTCCATACATATCTAGGTCGAACCCACACTCTCTCGTGGTGACGTCGACTAACCGAAACTGGCGCTGGTTAGTATGGACTTGCTCATGCGCAGATATCGATTTCCGCCTTAAACCGCTCTGTGTGTGGACACGACACTAGTTCGCCTCCTCTAGTTCGCCTTATCTAGTTCGGCCTAAAGTTGTGGGTGTGAACACGGCTTTAGATTGTGAAATTAGGCTCTCATTTCATTAACCCGCTTTTTCGACCGTTTTTATATAGGGTTGGTATTCACCCGTGTACTGCGAGTACCGTGTGAATCCTTTATCTAGCTACGACTATGACTATTTCAGCCGATAGCGCTGCAGTCCTACGGGATGGCGCTGTCTCATAGAGTGGACAGGTCAGTGAAGAAGGCAATGCAGGTGGCACTGGCCGAGATGGCGGAAACAGGTCAAATGGACATCCTAGAACAGCATTGGTTCCAGGACACGAGTAAGTCCCTGCCTAGATACACCTGGGCCGCGTTCAGGGTAGGCCTCCGAGTCATCTCGGAGAAATTCCTGACATCACGCTAGTCTGAACGGCAAAAGCAGTCAGTTGCCTCGAAAATGGCCACCACCATAGGGGGCAGCCATTTGCAATGGAAAAGAAGTGCCCTGATTGGCTGAAACCACTGAATTTGGCAGCCATTTTCGAGGCACTGTTTGTCTCCAGTCTGAAAAGGGAGACGTCTCCGAGACGACTTGGAGGCATACCGTGAATGTAAATAAGCCAAGAGGTGTCTCCGAGATGTCTAGGAGGTGTACCCTGAATGCGGCCCAGTCACCCCTACCCAGAGTAGGAATTGAGTTTCAGTCACTTTTCGAGATAAATATAGTAGGGTGATTGTTATAACAAAATATAATCTACCTCACTTTAGCTTGAAGTAACTTTTATTTTAAATGATTAACTTTCGAGATAATTTAAGTGCAAACATGCAAACATTATTTTACCAAGCATGCCAAAACTCTGACACCATAGGGTTCAGCAGTATATGTAACAGGTTCTATTAAATTGCCTTAGTATTCCCTTCCATGCAGTAAGAAACATTATTTTACCAAGAATGCCAAAACTCTGACACCATAGGGTTCAGCAGTATATGTAACAGGTTCTATTAAATTGCCCCTTCCATGCAGTAAGAAATGATTAATAAGTGCACACATATTTAAGTAAGGTATCTAGAATCAAATTTAGATAAGTTTCTTTTTATTTGAAGTTTTGAGGCTTTCATCAGACTATGCAGCTGTAACTCCGAGCAAAGGCAACTCCAAATAGGAATTAACGGTGAGGGTAGTGGTTCCAATGCATAGTATGTATCTGTATTGTTTTAAAGACTAGTTAAGAGACCGAATCCCCCCTAAAAAAATCAAAAGAATTAATCAAAAGGGAGCTAAATGCACTGTTAGACCAACCAAAGAAAAATGATAGAAGACATACACTGATGATTAAAGCAAACTCTTAGAGGGTATAAATGCCAGGATTGATACACCCAGGAGGTAAACTTTAAACCTAAGAACCAAAAACTAATGACCATTAACACAAGGTGAAGGCAGTCAAGGAAAGTAACTATTGGTAACCAAACAAGTAACCAATTGTAGAAGTAACAAACTCACAGAGGGTAGGGACATGTGGGAGAAAGAATGCATGCAGTAGATAGTTACATAATAACTGAAAGTGATAAAACATGGAAGAACCACGACACTATTACTGTCTAGCAACAAACACAAGTCATTAGACTCAAGCGTTATGGACAGCATAAATGGGCCATTCATTGAAAGTGTGTCGTGACATGGAAACTAAAAGTGAAAACCTTCCAAATAATAGTAGAAAGCAATCCAAATAATAGCAGATTCAATGTTCATAATCAAGATTTACATGTTCTGCATATGTCAGGGTTGCTGAAAAAATAAGCTTATAAAATTTTGATCTTATACAATTTGAGCGATACATTAATATCATTCCTGTTTTGGGGGGTTTTTGGGGTTTTTTTTTTTGGTCCATTAGTTGTTTAAGCAGGGGAAATTTCAGTCATAGACGACTGGTCTTCCTCATTCCACTGCTGGTCGATGGAAAGCCCGGGCCTACACTTTTACCTACCCAAGGGATTTTTAACCTCCCATACCACATAGACATGGTATGAGAGCAACCGGCCTTTGATGACGCTGTAAGCTATACACAGCGGTGGAAATCCAAATTGGCAGAGCTGGGGGCACAGGGGCTGTTCAGAGAATCATCCAAATACACTGCGACAATCCTCCTCCCCCGAAAAACTAATCCCACAAAGAGAAACAGCATGTTCTATGCTCAGGTGAGTGCTGGAATGAAACAAGGAAGGAGACGGCTAAGTCAGCAGCATCTGCGCTCTATATGGAGACACCAAAGCAGGTCACCATGTCCATGTTCTGGGGACCTGTCACCATTCTGTTTATCGGCGTCGTCCTCAGCGTCTTCCTCTTCATCGCCGAGGTGCTCCACTACGGATACAAGGGTCAGGTGAGGATTGTTGTTGTTGCTTTATGTTCTAGCAACATCAAAGGTCAAATCAGGATAGGTACTGACTTGTGACAGTGCACACTCATGGCGACTTTATAGTACCATCCCACTGGGAGACTGGGCCACTGACACCATGACCCTATATCCTGCACAGTCACATTATGCTGATACTGTTCTAACCAGTCCTTGTCCTATCCTATTAATGCCGAGCGCCAGGCTAGGGTAGCGACAAGTATCAATTTGTTAAGTCATTGGTTTGACTTGACCAGCAATCAAACTCCCGACCTTCTGTACCGGTCCGGCCATCATGTCTGGTGGTGAGGTAAGGAGAACCTCAGTTAATGCTCCCACCTCACTAACCACTCAGTCTATTTTGTCCTTCTGAACAATAGCCGGTATACGTATAGCATGGTTCCCACTATTAGCTGGCTGAACGCGGGTGGTCGAGTCAGTATGAGTGCAGGCTTCCTGTGCAGAAGGTAGGGACTTAGAATCCCAGCCGAGTCAACCCAAGGACTTACAAAATTGATATTTGTTACTACCTACCCTGTCTCTCAACATTAATGGGATAGGACAAGGACTGGTTAACGCAGTGTCAGGATAATGTGAATGAGCTGGATATTGGGTCATGGTGCTGATGGCCTGGTCTCCCAGTGGGGCAGCTCTATAAAGTCATGAGTGTGCACTGTCACAAGTCAGTACCCATCCTGATATAACCTTAGATGTTGCCAGGACATAAACAAACTTTGTAAGCTTGTTTGTTTTTCAGGACTTTTTAACGACTTTTCAGGACCCGAGACAGCTCTTTTTCAGGGACCAAATACACAAACCCTATAGCATTCCTCATGAAATTGTCCATGCTGCACCAACCCTGTGAGGATGAAAACCAAGATAACAAAATAAAACATTATTTTAAATTGTCAGGCAACTATATTTTTATGACTTTTCATGAAATTTGGCCCTTTAACCACAATTTCTAAGGACCTTACAGTTACTTCATTAAATCAATTATCATAATGTAGTGAAGGCAGCAACCCAACAACAAAAACACAGGCAGAGCAGGGGAGGGAGGCGAGTGGTTCCGGTGACATCCGAGGCAGAAGTGGGTCCACCGATTCCAGAACCCCAGGGAAGGGGAGGAGGGGGGCGGAGGCGCCACCTAGCGGATTCGAACCCACCGGAACCAGTGATTCGATAATTCCCAGAACACCAGGGGGAGGCACTGCACTTCACCTACACCGGCATATCGAGGATATATGCGTGAATAAATATATATGTAGATGTACTGTATAAGAATTATACGAGTATATATTATATATAATATCCTGTATAATTCTTATACGATTATAATAGCCTGGAATCTTGATCCTGCTCCTCAGCACTCCCCTCAGTGATCGGGTGTTGGAGCTTGAACTAGTCTAAATAAAAGGTGTTCAGTTTGGTCATATTCTTAGTGCTCCCTAGATAAAAGATTCACCCGGTACTTGCAGTACAGGAGTGTACACAAACCCTATATAATAGCTGTCCAAAACTGCTTTAGTATGGAACCGGAAGTAGAAACTGTGGCTCCCCATGTCGGCACAGAGTTGGTGAGAATGCAAAAAGACAAGATGGCGGCGATAGAAAGCCGCCGATTTCACTTTTAAAGTCTATTAAACTATATGTTTTATTATATTTTCCAACTCAAAAGTAGCAGGTAAATATGAAGACATATTAAAGAATATATTTGTCTTTTTAAATTAAGCTTTATTTGCTCAGTTAATTTCCCAGGCATGTTGAAATTCTTCGCCAGCTTTTCTACTGGGTTGCTTTTCACCCCTGGGGCCATATGCATGTGTCGGGGTTAGCGCTGCGAAGTTGGTTCTTGGCGGGTTTACCGGGTTAGCGGCGATAACTCTGTATGTATGTGTCGGCATTAGACGAACACTGCAAGTTTAAAGGCATCTATGCTAACCCCAACCCATCTCAAGTTTAAAGTCGATGTTAGGGACCCATTATGCCCAAATCTATTCAATGCGATCATATTTAACAGAATTACATAGGCAATCAGTGAAATTGAATCAAATTAACCCTAAAATCGAACCGTTATTAACGCTGCCGCCACATTGGCGGCGTTATGTATATTGTCTAATCGACGAATGTAAAGTAAACAAATCGCCGCATCGACATCGATATCCATACTGTTGAAATCAACAAAACATCGCTGCCGCCGCATCGGCGGCAATGTATTAGGCCCAAATCTATTCAATGCGATCATATTTGACAGATTTGCATATGCAATAAGTGAAATTTAATCAAATTAACCCTAAAATCGAACCGTTATTAACGCTGCTGCCGCATTGGCGGCGTTATTCACATTGTCGAATCGACGAATGTAAAGTAAACAAATAGCAGTGCTCGCCAGCTACAGGCTCACCACTAAGGCTGATACGTTAACTAACCCCGCTGTGCTTTGGACACATATATACCCCGTGACACATCTGGAACACCAGCGTTAGATAACCCGGGACCCGCCTTTAACACCGGAGCCGATAAAATGTTGCTCATACATATGGCCCCTGTACTACATGTACGGGGTGAATCTTTGATCTAAGTGCTCCCACGCCCTCTCCGTCGTGGGAGTGTACATCATGACTGCTTCCCCCCCCCCCACACACACACGCACCCACATACACATACCCACTCCTCGCTCGGTGCTTCACCTGTCATATACTCTCCCTTCTATTCCTCCACATGACATTCCTTATTCCCGTATTCCCTTCATGTTCCACAAGCAGTCGCTAATATTCCTGAATATTCCGGAACATGGGAATATTTTTTATAAGTATCTGGTTATAATAAATAATCTCCCAACTTTTACGGCTTCCAGTACAGTCGTCAGAATCGTGATGGCGGACATCGCCTGGGGTCGAGAGAAGGAGAACTGGCAGGATAGTGGCAGTAAGGGAAATTGGACAAGTGAGCACAGCGAAACAATTATTCAATAAATCACAAGAAAGGAAACGCTCATTTTTCTTTCAAGTGACACATCCATGGAACAGTCATCCTGACCAAGTGGTTAAAGCACCAACGGTAAAACTAAAAGCATTTGAGAGAAGGCTGGATAGACAATGGAGAGGACACCCACAATTATAAGACTTCAGGGCTCCGTCCACCTCCATACGTGTGCAAAAGAATAAGGATCTTTTTCACCATAATGAGCTGGCATTAGATACCCAAAAGGGCCGAGATCAGCCAGAAGATCTGCAAGTTAATCTGTAAGTTAGTGCATGACGGACTTGATGCAAGGCTAACTCCAACGTAGTAGGACAGACTTACCATAAAACCTTGCGGTTAATTCGATTACATAGTCCGCTGGCTTTCAGTTTGACATTTTCTGCGATAAATATAGTAGTTTAATATTGGTCGCAAAAATCTATACCTTCCTTTACTTTGAAGTAACTTGTATTTTAAGTGGCTAACTTTTTAGATATTTGAAGTGCAAACAAGCTAAATTAATTCAAGTCTGACACCACAAGTTTCTGAAGTAAGATGTTCTATTAAATTGTCTCTGTATTCTATATGGTGACAAATGTTTGAATAGTGAACCAGTATCCAAGTTAGATATGTAGAATCATATGTAGATTATAGACTACATCACGGTTCCAGCGAAGCGGTGCATTGTGGGATGCATCAGAGCAAAACAAAGCCACGAGAAGCACATGGCATGCTAATACACTGGGTGCAGCTATGAAATGTGCTAGTTTCAGCTCATCTCAGCTCTTGTTTGAAACATAGAATACCAACTAAAAAAAATATATATAATAAATTAAGATATTAATCTTTTATCCAGCATTGCATTTACATCAATATAACCAGCACATTATATGCCATGTGCATTTAGATTTAGACAAATCTAGGCACTCAGACTAGTGTTAGAGCCATAGCCAGAGTCAGTTTTATTCATGTTTTTATTTATATTCTATGGTTTATGGAGAGTTGTGTCTTAAACACGTGTAAAATTGTCCGATTTGATACATGTGAACCGAGGTGAAATTACTATAATAAATTACAGACTGTCTATATAATGATAAGAGTTAAAATATAAAAACCCAAAGGCATATGAGGGATGTGTGAAATTGGTAAACTATTAGAGTATAGAATTTGTATAATTGGAGGGAGTGTCACTTCCGAGCTTGGCTAAGAACAGTCTTTGGAAGAGTCACCTCACATGCCCCCTCCCCCCCCACATGGTATTGTTATGATCATTGACCACTGCATTGTATTCTAATTGGAGGATTAAGTCATGTGACCACTGCATTGTACTGTGATTGATGGATGGAATCATGTGACCACGGCCATCTTGGATCTTGAGAAAACCTATATAAGCCAATAAATTGAAGAGTCTCATTCTCTTACTTTCACTCTAACCCTGTTTCCTTCATTACCTGTAGTGCTTTCACCTGTAGTTTTATTTCATTGAAATTCATTGACAAATGATAGATTAAATATTGCATTGTTCATAAAAATTCATTTAAAGCAAAATAATATGATGTAAAATGTTATCATAATTGATTAAATGTCATAGTCAGAGGTTGATAAATGGTTCATTTCTAGTGCATGAGTATGATTGAATGTTATCATATATTGCATGGAGATGTATTCATTGAAAGTCATGAGTTGCATTAACATTAATTGTCATGAGATGTATTTCAGATTGAAAGTGTCCTAGGCAGAGGTTGTCTACACAAGAGGTTCTTTTGAAAAAATCATGCACATATGAGTGTTGAATGTTGCATGAAAGATTCATTGAAATTCATGAGTTGCATTAACATTAATTGTCATGAGATGTATTTCAGATTGAAAGTATCCTAGGCAGAGGTTGTCTACACAAAAGGTTCTTTTGAAAAATCATGCACATATGAGTGTTGAATGTTGCATGAAAGATTCATTGAAAATTCATAGCATAATTGATTAACATTATCATGTATTACACTGTTAATTTGTTCCATTGACATTGACATATGATTGAACATTACATATATTATTAACTATTAACTATCTAAAACTATCATTGACATTAATTTGTTATAGGGACCTATTGATGATCCTTTGATATTAGATATATATCATTGACATTATTCATGTTGAGGAAACATATTAATGATCTTTTATACTGAAGAGTTATTTCATTGACATTATTCATGTTGAGGAGACATATTAATGATCTTTGTACTGGAGATTTATATTATTGACATTACTCATGTTATAGGGACATATTAATGATCATGATTTACAAAATAACAAAATTGTATTCATTTACAAAAATTGTTCATATAATCTATGAGGTTATAGATTTAAAGTTGAATTTAAAAATACTCAAACTAATATTATTGAATATAAACATAAAATTGGTATATTGTATCAGTGATTTCTATGTAAAAGAAGAAAGAAGTCATCCGTTGCCTTCTACAAACTATAGGTTCACCGGACCTGAAACATTGACATCAGTACGAACAGTCAACTATGCTCAGTGTGTGAGGAGCTGCAGCATATACTGATGGTCACTATGTTCGCAACAGAGTTCGGTAGGAACTTTGGCATATGTGACTGAGTCAATGATTTCACGTCAACAGTACGAGGAAATGCTAGGTTCACGAGGAGAACTAAAGCATATGCTGACCGTGTTTCCATTAGTCTTCGAGAAGATTTCAGCAATAACATTGACATTCGATGAACTTCGTATGCAGCACTATCAACGCGTAGCAGTTCTGGAGAACTGTACCACAAGCTGATCGTCAATATGTTCGCAACAGAGTTCGGTAGGAACTTTGGCATATGTGACTGAGTCGAGGATTTCGCTACAGCAATACGATGGACAATGCTAAGTTCAGTTAGAACTAACGCATATGCTGTGAGTGACTGGATCGTGTTGGTGATATTAAGCAACGCAGACGGACGAGTTCGCATAGAACTAACGCAGAGACAGTTATATTCAATATAAATTCACCGTTTCATGGTAGAAACGCCTTAACATCGATGATCGACGTCAACAAATACAGAACATTCTAACATTACTATTTAATACGTTAAACTTGAGCAAAAGCATGTAAATCTATTATTATTTAATGATATGGATAAGTATTATGGTTTTGAAGTTAAAAAAGAACCACTGTCATTGCTTTGTTTACATTATGCCGCCAAGTTACGCTATCGTATATGTGAATTTCTATTGATGCGATTATATTTGTTAATACTGATAATTGATGCTTTATTTTTGTACAGGAGCTACAAAAACACATATTGATTCATCTTTTGCCATTATTTCGGTATAAAACGACTTAAAATTGGTGAAATTGAAGATTTTGGTCTAAATTTGCAAGAAAATAGTCCCTGAAACTAGGTCATCGATTCAAACCGCTTAGGCCTTGTTTTCTCATTGACTTGAGTTCCGTAATGTTATTCCTAGGGAGACCTGTCGATCAACCACGCGTCTACCATCGACGTCCCAGGTCTTCTATGAGTTTAGCATTCGGTAAAACAAAATGCCTTGTACCAGCGTATCGATGTGAAGGGTTGACAGCAAATACCAAATCCGATTAAGCACTAATGTAAGGTCAATGCTAAGTGACTGGAGTGTGCCTTAGAATCGTTGCGGAACGACCTCTAAACCATCACAAAACTAAAAAATGCTCGGAATAAGCTAAAAATGGTGGCAAATGAATCGTATGCTTCTTAAGACATCATATATGTTATCAGCGGGGTAAAATAACACTTGAAACATAGTTAAAATTTAAATTATAAAAATAAAATATAGAATTATTTTATTAAATACCATAAAAAAAAAAGATGACAATTTTTGATTTTTTTTTTTTTTGCTCTCGAAGTCAGATGTACCTTATCTATTAGCGCGACTATTTCAGACTCAATTTATTATTTAGGTTGATGGAAGATAAAAGATTTAAAGATGACAACGTAGTACTGTGCACTTCTTTCTATACTGCTGGGCAGATGGTAAGAAGTGGAGGGGCGGAGTACGTTGTAAAATTGTCCGATTTGATACATGTGAACCGAGGTGAAATTACTATAATAAATTACAGACTGTCTATATAATGATAAGAGTTAAAATATAAAAACCCAAAGGCATATGAGGGATGTGTGAAATTGGTAAACTATTGTTCATTGAGTATAGAATTTGTATAATTAAATAGTCTTTGGAGGGAGTGTCACTTCCGAGTTTGACTAAGAACAGTCTTTGGAAGAGTCACCTCACATGCCCCCTCCCCCCCACATGGTATTGTTATGATCATTGACCACTGCATTGTATTCTAATTGGAGGATTAAGTCATGTGACCACTGCATTGTACTGTGATTGATGGATGGAATCATGTGACCACGGCCATCTTGGATCTTGAGAAAACCTATATAAGCCAATAAATTGAAGAGTCTCATTATCACCCTGTTTCCTTCATTACCTGTAGTGCTTTCATTTGACCTATTTACACCACCCACACCACCAGCCGGCACGTTTACAATATGCATTATATTATTATATTGCATACTTCCATCCATGTTTATGCCAAATTGTTATGTATTTCTAGTTTTTTTGAATAAAATGCCAGTTTTGCCCTACGCGTATCGGCAAACTCAATGGGCGTACGCCTTTGCTTTGCTCCCAACGCCGTTTTCAGCGCATGCGCAGTCGGAACCGTGATGTAGTCAATTGTTTTGTTTTTGAAAAGTTGTTTTCATCGGACTAAATAAAGGAAGTTCTCAGAAGCACCTCGACTTACACGCGTCATATTTCCTAACAGCTGAAGGAAAGCTATTCTGGGCCATCATGGGTATGTGTGTGTGGTGTTTTTTTTAATCTGACTTAATTTATACTGAATTGATGACCTGCACATCTCTTGATGCCATTTTAAACGAAATGATTGTCATAAATCTAATGGTCATATGCCTCAGTAAAGAATTCTAGCATAACAAATTGACGGACTGGCTCGCCTAATACGTGAGTTTTTTTTACGGTAGGACCTAAAGGGTGGGTCACCGCAATTTAACATGTATTCCTTACATGAATATTCATTGCCTTAAAGTTGCATAGTCCAAACGTTTTTAGTTTCTGCCATTTTTGTAAAAAAAGATAAATTATTTAGGTTGGTGATTATAATCTACCTTACTTTAGATTTAAGTAACTTTTATTTTATATGGCTAACTTTGCATATATTTGAAGCGAAATGAAGTGTCTTCCAGTGGGGCAGCACTATAAAGCCACCATGTGAGCAGTCATAATTTGGTGCGCATCTTAATATGACCTGATATGGTATTAGGGCATAAAGCCCCAACAAACAAACTCAGACGATAAAAGGGTTGAAAACAATTAAAACAGAATATTCTCCTAGCAGAGTGTACTGACTGGTCAATCAACCTAGGACTTTGGTTGGAGAGTATTGTATTTACAGAGATGAAAGTGATCACGGGGAAAAGATCGGAATCCGACAGCAAGTGGACGATAATGTCTCAAGGAGTTGAAGGACCCTGAAACGCTCTCCAAGGATCGTCTGTATTGACTGGTCAGTAGATGGAGCTAGAATAGTGCTAGGATAGTATTGGATGAACCCGGGGTTCTGGGATTTTTCCGTGCTTCCCTGACAATTTTAAGCCTATCAAAGAATTTCCGCGATTTCGTAGGGTATGCAGGTATTGCAATACCTCAGGGAGTTTGACGCCCCTGCCCGGCAGAGTTGTAAACCACTGCCTTGTGGTACAGGTTCTTGACAGAACAGAAAGCTAAGGGAGCAAACCCTGAACAGAAAACCATGTCACTATGGCAGCATCAAGGGCGGATAATGTATGGAACTCCCAACACTTTTGCAGGCAGCTTTCATGAAATGTACAAATAAGGAAATACTCGAACGGACAAGACAGCCCTCTATGGAATATCTTCTGATCAAAAAGAATCTCCGGTGGACTGGACACCTCATGAGGATGTCATCAGACAGGCTACCAAAGCAGATCCTCTACTCTCAACTGTCTTCTGGTTACAGAAAGAGAGCGCGCCCTCATCTCTGGTTCAAGGATACCATCAAGAGAAACCTGAAACTGCGAGACATTAAGGCCGACTCATGGACATCACTCTCACAGCAGAGAGCTAAATGGAGAGCGACAGTCAAGTAATGAAAGCAGTCTTTGTCACATCGCGACCGACAGCATGATGATGATGATGATGATGATGTCACAAAGCAGTTACCACAGATGGCACCGGAGGAGTAAACCCGAATTTAAAAAAATCGGCACCTCATATTATATATTAAGATGATTAGACACCAATCTTGGTAAAAAGCTAACCTAAGAAGTGATGACTACTAAACAAAACCCAACACTCCTCACTAAAACACTTTTGCAATGAAAATGGTGTTTCATGAGCACTGGTGGGCATTTGTAACTTCAAACTCTCTACTGACCTGTTCCGAAAGCAACCGTATTACACCTCACCTATGGTTGTTAGTTAGGCACATTTTAACATCCTTCTCAACCATATCTTTTTAACGCTTGATGGATGGGGGAGGCTCTGTAGTTGCCTGTCTATTGGCATGTCATAAGGCCGGTGCCCCGAGTGTGGAAAATGAACAGCAACCAGCGGTAAGCCACCACCGTGTCGGCCCGACGGTGGCAAATATGGGGGAAAAAGAACGGCAAAGAGGGGCGGACCACCACCATCAGCCCGACAGTGGCAAATATGTGGAAAATGAATGGCAACCAGTGGCGAACCACCACCGTCAGTACGACGGTGGAAAATATGTGGAAAATGAATGGCAACCAGCGGTGGGGCACCACCGTCGGTCCGACGGTGGCAAATATGTGGAAAATTAACGGCAACCAGCGGCGGGCCACCACCGATGGCCCAACGGTGGCAAATATGTGGAAAAAGAATGGCAAAGAGCGGCGGACTACCATGGTCGGTCCGATGGTGGCCCGACGGTGGAAAATGTCCTCTGACCATACAACCAATAGCCAATGTCGGACCGACAGCTGTGTGCTATCTGAGACTGAGCTAAGGCCAAATAAATTTGTTTAAATTGATCGTCCTTTTGAAATAAAAATCTGGGTTGGGCGGGCAGTTTTTATATTATTTTATTTTTTCTTCCTCCACTCTTGATCCTGCTCCATCCCCTTCCCAGTTCCCTTCCTATTACCCCTCAAATCCCTCTACATTCCTTTCCCTCACTGCACTGTCCATTTCCTTCTCCACTCCCCTTTCTATTACTCACTCCATCCACCCCACTCTCCACTCGGACTCCCCTTTCCATTTCCCACACCTGCCCTCTCCATTTAACAGGGTTTTTGGTTCAAATCAGGGGCGGTCGATTTTTCAGGCACTTGTGGGGACGATCACCATTTAAACAGTATTTTCTAAGGACCATGCCAGCCACCAACCCTTGTTTTGGTTTCCTGTCAACATTCATATGAATAAACACATATAGCAAAGCAAAAATATAAAAAATAAAGATATGAATTATTCGCGGATTTTTTTAACATCATAAATTTCGGATTATAAAATTCATCGGAAACCAGCAAAATTGAGGGGGGGGGGGAGATTTTGTATCCACGAATATAGTTAATTCGTGAAGTTATTTATTATTGTCAATGTCAATTGTAGTCCAACAGAAATAGGGGCCTACCATGGGACCTCGTTTTTGAGTTTTTTTAAATTGTTGATTATTGATGTTTAGGGCATATATATTCAGAATATGCAGGGTGATCATGTCACCCATGAGCATTTTGTGCCAGAAGGCCAAATCTAAGATGGCCACCACCGAATCAGAGACAATCTATCTCCCTCATATCTTCGTGAATAAATCGGATAGAAAAATGAAATGATCGATTGATTGTTGGAATTTTATGTCCTTGCAACATCTAAGGTCATATCAGGACACGTACCAACCCAGATACCACACAGCCGTCGGGCCGACATTGGCTATTGGTCGCGCAGTCGCCACATATTTGCCACCGTCTGGCCGACACTAGTGGTCCGCTGCTTTTTGCCGTTTTCCCCCCATATATTTGCCACCATCGGGCCACCGTCGGGCCGACGGTCGTGGCCCGCCACTGATTGCCATTCATTTTCCACTTATTTGCCCCCGTCAGGCCGACGGTGGTGGTCCGCCACTCTTGGGTTTTTTCCCCCACATATTTGCCACCGTCGGGCTGATGGTGGTGGCCCGCCGCTCTTTGCCTTTTTGCGACCAGGTATAGGAAAGATGATACACGCAGTGTAGGAGGCTCCGTAAAAATAGTGTGGATTACTGATGAAAACACAGTGCTAATTACCAAGAAAGCGCACAAAGGTGTAGCCCTAAGCACTAAGACCAACAGAAATGATGCAAATGATGCATTACTAGGATAATAAGGAGGAAATCTGA
The DNA here is from genome assembly GCA_030323885.1 of Branchipolynoe longqiensis. Taxonomy (NCBI): domain Eukaryota; kingdom Metazoa; phylum Annelida; class Polychaeta; order Phyllodocida; family Polynoidae; genus Branchipolynoe; species Branchipolynoe longqiensis. The sequence goes on along the minus strand of CM059197.1, from coordinate 6,561,539 downwards.
ACGAAACACAACGTACCGGAGTGGACGTCGATCGATCGACGGGCGAAAATACAGCAGGTAGGCCTGACTGTTAAATAAATTTAAAAATGCGTACCCCTAAGCGCTAAGACCCACCTTGCTAATTCTAAGCACTACGACCAACAGGAATGCTGCAAATGATGCATTACTAGGATAATAAGGAGGAAATCCTAACAAAAGACAGAATGAACGGGATCGAATGTCGATCGATTGGTGGGTGTAAATACAGCAGGTTTGCCCGACCGTTAAAAAATGGTGGCAGCCGCATATACGTGACACTGACACTATAGTGACAGTATGAGGCAGCGATTTGCGGCGATCGGTGACGGTTTGAATCTGGCTCGATGTTGACACATACGCAGATGATGCTTTGACGCATGCACAGAAGCGATGTGGAGAACTGAAACTGGTGGAGAACTGAAACCATGACACCGCCGTTGGCCCAACGGCGGGCCAGTGGACAAAACAATGTCGGCCCGACGGCGGTTTGCCACCGTTGGCCCGACGGCTGTGTGCTATCTGGGGACGTGTGACAGTGCGCACTCATGCTGGTACTTCTGCTGAACTAATTGACATTGCCAACTATATTCACGGATCAAAGATCTCCCCAACATCTAGGCTGTTTTCCGTGATTTTTGATAATCCACAATTTATGTGGTCAGTGAAAAGACGAAGCCAGGAGCTGGATCACAAATATTGTTGTATTACAATTTTCATTGTACTACAAGTACCGTTGTAGTACCCTTGGAATTATATTAGCACGGTCATTATACTGTCTCGATTTCTATTAATTAAGAGCGGCTAACAGGTCCAAGGCCTATTATAGCTCTATCCTATTGATTGATTCATTGCAACTGTCATGGTATTCAAATGACTGTTGCATTACAGTTGCTGTTGTATTGCATTACAGTTGCACTGCATTTTAGTTGCTGTAGTATTCAGTTGCCATTGCATTAGTTGCTGTAGTATAACAGTTGTGTTGTATAACAAATACTGTTGCATTATAGTTGTTGTATTACAGTTGCTGTTGTAATAGTTGTATTGTATTAGTTGTTGTGGTAGTTGTATTGCATTACAGTTGTACTAGTGTTGTATTAAAGTTGCTGTTGTTGTACAGGTGTATTGTATTCCAGTTGTTGTGGTAGTTGTATTTTATTACAGTTGTTGTACTAGTGTTGTATTAAAGTTGCTGTTGTTGTGCAGTTGTATTGTATTCCATTTGTTGTGGTAGTTGTATAGACAAGTTCACCATTCCGATTGCGCATGCATTGAAAACGGCGTTTGCAGCAAAGCAAGGGCGTACGGCCATTGAGTTTGCCGGTACTCGCAGGGCAAAACTTCTATTTTATTCAAAATTAATAAAAATGTATAACAATTTGTCACAAACATGGATGGATGGAGGCAATATCATAATATAATGAATATGTTTAAGACACAACTCTCCATAATTAAGCATTTTGAGCTAAGAAACATACAATTTCAGTCACTTTACAGGCGGATGTTTACATCACCATTGATTAGACATAAGTAACTCTTGTTCTAAATATTAAAACGTCAAATGTGTCAACAAAAACTTATGTATAATTAACCCTCCACATTTCCTAGCCCAACAAATGTTATTAACCATATGATATAAATAAAAACATGAATAAAACTGACTCTGGCTATGGCTCTAACACGAGTCTGACTGCCCAGATTTTTCTCAATCTAAACGCAGATGGTATAAGATGTGCTGATTAGATTGATCTAAATCCAATGCTACATAAAAGATTAACATCTTAATTTATTATATATATTTTTTTAGTTGGTATTCTGTTTCAAACAAGTGTGAGATGAGCTGAAACTAGCATATTTCATAGCTGCACCCAGTGTATTAGCAGTAGGCAAGTGCTTCGCGGGGATTTGTTTATCTTCCACGCATCCCACAATGCACCGCGTGCATGGAATGGCTAGTCTATTGTATTACAGCTGTTGTAGCAGTGTTGTATTAAAGTTGCTTTTGTTGTACAGTTGTATTGTATTATAGTTGTTCTAGTAAGTTGGCATTGCATTACAGTTGTTGCATTACAGTAAATGTTATGCAACTGTAATATAACAGCAACTGTAATATAACAGCAACTGTAGTACAATTGTAATACAACGGTAATAACAAAGTTTAATCAAGTTGTATTACAATTTTTATTATATTGAAATTGCTATTGCTTTACAATCGCTATTGTATTACAACTGCTATTACATTACAATTGTTATGAAGCAAGTATGAAACCCACAGGATGCATGACATATAGATGCGCAAAATGATCATCTAGTAACTAAATTCTTATTTGGTATGATAATTATAATAACAAATTATGACCTACCCCTTCCAAACCCCCCCCTCCCCCACAATACTTTGTATTCCATGACCAGACTGCCTTTAAATTCTGAGCTCCTGTATAGGACATCGCTTTTAAATAATGAACAACTGTCGCTCTGAGGAAAAGCAGGATTGGCCTATAATTTCCGAATTGTGGTTGATCCGGCAGGAAGCCCGAGACGCTCACCTCTCCGAGCAACGTATGCTCCCTCCTCCTCCTCCTCCCTCGCTTGACCTGCATTCGGGCTCCAGACTCATCCTGTATGGATTTTACATCTTACATGCCCGCTTCCACCCATGATTCACCCATGTCACAAAGCATTAAAGAAGTCAAAAAGGCACCCACATCAACCAGGAAGATGCAGAGAACCCGAAGAGCCATAGCACCTAGGCCGCCCAGCAAAGCGCGCCACTAGGAAAGCAACCGCCACGCCACGAGCCGACCCGAGTGAGTCTCTCGACTCGCAAGATGGCGGCGCATCCCCGCGGCCTACCGCACCGCCAGCCGTCCCTACCCATGCCCCGTCACCGCTCCTAGCGCCGAGACGACATTCACGGCCCCGGCCGGCATGCCGCATACCACCGACAACACAACACGACGAAGACGACTACGGCAGGGGCACCCGCCCAACGGCCGAGGAGGCGGTACGTCTCGCCGTCGCGACGGCAGACAGCAAGGCACGGGCAACGAAGACAGGATCAGTACCCAGAGATGGAGACACTGTGGCTGATGACAAAGGCATGGAACTGCGGCATTCATTACTACAGTGGCGTGAGTTACGAGGAGGCGCGGAGATGGTCCGAGGTTGCACTGACACTCCTCAAACACTTGACCACTCTGCAGGGAAACCACGCCAAGCCAATGAATACCATCTACTCGGACATTCTGGCAAAGGTGGACACATCTAAAAGGTAGTGGTTGGTTTAGGCGAACACACTTTAGACAGATGGAACATTGGCAAAACAAACCAAGTAAGTTGTCGCCCGTATTTCATCAACCGGGTGCCGACTAGCTGTATTATCGCCCCATGTGTGATGACAGCTCCGGCTCTGTCTTCTGACAGCTTGACAGCTGAACAGCCTTTATTGCATTGGGACACCATAATTATAACCAACTGAGGGGGTTCCCAAGTGAATTCGATTGGCGACTGTAGTGGGCTGGTTGGCAACTGGTCTAGGCAAATATATGAACAGAATTATCTGCTCTAAACCGTTGAATTTTCCGGTCCGCGAGATAGCATATCACGGTCGCCATTGTTGTTTTACTGTGGTGGGACCCTTCCTGCTCGAATAACACTATTGTTTTTAGCGTCATTGCCCTGTTGAAGCCCGGGAATGCTGGAGGATACGGATTCTTGTGTAGATTGGTTCTTACAAGTTCATCAAACAGGAATTTGTGACAGATTTATCAGGGTTAAACCGCTGTATTTTCCGGTATGCCAGATTTGACAGTCGCCATTGGTTGATTGTTGTCGGTCGTCCGGCTCGATTATCGCTATTATATTTAGCGTCGTTATCGTGTTGAAACCCAAGAATGCTGAAGGACACGAATTTTGCGGCGACTTGGTTTTTACAAGTTCATCATACAAATGATTCGTGCATTTAGTGGCGTTTTTCGAGCTAAACATGGATATTTTATAATTAAACATGCGTGGTTGTACGGCGCTGTTCACTGCCATGACACTACCCGAGGCAACTACACCACATAGGAGGATGGAGGGATTCGAACCTGACTCCCTTGGATCTGACACTCATTGGGTGCCGGATCACTCCCTACTGTTTGGCCGAGCGACCTGGCACCTGTGCGAATGTCATGGAAAATGGTTCCACCAGGGAGGAAGTGCATGGTTAGACCAAAGCCAGCAGCTACCCACCAGCCAGTAACCCTCCTCCCAACGACACTGACTGACACCCACGTCACCCAAGCCAAACTGATGCCAACGACATCACCCATGTCCATGATGCCACCCGCATCACTCTCCTCGGCGATGTCACCCACATCCATAATGTCACCCACGTCAACATGAGTGAGCAGGAGCGTGGGTAACCCCTGTGTTGTCCCCGGCGCGGGCCGTCTCCATCTTCGTGCCCGCCATCGCCGGGTCGCCCATCTGCGCTTGGCAGGGCGCCACCGACCTTGTGCCCGCGCCCGGTGATGCCTCGGCTTTCCTCCGCCGGGCCGCCCGCGGCGGGGCCGCCGCATATACCCTGCACGGCCTCCGCAGAGGCGCGGCTCAGGCCTGTGCTTCGAGGGGGGTGGACCTCTCAGCAATAATGGCACAGGGAACCTGGGAGTCCGAGGCGATACATGCATACATCCCCAAGCACGTGCCAGCCGACGCCCCGAGAGCCTTGGCCTTGTGTTTTGGGTCGGCTCCCGGGCCTACCTCCTCCCAGGGTCGTCCATCTCCTTCCACCGACATAGATCAGGTGGACTGAGTCATGAACACTGTCATATAACATTAGACTTGTACCCTGTGTCATTTTCAAATAAACCCCCTTCTTCCCATACCTGTCTCGGTCTTCCTTTGTCCGGATCGGCCCATAATTTCCGAATTGTGGTTGATCCAGCGGGAAGCCCGAGACGCTCACCTCTCCGAGCAACGTATGCTCCCTCCTCCTCCTCCCTCCTCCCTCGCTTGACCTGCATTCGGGCTCCAGACTCATCCTGTATGGATTTTACCACGCCCGCCCACCCTCTTTATTAACTCCACTGCGTGGGGGTCAGCTCCCGGGCCTACCTCCTCCCAGGGTCGTCCATCTCCTTCCGCCGACATAGATCAGGTGGACTGAGTCATGAACACTGTCATATAACATTAGACTTGTACCCTGTGTCATTTTCAAATAAACCCCCTTCTTGCCATACCTGTCTCGGTCTTCCTTTGTCCGGATCTATGTGTAGACTTGAAATAAAATATGATTCTATGTTTAAATATATCTCTAAATATATAGGCAGGCATCAAGATCAACTGTAAAAATTGGTTTATTACACTTCCCAATCAAGTAAAAGCTTCTCTCCATCACATCAATGTTCGATATTCTCATTCATTTTGAGGTATTGCTGATTTATTTCTATGGGCGCATCCGTTCAAAGGTATTATTGTCCTTCGCGACATAGTCATATGGGTATGGCGACGGGATGGTCGAGACCTCGTTCAGCGCGCTCATCTGTAAACAAAGGAACAACAAAAGTACTTAAAGTTGCATAGTCCGATAGGTTTTGAGTTTCTGTCATTTTCTGAGATAAACATATTAGGGTGATCATTATAATCTACCCTACTTTCACTTGAAGTAACTTTTATTTTAAATAGCTAACTTTTGAGATATTTGAAGTGCAAGCAAGCAAAATTAGTTTTGGCTATGTTTCTGCAGTAATAGGTTCTATTAAATTGCCTCAGTATTCCCTTCTATGTGGTGACAAATGTTTAACAAGTGCACCGGTATTTAAGTTAGATATGTAGAATCAAATTGAGATACTTGTTTTGGTTTTGAAAATTTGATGCTTCATTGGACTATGCAGCTTTAAGTAGACAGATCTGCCAGCACCCACCCTATTGTCAGACATTCCAGCACAAATCTCAGATACACATGATAGAATAAAAACGATGCATGCACAGCCATTAGCCATAACTTCCACACACCCACCCTCACAAAACAATATGTTTACCATCGTTCCCACTATTTATAAGGTTGGGGGTTTTCTTCTCGACTTTTCAAGGACTTTTCAGGACTCAAGACAGCTCTTTTTAAATTTAAGGACCGAATACAAAAATCCTACGGCCATCCTTATGAATTTGTGGCTGCTGCAACCCTGTGACTGTGAGGGGCGAGGATGCTGGAATCATGATCATCTACTGACCATCAAAAAGTTAACGAATCATGGAGAATTCAGCAACAAAGGGTCACAGAAAAAATCATTATCTGTAAACCAAGATTACAAATTTAATACATGTTTTCAAATTGTCATGCAACTATATATTCATGACGTTTCAAAATATTCGGCCCCTTTTAACTTTTAAGGAGTATCCAGTACTTCACTTTTAAAATTATATAATTTAAATAAATGGTAGGTTCTTAAGGACCAGTCCGAGCCTTGTTTATTTGTTTTGTCAACACTAGAACACTGGTCTTCCGGCAATACATTAGGTTTTTACATAATTCAGGGACGGAAATGGGCTTGGGGGGGGGGCCGAAATGGGCGAGTGATCAATTTTAACGATGGTTAGGTGCGCGACAATACAGTCACAATAATGACAGCAGAACAATGTCCAAGCAGAGTGTAATACTTGGCTAGAGGCATGGTGCTAAAACTATGCATGGAGACAGGCCTGACTTCCGGGAATTTTTCGCGATTCCCTAACAGTGCTAAGCCTATAGGAGAATTTCTGCATTTTCGCAGAACTCCAGTCCTTATTCTTTGTTCATTTCGGTTTTATGTCAAGTTTTCTTTGTTCATTTCGGTTTTATGTCATGTTTTCAGCTTCATCACGATCGTACAATTCGGCTTTCGAGAGAACACAGGACCAACAAGGTCATATCAGGACAGTCCAGTAGGGCTACTTGCATATCCTTCGGGGGTTATGACTGAACAATTTCTGATATAGAGCCCTGGCATTTTGTGATAGTCAATCCGAAATTATCAACAAATTGCGGAAATCTGCGAAATTGCGGAGATCTTTCATCTCTGAATTAGTTGGATTTGCCATGTGAAATAAGTATCTGTATGCGTTGATAAGAAGCTAGGATTGAACGATGATTATACATATTTAGAATCACAGTGACGAATGAGAAACAACTGTTGACAATATAATGACTTGTGAAATCTTGTCAATAGTTGTGATGTGTGAAGGGGTTTTGGTAGTGGGATAGTGATATAGACTGGTTGATAGATTCTCCTATAGGGGCCTGGGGGGCTTGTGCACTTGAACCAACTAAAGCTCAGATAACAAACAACCACCAACATGATATTTCATTGTCATAGTTTTGCCAATTTGATGACACCCAATTCAGTGATTGCTTATGTTATACTGGCATACCATAATGAAAAAAACTATTGCAATTTTGGATCGAAAGAACTCCTAGCGCCATGTATATCTTTTTTTATATATTTGTGTGGAAGGTCCGGAATTCGAAACCCGGCCGAATCAAATCAGTGACTTACAGAATTTATATGTGACGCTACCTAGCCTGGTGCTTGGCATTAACAGGATAGGGCAAGGACTGGTTAGCTCAGTATCAGGATAATGTGACTGTGTGGGAAATTGGGTTATGGTGCCAGTGCCATGGTCTCTCACTGGGGCAGCACTATAAGGTTGCCATGAGTGTGCACTGCCACAAGTCAATACTAATCCTGATATGACCGTATGTGTTGCCAGGATGTAAAGCCCCAACAAACAAACTTAATTTTTGTTTGATTTTGTAGATTAGTTGAAGCAGGGAAAATTCCAATTGCGGACAATTGGTCCTCCTCATTCCACTGCTCTCTGCCCTATCCCAGTAATGCCGAGTGTCAGGCCAGGTAGTGACAAGTAGCAACTTTTAAGTCATTGGATTGACTCGGCCAGGATTCAAGGTGAAATGGTGCTATGATTTGAATTAGATTAGTTTGGGGGCGTCCCTACCTCTACTTTATCCAGGCGCCATCCAGAGGCTCCCATGTTGTCGAGAAGTTGCTCCATTGTTCGCACTCCAATCACCACAGACGGCACAGCGGGTCGCTGCAGCAGCCACCGCAACGCCACCTGTGCGACGGTCTTACCTGCAAATGGAGCCAGTCAAGTATTGCTCTCTACCGAAGTAAAAAAAAATTGTAACATAACTATTTGAAAGAATTTATCAGACCCTTCTACAGGCCTAGTGATGAGGTCACCATGTTTCACTATCTACCTATTATAAGCACCTATTCCGCCCCCTCCCCCAAACACAGCATGTTCCTTCCACACTTGCGCTCTCCCTTACCGGCTGCCAACAAACAAGTTTTCCACCTTCCAAATTATTTGCCCAACAACATCAGAAAATGCTCTTTCTAGCCTGCATATCGGTCAGGTGGTATTGCTATAAATATAGACACTGACCACTACTAGACTACTAACTAACTGAAACTTACAATCCTCCAATCATAGTTTATCCTGCAAGTACTAACAACTACTTCACTTGGTCAAAAACACACCCTAGGTATTAACCTTTAAACACAACCCTGCACCTAACCACACTGCATCTAACAGAATCAATCAAACCTTCTACTACCACTGCATCTCAAAATGCTAGCCCGAACAACATAACAATTAGGCAATTCACACTACAGGCATACAAGCATGCAAAGGGAAACTATATGTCTAACCACTCCGTAACTTAATGATCTAATCAATACACATGTATGTAGGCAACATATAAATACTATTGGAATGATTAATATTGTTATTTCGGCTGACTTGAACTCCTGATGATAACATCAGACTACATATACATACATTGTAAATAACCATATTGTCACATGGCTGGAAGACCAGTCCCACGGTGCTGGCAAAATACTGAATAAACTATATTCACAACAACAAAGTTGAGGTTCTTTTAATAGAAATAAAAGAAACTCAATTCCCATAATTAAGCACTCTCCTAAAAATAGCTGCTACGATTTGTCCCAAAAGGCATGCCCTTCAAATAAGTGTCCTACCAGAATAAACAAATGCCTTTCTTAGATGTGTCTAAAAAAAAACCCACAACATCTGAGTAAGCATAAATAAATCGCCTGAATAAGAGGCTTTTCCAAACAAGGACCGCCTTTCAAATAGGCAGTTTCCACCAAGCGCAAGCAACCATCCCTGAATAAGCGTTATCACCAAATAAGCACCCACTTCAAACTGCTTCTTGTTAAGTAACTGCCATACCTGGAAGAAGTGCCTCTTCGAAAAAAGTACTTTGCTTGAAATAAGCGCTTATTTGCTTCTTTTAAGAAACAGGGCTCTCCTAAGTTTTCAGCTTCATCACGATCGTACAATTCGGCTTACGAGACAACACAGGAACAACAATTGGACATAACAAAAGTTTATTACGTAGAAAACAAATCTTTTCTCAAGGAGCTCTAAGGTTGAATCTCTTTTTGGCATTCTTGCCTTAATACATTGTCAGATCAGAATCACGTGTTGTACATAAGGAGAGCGAGTGGTCAAATTGGTCAGCATCGAGGTGCTGGGTGCGCAGTTGACCGTAGTCGGCCCGAGGCAACTAGTATCAAATGAAAAAGCGCACATATTAACATCATTACAAAAATAGGATAGTAGTGACATATATGAATCAGGCAGGACTTTAACTAGTAGCAGCTCTCAACCCAACAGGAGAGAGAGCTGGGGCAGCACTTATACGCACTGGTTTAAGGTAGAGCTTTACCGCATCAGATTGCCAGGTACCCGTGGTCATTATCTTATCGATCGTTAAGCCCAAACCTTGACATGCCTGAGCTGAACCTCTTCTCAGGCTATGTAAAGTGAAGCCTTTATCTTGAGCAAATACCACACCCGAAGCTATTCTCAGGGCTCTTAGGAGAATATTAGCTGTGAGATGGAGGCCGGAAGGAAGCATGAATGCTGGATCAGTAGGTGAGATCGTTACTGTTTTTATATAACTGTTCCAGGCCGCTACTGGGCAGCATATTGAACCATCGATAGCAGGAAGTCTAAATAATATAGGAGAGTCTGATATAGATTTGTTTTGGTAGATCTAACAGTAACAAATAGAACATTATTAATTACTTGTATGTCGGCAAATCTCAAGACATGTTGCGTATTCTGTACATTTTCTGAGAGAACTACTAAATTACTCTGTCTCAGCATGGTTAATAAACAAATCAGCAATGCCACGACCAGAACCATAGGCGGGGGCGTCAGTGAAATTAGGAATGCAATTATGGCTTTAAGATCATCAGGAGTCAGTGCAGGAGCTCTTACTGGGACATCAGCCAAATTTTTGCACAGGCCCCGCTTCATGGTTCTGATCTCGTGTGCATCAAAGGCCGATTCGTCTCATGAAGCTGCTGTTACCCAAGTCCTTACAGAGCTGAAATAGTTAAGTATTTCTCCTGGGGACTTAAGCTGATCACTGAGGAGCAGAAGAAAAGACAGTAAATCATATGTTGATGGTGAGTGAACATTTACAGCGTGTGCATTACAGAAATCAATATATAAATTAATGTGGGACACTCTATTCATCCATGTCCTTGTGGCTAGCGCGCTGGAGAAAGTGTTGAGAAGCCGCTGATGGTGCATCAACGAATAGCCTGGAGGATAGAGCAAAAATAGTACTATCTTCCATGCGTTACGCTATTGGAATCTCAATTAAGTTTAGCGACTTACATAGTTTATGTGCTATTTGTTTGCTTACCGATGAGTCAAATGATCTACTTAGCGCATCTGCTAATATCAAAGTTGCACCCGACTTGTGCTTAATTTCAATTTCAAAGTTTAATTTAGCAGCCAGGAGCCAGAGCTGCCTGGCACGTGTGCACAAGATTGGGTCTTTACCTCTGCATGTTTCTAATACTTGCTGCGACGCAGAATTATCAGTATTGACTATTATGAGAAAGTTATGAGGATCTGGGGGAAGAAGATTCACTACCGCATGGACCAGGTTTAGCGCTTCCAGCTGCGATATATTTAGATTGCACCCACGAAGCTCAACACTATACTCCGCTACATAATAGTTACTTTTTGAGAACGCCCTGCCTGCCTTCAGGGTCGAGTCACACTCGATCACCCACTGCTCGCGCGCTGCCTTGGGCAACAACTGTACACCATTATAGGCCTCCGCAAACTTATAAAACGACTAGGTCTAGCAGAATATCCCGATTAAACTCGTGTAACCCGGTATAAGGAGACTCCCTTAACGCTGCCAAAATCCTGTTACAGAACCTTACTGCTGGTTTTATGCATTTTGCGAGATGTTGGAGCTTGCCTGCTAGGCTCTGAAACTGCTTCTTTGACACTTTTGACTTAACAGCCCAGAGTTTGCATTCCTCAAGTACTGATCTTATTTTCCTTTCCGGCAATGTTACAGTCATTTCCTTTGCATCTATCACAAAACCTAGCCATGTAATGACAGGTGACGGCGGAGTACATTTCTCTAATGCTAGCGTAAGTCCCAAATCTGAGGTTAACTGTATAAACCTATCATAAGCTTGCAGTGCTTTGTCTTTAGTTACTTCAACTCCTATAAAATCATTTAAATAACAGAGGCTGAAAAAACCCTGCTTCCTGAACAGCCACACCAATGCTCTGGTGGTCCGAGTACATGCGAGTGCCAATGTCCTACAGCCAAATGGTGGCGCCACATCCACATAAATATCCCCTTCCAATGCAATGCCTAACAGTGGGAAGGCCAGCGGACACACCCTAAGTTGCCCTAGACAAATCGGCTCCCCACAGCCAGGTGTTAGAACCTAGGCTAGTCAGTCTATCGGTAAGAGTTGAAACTGATGGCAGTGTGAAGTTAAAAGGGACACCCAAGTAATACCCCTTCTTAATCCCTGCAATCACGCTTTTCCCCGGGGGAAAACTAAGGTCTATTATTATTCTCTTTGCTGTTGAATTCTTTTTTGGTCGCGTCATCATTGGGCTATGCTGAAACCATGGTATGAATGGCGAAACAGAGAAAGGGCCCAACAATGCTTCATGTGACAATTCTGTATTAATAAACTTCAAGATATGGAAGTGTGCCTCCGCTGCTACTGCATGATTTTTAAATGTATGAGTCGGGCTAGTATTTACTGTGTAATCTATTGGCCACCCAAACTCGAGGTGGTCTACTAACAGTGTATCGGGGAAATCCTTTAGGTAATCCCTCCATTTCGGAATAATTAAACCTGACACTAGCGGAATACGCGCTTTAAGGTAGTTGGGGAGACCGGTGGCTCTTACCGCATCATATATCAGCTTATGCTCTTTACAAATCACCCATGCTTCATCATTAGAGGTCGGCCAGAAAGCATTCAGTGTATCTTTAAATTCCAAAGGTGTTGGCAGCGGGATGAAACAAACAGGTCGTTCATTATTTTGTAACGACAAAGCTACCTCAACCGGGGTATTAAACCAATAAAAAATCACCGGCGGCACCTCCTCGTCAGAACCAACCCCTAAGTCAGAAGCAACAGGTAAACTAGAAACAACAGAGTCTAATGTTAAAACCCTAAACTGTGGGAATATAGGACTAGAAGAGTGGTCTAATGCTGCATTCATATGAACTGGTGAATATGGTGTTTCCCATTTCACAACCTGTGAATTGCATTCAAGTGACTTCACAACTGGTGAACACCACCTGTGAACTGGAGATTTTTTAAGCAGCTTGCTACTCACCACTTGTGAAGAAATGGCGGTGTCGCAGTTTCTGCCATCCGTGTGGTGCAAAACATTAGTTTTATTCAAAATTAATAGAAATCAAGAAATAATATTAACCTTATAAATTTGATATAATCTTTTTGGTAAAGATGTTTTCTATATGTGTACCAAGCGATTTGTTTCTAGGTGGTGTGGTTTTAGAGATATTTCACTGTATGTATGAAGATTTGACAATGCCTCTATTATCGCCCAGCATGAAACATGTTTACTGCGAATTGTGAAATCAATGCTCTCAGTTTACATGGTCGTGTTCACCAGCAGTAAGTGGGAAGTTCACCATATTCACGAGGACCGTATGAACGCAGCATTAGTCACAGGTATTCTTTTTCTCAATAGCTGGTATAGGGGTCAAGAGCACGTGCTGAGTTGCACTACGGGGGTGGGAGGAATGGATTGAGTGGGTGGGTGGGACGGCGCAGGTGTGGGTTTTTTCCACTGGCGCACTGCGTGCAACCTGCGGAACAACAGCCGCCACATGGTCAGTGAAAGACCCTTCGGACCGTAGCCCACAAGTACAACTACTGGGTATTACACACAAACAACATATATCACTTACAGGCTGTGGAATAGCAGGTGAATCAACCGCAGCTTTCTTATCTGTGAATCGCCTCTTTTTCAGACAATCCTGCTCCCTGTGAGCTAGTTGCCTCTTAAATTTATACGCGCACCAAGCGCATATGTGCAGGTAACGGTCTGGGAGTACACCATGGGAATAGGGGAAACCACAGTCCTTTCCCCAAATCCACAAGTAACACGGCTTCCCATCTGCCTCCTTTGAGAAATCCTCCCTGCTGTTAATGGGTGTGGCCGTGGCCGCTGCTGCTGGCGGAGGGGTGGAAGTGTGTTGCACTGCCGCAGGCTGGTGGGGCGCCTCCACCACGTGGTAATGTTGTGGTCTTGCCTAGAGTGCACGCACCGCTTCAGTGCACACGTTGTGTTGCAGCCCTTTAATAGCCATTATGTCGTGCCACCCCTAATTTATTTTTCTACAGGCATCCCCACACGTAATGAATTGATGTGGAAACGCCAGCATACCTTTAAGCTTTTGCAGTGCTTGCGCGGACTCCGTGAGGAGCACCTCCGGTGTAACTTGCGGGTACGGCGCCTGTTGTAACAGCCTCACGGGGAAGTGCTGGTGTTTCGGCACTGAAGTCGCCAAGAGTGACTGCTGTGGAGGCACCGCCGCCGCCACGTGCTACTGAGCTGGCGAGGGAGGTGGGGGCTGTGGGTAGAGCCCCTGCCCCGCTGCAACCGCCCTAGTGACCAACAGCATGACCCGCTGCTGAAACGTTGACGACGTAGGTAAAGCATGTTCAACACCAGGCCTTGGAGTTGACTGCGCCTGCGGCGCGCGCCTTACTGGCAACGGCGTATTGACAGGGGGTGGGCGGTGGGGGGGGGCTTGCAGCCGCTGCTATCCTTTCCAACACGTTCGCAAAAGCCCCCACCGCTTGCGACTGCTGCCTCCTTAGCCGAAGAATAGTCCCTTGCTGTCTTGCTAGTTCCCTAACCGCCTGTGAGCCCGGCTTCACCGGAACCACAATTTCCTCAGCTTCTGCTTCCTCACCTTGCTTCTCTACTGTAGCCTGGACTACTGCTGCTCCTCGGGTCGCCCTTTTAGGTTGTTTCCTCCTACTGACTGTAAAAAGAGGGAGCCTTCCCCGACGCTTCTTAGCTGGCGGCATTGCATTCGTGCTGAGTGCGGGACCACATGGCGTGTAAGAGAGAAGAGTCTAGTCGAGAAGCACTGTTGACTGAGTGGTGCCGAGGCGGAAAGTGAGGGAAGGGTGGAGATATGTTAATTAGGAAAGGGGCGTACCTGGTTGCCTCGCAGCCAAATTACCCATGTTGACCTCGTCGACATATCTAAAGTGTATTACTTCCCCCCTCCTTTCCCCCTCCCCCAATAGTAAATGTCAACATTTTACTACAGAACATAAAGACAATAATATGAAAGCTTTGAGTATCAACATTTTATTAAATGGTAAATGTACTTGACTGACACCCACCTCCGCCCCCCCCCCCCCCATTGTATGCTTTGTGCAACTGTGGAAATGTCGAAAACATTGGAAGGCCCCCGAAGGTGCCCGAAGTAAGTGCCATTTGTGAAGGTGCACATCTCCCAAATAAGGATTTATCTCATGTAATCACCGTCTCGCGTTAAGCATCTTTCAACAAACAAACAAAAGAAGTATACTTTAAAAAGCTTTTGGTTTTAAACCCCAGAGATACAAAGAAAATAAAGAAGTGAAATGAAGGCTACATGTAATTGATACCTCTGGTTTTGGCGATGGTCTCACAGCGTTCTAGAACATTCCAGGCCATGGTGCTTGAGGAGAACCACTCCCAGTCCGGGTGGCTGTGGTGCGCTCGGCCGGATGACCAGGCCACTCGAGAATCTGGTGGAGGTGCTTTGTCACCGCTCTTTATTTTGCCGCTCAACCAGCCCCTGTATCCAACAACAGTGATAACCAACACAACTGTAGTAGTCTGCACTGACCTCTCAGGTAAGGAGCCACATTAGACATGTGGGTGTGGATAGGATGTTGAATTCAGGGAACCTAAGTGGTGGAATGGTTAGCACACGGGTCCCAGAATGCAAAAGGTGTTGGTTCGAATCCTGCTCTCGGCGCAATATTTCCCATTTTTATCACCCCCCCCCCACCATGACATTGGTTGCCAGGACCTGGATCCTGTACAAGCTGAGTGCTGCATGGTTATTGAACCTATCCTGTGCATGTATGTGTAAATAATTGTAGGCATTAAATGACTAATGGATGAAAATCATTTTAAAAGTATTACAATCTTAGGGGAGCGAGTGTAGTAGTCTGCACTGACCTCTCAGGTAAGGAGCCATATAGACAGGTAGGAGTGGGTAGGGTTAAGATATCAGGGGGCCTATGTGGTGTAATGATTAGTACACTAGCCCAGAATGCAAGCGGTGTGTTCAAAACGTGATCTAGGCACAATATTGATCAATTGCATCCCCCCTATGACGTAAGTTATTACACAATATCACACAAGGCCGCCTCAGTGTAAGCAACCTCTGCGATAAGAAGAGCCCTGAGTTTGCGGCTTTCGTATAAGCCGCCTGTCAGTGCAATTCTTTTTTTTATAAACTTCCCGCTATAAGAGCGTACACAGATTGAATGCGTTGTGTAAGCTTCACCAAAGCATGCTTAGTTACAAAGCCAGACGTGGTGGCTGAATCGCTAAGAGTGCTGGCTTTCCATGTGGAAGGTCGTGAGTTTGTCAAAGGTCAAAGCAATGACTTACAAAATTGAGACATGTCGCTACCAAGCCTGGAAATCTGCATTATTATGTTAGGGCTATGACTGGTTAACTGTCGCCATGAGTGCACACTGTCACAAGTCGTTACCCTGATCTGACCTTAGATGTTGCCAGGACGTAAAAATACAACAAGCAAAGTTTGTTTCTTTTAAATTGTCATAGGACTTATGGTAATTATGCCATGTAGTGCTAAAAATAGATTGAACAACTGCATCCGTTGTGGCATTCTCTGTGGCGGAGTGGTTAGTGTCTGACTTTTTTCTAGGTCAGACTCCTAATCTGAGGGTCGGCGGTTCGATTCCCCGTGCCCACAGCTCTGCCAATTTGGATTTCCACCGATGTGTATAACTTACAGCGTCATCAAAGGCCGGTTGCTCTCATACCATGTCTATGTGGTGTGGGAGGTTAAAAATCCCTTGGGTCGGTAAAAGTGTAGGCTCGGGCTTTCTATCGACCAGCACTGGAGTGGGGAAGACCAGTCGTCTGTGACTGGGATTTCCCCAGCTTGGGACAACTAATGTACAAAAAAAAAAAAAGAAAAAGAGAGACAAATAAGTGTTCACACTTCCTGTCTACCATTCGCTATATCGCTATATATATCTGTGCAGCGGCCATCTTGGAAGTCGGACAAACCCAGAGTCGGACAAACATTCAGTCAGACAATGTACTGTGTGTACAACAAGTAACAAATTGAATAAATAGAATTAACTGTCCTAACTGTCCTGGGTTGGTTTTTTAATATATTTATTTTGCAAATAAAGGAAACATTGCACCTAGAGTGGGATTCGAGCCTATACTTCTACATTCTAGGCTTAGTGTCCCAACCATTAGACTACCTAGGCTTCCTGATGCAATCAACTTTCCCAAGCATGTAGTATGAGGCATTTCACCTGGGGAATTCAGTGCACTTCACTACACAATCATGACATGGTTCCCATTCTTTATAAGGTTGTTTCTTTCATGACATTTAAAGGACTTTTCACAGAAATCCAACGGCCATCCATATGAAATTCTGCAAACCTAACAAAGGGTCACAAAAAAGATACAATTATTAAGCCTCACCATTTACAGTCGAATAAAATACAAAATAATTGATACAAGTTTATTGAAATTTAAACACATGATTTCAAATTGTCAGCCAACTATACTTTCATGGCTTTTCATGGAATTTGGCCTCTAACCACAAATTTAAAAGGACTTTCAAGAAGTTCACTATTAAAATTAACAATATAAGTAGATTGTAGGTTTTTAAGGTCCAGTACGAACCTTGCATGAAAGATGGCAATAATGGATGGTTGCTATGTAGTGTGCCAGAGCAATTTCTGTTATGGTTAGCAAAATAATGTGCATATTAGGTGACACCTGTTGCTCTGCCCGAATGTAGAACCTTTGAATATTCATGCCAGCGGACGATGTCATTCATGACAATCTCTTATAAGATGAATCCGGCCACTTTATAGGTCATTCATATAGTAGTGGCATGGTCTGATTTAATGCTAATTTCGCTAACTATAATGTTTATAGTTACCCCTTGAGTGGACTCCATGGAAGGAGGGCGACTCCCTCTCGTTCGCACACCTCAGCCACCTCCCACTCCGTGCTCCGACAGAACAAGTTGTACTGTTCCTGTAGAAAGCAACGACAACAAATCAAACATATGCAAAAATTAGAATGTCTTCAAAACGAACATTCAATAGTTTCATTGAGTATAAAAACTTTAAATAGTGTCATCAAAGAGAGGGAAAAGACGTTCACAATTTAATAGCACAAGCTGTAATGGCAGTTGACCACTTTATTAACAACAGAAAGGAGCACCAAATTTCCCAGTCTAAATGTTTAGGTGTGTAGACGCTAGTCCGATCACTTCCTTCCGGAGTCCATGCAAGGGGTAACAGTAAGCATTAGTTAAGGAAATCAACTTTAAATCAGGTCAAGTGGAAACTCTTCAAATGACGCATAGCAGTACTCCAGAAATCAGGGATTTGTTGGTGTAATGACTTACACTCGCCTCCCCAGGTGAAATACCACATACACACACAGGTAGGTGTGGATAGGTGGACTATATGAGGGAGATTAAATAGTTTTATGGTTAGGATGTTCGCCCTGGAATGGCAGGAATGTGGGTTCGAGTCTGGCTCTATTCCCATTTGCATGCAAAAACCCATTGCCACTGGTGCTGTGACCCGGATGTTGTACATGCAGAGTGCTGTATGGTGTTTAATGAGCCCTGCGCAAAAATGTAAGTTTACTACCTTGATATTTGTAATTGCACAATTCCGGCAGGACGAGTGTCATAAGGTGCACTCACCTCCCCATGTGAAATAGTAAATACACAGGTATGAGTTGGTGGGTTGATTGCATCAGGGAACCATAATAGCCTAACAATTAGGACGCTCATCCCAGAATGGCAAAAATGTGGGTTCAAGCCCACTCTAGGCTGTCATATATCATCAACTCAAACAACATTGACAAGAACCTATTAAGTAGACCTTACATTAATTAACCAGCACCCTGTACAACATGATACACTAATTGAGAAAACCGCAACTAAAACTGAATTCATCTACTATTGACCACACTCAGCTGTCACTGATCCCTGTCTAAGTGTCATATATCATCAACTCAAACAACATTGACAAGAACCTATTAAGTAGACCTTACATTGATTAACCAGCACCCTGTACAACATGATACACTAATATCACCCCCCCCCCACCATTGAGAAAACCGCAACTAAAACTGAACTCAGCCTAAGCCAACAACCACCACCACATCATGGCTAAAACCCAAATATCAGGTTTAGCTAAAGCTGGATGCCCGCTAGGTGGTAGTGCCGGGCAAGCATCCATGCCCAACAAAGAATACGCTATACACCATGACATAAGTAAATACACAACCACATTCACACTCACTGGGGGGGGGGGGGTTCTTTGGGGGACGGGGCGGACCGTATTTCCAGGGAGGGGGGCAGACTGATGGTGGCCTGGGGCCCTTGGGACCGTGTCATCTGGGCGCACTTCCTCTAACAGATCTGAAGGGCCTGCCAGGACTAAAGATTGGCCACCTAAACGTACGTAGCCTCACACATAAGATCAACCAGCTAAGAGCCGACCTACCCGGGTCTGGTTTTGATGTCTTCACTATATCAGAAACATGGCTCAATAGAACAGTTGAAGACAGACTCACATCTATACCAGGTTACCAATTTATAAGGGCTGATAGTAAAACAAAGCAACTTAGTGGGCAAACCAAAGCTGGTGGTGGACTAGGTATTTACTTTAAGCAAGATCTCCATGTTGATGCAAGTAAACATGCTGAGCATAACCTATCAAATAGCAATATTGAACTACAGTGGGCTGTAGTCACCAGACCCCATACAAAACTAATACTCAAATGGCAACCTAAACGAAGGAATTGGGCAAATAAGTAACTCTTTGAATAATATAGCCAATATCGATAAATATGAGATACTCCTCATTGGCGACTTCAATGAAGAATATAATGGCAAGAGGCCTACGATGGGAGGGATAATAAAGCAACTTGCAGCTGAACATGAGTTGCAACAAATGATCCAGCAGCCAACCAGGGTAACTAAAACCACTAACAAAACAATAGACCTGGCACTTACCAATATCAAACATTGTACAAAGGCTGGAGTCCTTAACTATAACATAAGCGACCACAAACCAATATTTATAATAAAGAAAAAAATAAGAAATGACAAAAGAATCACCACCCACTGGGGACGCTCTTATAGGAACTGCAATTTTAATGAATTGGCTGGCACACTCAAAGAAATAAACAGTGCTGAATTTCTGGATATGAGAGACCCCAACCTATGTTGGGATATGCTAAATGCAGCAATCACTATTGCAGCTGACAGGCACTGTCCCCTAACCGAGATCACCACCAGAATCACCATGGGAGGTTACCTTAATGATGAACTACTAGAGCTTCAAAAGGATAGAGATTACTTTATCCAAAAGTTTGAGAAAACAAAAGATCCAGGGGATGAATTCATAGCTAAATGTATGGTGAGAAAGGCTAGGAGTGAAGTAAGGAAAGCCAAAGCAAGGTATTATCAAGTCCAGATAGACAAATATAAACAGAATGCCAGAAAATGTTGGTATGAAATAAACCAAATCGAACCTAAAAAAGTGACAAGAATCAGTGGCCTTGCAAGTGAAGAGACTGGTATTAAAATCCCAGATGAATTACTAGCAGAGGAAATCAATAACTATTTCATAGATATAGGTGAGAAACTAGCCAATAAATTCAAACAGAAGGATGATCAACACAAAACCTTCCATGCTAAACTAAATAAAGAAAAGTATGACCTTCTGGAAACCACCCAGGATGAAATCCTTGATAGAACTAACAAAATATCTATCTACAAATCATCAGGAATGAAGGACATCAGTACCACTTTGATAAAAAGTGCGATCACAACACTGAGTGCAGAAATTACACATTTATATAACCTAATAATCAGTACAGGCATCTTCCCTGATGACTGGAAAGTGGCCACAGTGACACCCATACCTAAAGTCAACATCCCGCAAACCTGTAGTGAACTACGCCCAATATCGATCCTCCCACTGCCTGGCAAGATTATAGAACAAATAATACAGGACCAAATTAAGACATTCCTTGAGTCCTCTAACTATTTGACCTACCAGCAAAATGGCTTCAGGAAAAATAGGTCCACCACCGGGGCACTGGCGTCTCTACTGGATGAACTTTTGTCAAACATAGACAAGAGTGATCTTACTATCGCAGTCTTCCTTGATTTCAAGAAGGCATTTGATACGATCGACCACAAAATCCTCATGCATGAAATAGAACGAGCTGGGCTAGGCAATAGAGCACATAGCTTCCTCACAAATTACCTCAGCAATAGGAAACAATACACAAAACTAAGTGACACCAGCTCAACCACTCGAGAAATAAAAACAGGAGTTCCACAGGGCTCCACTCTGGGACCCCTACTGTTTCTAATATTTATAAATGGCCTACCTCTAGTTTCCAACAAAGCATCTTTCACATTATTTGCCGATGATGCAGCACTAACAATACATAACAATGACCTTGCCATAGCCGCAACCGAGGCTGGAATGGCGCTGGATGGAGTGAACACATGGTGCCATGAGAATAAACTAACGCTAAATGGCACTAAGACTGAATACATAATCTATGGAACCAAAGCCAGGAAGGTGAGGGCCCGGCCAATACAACTGCAGATGGGTGGCTTAGTGCTCCGTGAAGTGAACTCCTATAAGTACCTAGGCACAACTCTCGATGCGACTCTAACTGGTACCCAACAGCTGGCACGACTTAACCAAACACTGGCACTAAAAATGAACACATTCAGAAAAATAAGGACATATGTAAGTGAGAATACTGCGCTGCAGCTGTACAAGTCAACAATATTACCAATTATAGACTACAATGATATCATCTATGGATTACTAACGAAGCAGCAAGAGACCAAATTACAAAGACCGCAAAACAGAGCCCTCAGAACAGTATTCAAAGGCAAGATACTAAGTGTGGTTGAAATGCATAGCAGAGCAGGGCTGGACACTCTGGATGTACGTAGGAACCTACACCTAATGACGTTGATATATAAACGTGCGAGTGATGACAAATACATAGATCGCACAACCAGGGTAACGAGAAGGGGGACATCGACTCTGCTTGGGGTGCCCAACCCTAATACAAATAAGTTAATGAGAGCTCCGATTTACAAAGGAAGTGTCATGTGGAATGAGCTCCCAACCAAAACCAGAGAAGCGGGTTCGATCCTTGACTTTAAAAATGCATACAGAGCTCACCTGGTTATTCAGGCCCAAAACCTGGCACTGCAAATATATAATACGACCTGCTGAACGACCCATTGACTTCGCCCTCTCTCATGCCTGCTCTCTCCCTGCGTGTCCGCGCCCCCTACCCATGAACCCCTCCCCCCCCCCCATCCACATTTGACAAAACAACTATTATAACTCAATGACTCGAGAATCACTACCCCTACTTTAGACCCATTACCACCACTACATAACTACATCTTCAACCAGCAATGCACACAATATAAACCACTATACATGCACAACATGGCACTATTTAAAGACTAACCGTTATTAAAACCAAATCTAACTGATATACACACACATCATATGATTTAACCACTGGTGTACATTACTGCACACTCTATCTTGATGCATATAGATACCTTGCACTATGTTCAGTACATATGCTGTACACTATGCAGCATAGGCTGCTCCCCCACTTTCTTTTATGTTCAGAATGGGTTGTGCTGCACACAATGCAACACATTCCACTTCCACTATGTACAGATGAAATGCGACCACTCCGACGGCTGGAAGACCAGTGCCCCGGCGCTGACAAAATATGTATTCAGATGAATGAATAGGCATTTTGTTACCACAACAGAACCACTATATGACCGCTACCTCTGTATTCATGTTGCTAATAAAATCCTTTAAATAAAAGAATTCTTAAATTAAAATTTACCAAAAGCCTTGTAAATGTAAATTCTTTCCACATGTGGAAGGAAACATGGGCATACCCAACATGAACGCTGTTGACTGTAAGCAATGGCATCATAAGGCTGGCAGGGGGCGCTGGCGAACACATGCTAAATGTTACCTGCACATTCATTAGTTAAAGTTGCGCTATCTGGTGGTTTTGAATTTCTGTCATATTTTATATATTAGGTTCATAATTATTACCATACATTAGTTTGGATTTACTTTTACTTTAAACTTAGGCGATATTTAAAGTGAAAAAATGCAAGATAATTTACTGTTCATGTCAAAATGCTGGACATTTTCCTTCAACAGTGACATGATCTATTAAATTGACTTAAAATGCATTCTATACAGGAATAAATGCTAAATGTGTGCACACGTATCTAATTTGGATATGTGGGATCAAATCTAGGAAAATGTCTTGACAAATTTAACAAGACTATGCCAAAAGTTGTTTTGGTGGCTCGGCTGCTGAAGAAGTGATTGCGTCTGCAGCAGTCGAATGGGGAGTTCTGTGAGGAAGCAATAGGTGGCACCTCGGCAGAGCATTCTGATTGGCTGGTGTAAGGATTGGAAGCGAAAGTCTGGAGGGTTGTAGGACGAAGAGCCGCTGTGGGCGTCTCCTCCCCCTAGAAATCAGACGCAATTCTCTGCTTTACACACCAATGTGCCACACGCCATGCAACATATATCAGCAAATAGCCGCCACCAACCTGGAGGCACGTTATGGGTGCCCATCCCTTGTGTCGAGCGGTCTCCACCATCTTCTGCAGCTGCCACCCCTTCACGTTGCTTACCGCCACGTAGCGGACCTTGCCCCACCGGACAAGATCATTCAGGGCACACAGCGTCTCCTCCACCGGCGTCCCGTCGTCCCACACGTGCAGCTGTCACACAATGGGAGGGGAAATCAAACTTGGTGCAGGATGTGTGTAAAGTGGTCTGCACTGACCTCTCAGGCAAGGAGCCTGAGTCATTCTCAACCTGAGACATTCTCAGAAACTGTGTACCACATATTTGGTTTCCATGTTACATTGTTAATGAGTTTGCTTCTTTCTTTTTAGAGGGTGTAGGGGGGGGGGGGGGAGTAGTATGTCTAATAGCTATTATTGACTCTGTGTATTAAGTAAGTTAACCAAACCATGTCACAAAAATGGTACGGTTTCTGAGAATGACCCATATAGACAGGTAGGTGGATAGGGTGATTGCATCAGGGAGCCTAGGTAGTGTAATGGTCAGCATGCCAGCCCTGGAATGGCAAGAAGTGTGGGCTTGAATCCTGCCTCTAGCCGCAATATTTCCCAGTTACATCACCCCCACAACATGTGTGTGTGTGAGTGTGCGTGGTATTTAAATAAAAATACCAAAAACATTGTAGTTGGAACAAATTTAGAAAATAATTAGATGAAAAATTAAGTTTGTTCAGGGATGGGTAATAAAATCATTGCTGACGAGGAAACAAAAGTGGGACGAAAACAGCTTGCAGGGTGGCCGACTACTCCCGCATGCCGACCAACCACTCTCCAGTCGGCCAGAATTTTAATTTACTGTATGTTACCTTTTCTTTGATTAAGCGGAGGAGCCTTTAGGGGTACCAACCAGACAATCTCTCTTCCAACTACATGACTCACGTTGCTTGTAAGTAACAATATGAATAATACAAGGCAATAACCATCCTGATATGACCTCCAATATTTCTAAGATGCAAGACCACCATCACTCACTCGTTTTCAGCGTAAAACATAAGAAAACAGATGTAGAATCGCTATTCGTTTGTTTTAATGCCAGGGCTCTCGATGCCTTGAGAGCTCGGGTACATTATAGCCTGGAATGGAAATATTTGCTTAATGACCCTGAAAAACAATCAAAACTAAACCCACAACTCGTAATTTTCTAGAAGTGACTCTCCCGAAGAAATACCCAATAAGTCGCTGACCCCGCAGGTAGAATTTCTAACGCGGGTGTGCTCACATAGAAGATGTCTATGTAGTCGGTCTTTAGCCGCTTCAGCGATTGCTCTGCGTTCGAGAGGATGGCGTGTCGACTGCCTCCAACAGTGTTCGGGTTAGAACCCGGCTCCTTCATCTTTCCGCACTTTGTGGCAACCACATACTTGTACCGGTCGGCCTTGTGTCTGTAATAATCAGTTAATGCCGATATGGAGTTTATTTGAAGCCCATGTGAGGAGGGGCGAAGGGGGGGGGGGGACTCTGGGATGCGCTGCGCATTTACAGTGACCCCCCCCCAAAAAAATGAAATACCACCCTCAAAAGTTTCAATACAATTTTGAATAATGAGGCTATCGGTTTATTTTTTTCAGCATTTTCAAGAAGATTTAATGGATAGAGGCTTATACTAGTGTTCTTCCGAAGATGCCTTGGACAGATTAATAATAAATGTTTTCCACAACGATTTACTTTAAGACCAAATCTTTCAAAGCAGTAGAAGCTCGTATTTGCAGTTTTAATGTTGTCATAATCCAGACAAAAGACTCATTCACAGATGGATCCAAAAATTCAGGGATCACAGGACAGTGTTTAATTATGTGTGTAACAGACAAGTGTTCCTTCTGTAGGATAAACCCCACTTCATGGGGAAATCATCGTGCCTTGAAAATTTAAAATTTGTTCCCAAAACCCACCTTTTACTTTAAACGTTGCTTTTTTAAGTAAGTGAAATTTCTGCATCGTTCAACAACTATTTAAAAAACAAAGTTGCAAATGTATCACACTGTAGTTTTATTGTACAATGCCACAGAGTTAGAATAGCCGCTTCTAGTGAGAGTGTGCTATTAAACTTAAATTCTCATTAATTATCAATACGTGTTATAGATCATGTGATCAAATTCTTTACGCCATAAATGGAGTGAGATAAGTAGGTCATACATGTCAAGCCAGTTGCCAACGATGATCTCAGACAGGCCGTTCTGGTACATGTCAGCAGTGTCAATGAAGTTTCCGCCAAACTCCACAAACTTATCCAACATGGCGTGAGCCTCCGCTTCGTTGCAACCTGGGCGCCCCTCCTGGCAAATAAAAAAAACCCACCACATACGATATAGCGAATGGTAGACAGGAAGTGTGAACACTTATTTGTCTCTCTCTTTTTTTTTTTTTGGCACATTAGTTGTCCCAAGCAGGGGAAATCCCAGTCACAGACGACTGGTCTTCCCCATTCCACTGCTGGTCGATAGAAAGCCTGAGCCTACACTTTTACCGACCCAAGGGATTTTTAACCTCCCACACCACATAGACATGGTATGAGAGCAACCAGCCTTTGATGACGCTGTAAGTTATACACAGCAGTGGAAATCCAAATTGGCAGAGATGGGGGCATGGGGAATCGAACTGCCGACCCTCAGATTAGGAGTCTGACCTAGAAAAAAGTCAGACACTCTAACCACTCCACCACAGAGAACGCCACAAATTAGAACAAAATGAAATTGACGGGATCTTAAATGGGCCGGTTATACCTCGTGGCAACGGGAACCATACTTCAACAAATGCTCTCCAAGCACAACTCTGCTTAGTTTTGATGTTTATATAACCAGATATGTGGGGGGAAAGTTGTAGACTCACTGCACCTGAACTGGGTCGCGTAGAGTGCTGGGACTCCAGTTGCTGTTTTGAAAATGACTGAGTGAGTGGAGAGAAGGGAGATTTTCAATTTTCAAAAATATATTTGCTTTAATGTCAAATATATGTTAGTACAATTACATTGCATAATTCAATCAGAAACACATATAGAAGGAAAACGTTTTGTTGTTGTTGAATATAAAAAGGAGTGAACCATATGGGGTTTGAACCCACAAGAACAAACAACTTCAGATTAGAAGTTCAACACCCTAACCACTAGACCACAGAGGCCACACATACTTACTTGTCTCAGTTCAGGCTATTTGTACAATGATTGATATACAAGGTGTGTGATTGTGTGTGTCTGTATATGTCATCATCATGCTGTCGGTCGCGATGCGACAAAGACTGCTTTCATTACTTGACTGCTGCTCTCCATTTAGCTCTCTGCTGTGAGAGTTGCATCCATGAGTCAGTCTTAATGTCTCTCAGCTTCAGGTTTCTCTTGATGGTATCCTTGAACCAGAGACGAAAGCGCCCTCTCTTTCTGTAACCAGAAGACAGTTGAGAATAGAGGATCTGCTTTGGTAGCCTGTCTGATGACATCCTCATGAGGTGTCTGGTCCAACGGAGATTCTTTTTGATCAGAAGATCTTCCATAGAGGGCAACCCCGTCCATTTGAGTGACATTTCATGAAAGCTGCCTGCAAAGGTGTTGAAGTGCTGCTGGCTTTTGCAAGTTACCAGCAGCACTCTCTTGGGGAGCAAATAGAGGTTTCACACCGGTAAGAACATGTCAGGACAGCTGCAAATCTATTTGTCACTGCAGTGGCTAGTCGGAAGATGTTGGGAGTGCCATACATCAACCGCCCTTAATGCTGCCACAGTGACATGGTTTTCTGTTAAGGGTTTGCTCCCTTAGCCTTCGGTTCGGTCAATAACCTGTACCACAAGGCAGTGGTTTACAACTCTGCAGGGCAGGGGCGTCAAACTCCCTGAGGTATTGCTATACATGACATATATACTACAGACTATATGACATATATACTACAGACATGAGCAGAGAAGTAAAACAAATTAGCTGATTGTGGGTGTATGCCTCAAAACTCGGCCAAAGGCTGAGTAGGGGGGGGGGGAGGGTGTAGGGAGGGGGGGGGGCCCCCCCCCCTCCCACGGAGAAATTTTTTTACAAGTAGGACACAATTGGTGCAATTTGGTAGCCACTTAGGAGGGAGAAATTTCACTCTTCACCTGTGACATAAGGTAAGAGTAGGCATATAGACCAGTACTCTAAGAATACAGAAGTGTTTTTCTTGTAATCTTGCATAAATGATAAGTCAATAATATAAATAATACACCTATACCATAGTTAATAGTTTCAGTTATTTAATTTATTGTCTTATACTCCTTCAGCTGGCAGTCCTTGTAATATGGTAATACTTGTTTAATTGTTATAATAAATGTAAAGGAATATGATAAAAGTAATGTAAATTTCATTTTAACAACAATATATAGTCTTATGCTCCCTCAATATATAGTCTTATGCTCCCTCAATATATAGTCTTATACTTCCTCAATATATAGTCTTATACTCCCTCCATCAGTTCTTAATACTTGCATAACTGCTATAATAAAGCATAAAATGTCAAGGAATACGATAATAAAACTAATCTGAAGTTCATTTTAATAACAATGTTGGTTCATTTTTTCTGCTTGTTCTTTTCCTTTTCATTTAATTGGCGGAAATCAGCCAATTGGCGGGAAATGCTCATGCCTGATACTAGTGCATATATCAAATGTATGTATCGCAAGGGCATCATACAATGCCCACGCAGTACATATATTTCATATATGCACTAGCATACATATATATATGTCTTATATATACGACGGTATATATAGTATAATTATATGAGTTTTACCTAGGTACAGATGATGGATAACTGTTGTTTTCCCGAGGTACTAGCCTCGGATAGTCATGAGTCAGGGAGAAGGAAGAACATCCGGGTCCAGCAATCTTTTACATACTTTATAGGATAAAAAATTATCTCAATGTTCTATGGATACTCTTATGTTTTCGTTTCGACACAAGCCAACGTAATAGTCGTGGTAGGGTAGGGTGAACGTTCACTGCCTCTCGCTCTGAAGAATCAAAACGATGAGGAAAAGGCATGCCATCTTGCTTAGGCTCTTGCACAAGTGGAATACTTACTCCATCCATGACCTTAGATGTTGCTAGGACATAAAACAACAACAAACAAACAAAATACTCCATCCACCAAACTAAGAATAGCCAAATTATCTGTAATGTTATTCCATTCCGGTAAACAATTATTTAAATTTCCACTTTAAAAATGTTTACTGGGGTCTGCGTTCCGACCTCTACTTGTTCCCTGGGTGGGGGAATGGTTTCTGGGTTTCTTGAAGGGTCTGTTCCCCTCGTTCCAGCCGAACGACTGCCTCTTGCCCCTTCCTCTGGCCTGATGGCGGTAGTTCGTGCCGAACTGGCCTCCTCGCTGTCCGGTTCGATGGCTTTGAATATCCTGCCTCATCTTCTTGAAGGGGGCAGAATTCGCATCTCCTGATTGCTTTTTGTCCGTTTCCATGTGTTTGCCACACCAGGTTACAGTCTCCACCTGTTTGAACAGGTAATGGAGTTGGCCACCAAACATCTTAAGTCTTGTCCAGCGGCTTGCCTTTCACAGGCTTGGGGAATTCGCATCTCCTGATTGCGTTTTGTCCGTTTCCATGTGTTTGCCACACTTGGTTACAGTCTCCACCAGTTTGAACAGGTACTGGAGTTGGCCACCAAACATCTTAATCTTGTCCAGCGGCTTGCCTTTCACAGGCTTGGGGGCAAGGAACAACGTATATTCCTTCCCATCATTGTCCAACACCTTGGATTTGGCTACCTATTTTCTCACATCAGTAAAACTGCCGTATAGATATTTTCTAAATGCCTGTAGGAGAGGAAATTGCTGGCCGCTGTAAGCAGCGCAATTCCCCCATCCATCTCCTCACACAGCGACGAGAACTTGTTCTCGGGCATCATCCTATTTGCTATAGGCGTGATGGCAGCGAGCGTCACAAGTACTGCCTTATGTACCGCGTGCAGGACCCCTTCAAACTGTTTGTGGTCCTCACTGAGCTTGACATGACTGTCCATCTCTTTGATGGCCGATTCCGGGATTCCTTTGACCCCCCCCCCCCCCCCCCCCCCCGTGTACTTTTCTGCCAGCTTCATAATAACTTCCGCTGACTTGAAAGTGTTGAAGTGGCCCTGAATCGTCTTCCTCATCATAGTGGTGGTGTGGTATTTTCTTCCTTTTAAGTATCTTGCACTTCTTCACCACCTTACCACTCAATTTGGCGTATTTCCCCGCATGCTGGGTGTCCGAATTGGAATCCGTTGATGACGAGTCCGACGACGAATCAGATGACAAAGACTTACTCCTCTTACTCTTTTTGGATTTCCTTTTCTTACTCTTCTTCACCAGCGGATTTTCTTTACGAGCACTGGTGAACTCATCCCCATCCGATGACAGCTGTTTCTTTTTGTGTTTGTGTTTGCGCCCAACCACAACCACTTCTTCGGGCGATTCGCCTTCAGAGGAATCCTGATCTTTAGAAAGATTGTCCCACTCGGAATCTTCTGAAACACGCAAAGGCTCAGCAGCCTCCTGCCGGCGAGAGGGGAGCATCTCCTCGAACTTGCGTTGCACGAGATGCGTAATCTGCGCCTCTAGGTCAGCCGGGCCGGGCTCAGAGGCCCCCACCTCCTCAGAATCCCTTTGTTCTGGCGACCTTTGTACCCGTACCGGTGGTGACGGGTCATCGTCTTCACTGAGCACTCGCTGTGCCTCAGCTTTACCCCGCTTCGTAGCCATGGCTGGGGGTCTGCAAAACACCAAAACCAAAGGTTAGGCATTATTCAAGGTGAATATGACACAGGTAATTAAAGCAAATTAACACCAAAAGTGCATACTGTTGTTAAATCCATATTAAGCCGTCTTTAACACAGGCGCGTGGGAATTTGACTGTCACAGGTAAATGGTATGGACAACCAACCGAAACCAACCATAGCGGTCCCTCCCACACTCTCTGTCCCTTAAAATTCTTCCACCTGTGGCTTTCATTGCCAACAAGAAAATACTGCCAGACTCGGAGGTACGCCTAATAACAATAGGGGAATCTTAAAGAGACACAGGAATAAATCCTAACAATGAAGTGGCTCCTGCCAAACATCTCTCCGTTCGGCAACGGGTGGCATATCAAAGAATAATCGCTGTATTGTTCTACCGATGTTACGACACATCATAATTAACTGTAAAACAGTGAAAACTCAATAAAAAGTTAGAAAACTTGATGTATGTGAATGCTATCATGAACGACCATAATGTCACCAGTTAAAATGATACTAACCTGGTTGGTTTAGTAGTTAATGTAGAAAAACTGCCGGAGCTACTCAACAAATATCCTCCCGTTGTGAGTAGATTATGCTAATTGCCGGACCCGGATGTGCTTCCTTCTCCCTGGACTACGAGTAGCCAGAGGAGTAGTACCGAGGTAAAATATATATATATATATGAAGTGGGCAAGACTATAATCGAGCTGTGGACGAGTGCGGGCTTGGGTCGAGCAACCCGCATTTGGAAATGCGGGCTGCTCGCCAAGACAAACCTGCATTGGCCATCAAATGCGGGGAAAGGTTCACTGCTGTAACTCATTGCTAGGAGACAGAATTAATGGCATTGACAACTTTGGCTGTAACTAAGTCAAAAATGGTCCGATTTGGATGCTGTCAAGTGCATTCTGTGCAGGACAGAGCACAACAATATATGTGATGTGTCTGACGAAGATGGAAAGTGAAGAAATGCCATGCAGAATTTGAAATTGGTTCAGTAAGTAAGGCCTATGACAGATCTCGATCCACTGCAAGTGTAAAAACATGTGGTCTTCCCTCTTTGGAATGGAAGTGTAGTGTCCTGACAATATTGCCAATTTTCTGCATCTCGTCCTGTCTGCAGGTAGTCCGTCTCCGTCGTTGTCATTCCCGGGCTAAGGTCGACCAGCCAGAGTATCATCTAAATACGGGTTTTTGCCCTTCTCGCATTTATCGGCCTAAAGCATTTACTCAGTGATTTCAACTAGCTGGCTGTCCTCCCCGCCTTTAGGTGTAATTTAATATCTTTATATTAATCCAGAACTAAGCAGACACGCTAGTGTTGCTGCCACTGTCGCTGTGAATCAGCCTAAGTTACTGTCATATTTTAGCCAAGAGAACTCTACATTAATTCCGTTAATATGTCTGTTATAATCTTCCCGCAGATGGGTTAACTAGCTGCATAAGGCCTATTAGGCATAAGGCCTAATTATATATAAAGCAATCGAATATTAAGTTTGACTATAGCGGTTAATCTATAAGAAGTCTGGAGAATAGTAAAGAATGCAAGGAACGTTCCAATTCACCTTTCCAAGAGCTCACAGCTTTATTCTTAACCAAAACTAACAGAATATCGTAGCAACATGTCGTATATGAACTATTAAATCCCCTCCCATATCAGTAAGTTAAAACAAGTTTAGAATTTCGAAAATAAGAGCCTAAATCTCGGCTGAAACATCAGAGCGTGCATAAACATGTCCGATGGGTCTGGGTCCGAACGCCCGACCTGCCCTCGCTGCCAGAAGAGTCGCCATTGACATCTCCTAGCAACGCTTTACGGCCGGAAACCCGGGGCCTCGCAAATGTTGGCAATTGTGAGTCTGCCATGGCGAGTAACCCGCATTTCCAAATGCGGGTTAATCGGCCCAAGCTCGCAAATGTCACAAGGCGAATAGTCTCGCCCACTTCACTAGGAATACCTTAAATGCCTCTAGGAGCATACCAATACCTAATCCACCTAGATTTGAGCATGGCTCTAGAACGGTGGTAAATCAGGAACCAATACACGTCGATTCATATGGTTGCTACCAATTTACAAATGAAGAGCATGCCATAATAAAATCCAACCCTGTAATTCGCAGGGCAGTGATGGAGGTATCAAATAGTGCCTCTGCGGTGAATCGTTCAATGCAATTAAGGGAACAAAATATTTCAGTCCAAGAGCAGTACCAACCAGCCCGTGTCAGGGCTGTGGAGGTACACCCCCCCCCCCCCCCCTTTGACGGTCTCAACCAAGACTTTTCTCTTTTTAGGTGTATTTTTATTGTGGCGATTTTGTTGGATGCACTCTGGCAGTTTAGGTGGGCAAAGTGTGTGCCCCTCCCCAGCTTGCATTCAATTTCTTCTACCATATTTATTAGTGTTTTTCGGTGAGTGGTTGCTTGATTTCGCGAATTTTACTTTTTAGTTTTAGTTAGATTGATTGTTTGTGTGTGTGTGTTTGGGGGGGGGGGGGTGCTGGTGCATGTAGCACACCCATCTCCCTCTGGTGGGTAGTTGTGTAAGTCACTGCGCTTATCTTTTGCGCGGAGGATGGCATATTTTTAGTAAAGCTTGTCAGTGTTTGTTTGTTGTTGCTTTACGTCCTAGCAACATCTAAGGTCATATCAGGACGGCTTGTTAGTGAGATAGTAGGTTACCTATGACAAACTGCATGTTCTGCGATCCCGATTCATCCGCCGGTGCATACACTGCTGAACATCATAGTGTTAAGCCCAGAACCCGGCACATTTGCGCTGGATCTCGTCCAACCGATAACGCATGTCCAGAACAGTCACTGGCATCATAGCATTAAACCTGGAAATCTGTGCATTTGCGGAGGATCCCATCAAGTCATTAAAGCTCAGGTCCGGCTGGATCGTAGAATATGACTGCTGGCATTATAGCATTAAGCGCAGAACCTGGCGCATTTGCGATGGATCCCGTCCAAACGATAACACATAGGCACACCCAGAAGGGCCCCTGCCATCATAGCATAAAAACCGGAAACCTGTGTATTTGTGGTGGATCCCCTCAAACTATTAATGCTCAGGTGCGGCTGATGTGCCCAGCATGGAATCACTGCTGCATTAGTTCATAGTAATACAAAAGATCTGAAAGTCAACAACTTTCAAATGCACATATCTCACTCCACATGGTTCACTCCGTTTTACATTCAATAAAAAAAAATTCCTTTTATATACAGTCTAACTGATAAATTTCCAACGGATGCACGCAAAACATACATACATACATCTTGTATATATATATGTTGTATATACAAATAGCCTGAACTGACACAGCCAATTATATGTGGCCTAGTGGTTAGGGTGTTGAACTTGTAATCTGAAGTTGTTTGGTGGTGTGGGTTCAAACCCCATACAGTCCACAACCTTTTTTTCATTCAACAACAAAAAAACGTTTTTCATCTATATGCGTTTCTCATTGAATGGGGGACCTCCGACTTTTTAGTTCAAATTCCTGCCGTTCGCGTCGCCACTGAACTAGTGGGCCTAAACAGCACACTGTCACACTGCAAACTCAATGGCTATGAGCAATCTTCATAACAGAAAAAGTGAAATATCTCTAAAACCACACCATCTAGAAGCAACCCGCTTGGAAGACATATAGAAAACATATTCAACGAATAGATTATATTAAATTTATAAGGTTAGGGTTCTGCATTTGTATTAATTTTGAATAAAATAGACGTTTTGCACTGCGCGTACCAGCAACCTCAATGCATTGTCAATGGCCGTGACCAATCTTGAATTATATTCATACAGAAGAAGTGAAATATCTCTAAAACCACACCACCTAGAGACAAACCGCTCAGTACAAATATAGAAAACATATTCAACGTATAGATTATATTAAATTTATAAGGTTAGGGTTCTGCATCTCTATTAATTTTGAATAAAATAAACGTTTTCCACTGCACGTACTGGCAAACTCAATGCATTGTCAATGGCAATATCTCTAAAACCAAAGCACTTAGAAACAAACTGTTTGGAACACATATAGAAAACATATTCAACGAATAAATTATATTAAATTTATAAGGTTACGGTTCTGTATTTCTATTAATTTAGAATAAAATAGACGTTTTGCACTGCGCGTCCCGGCAAACTCAATGCATTGTCAATGGCCATGAGCAATTTTTATACAGAAGAAGTGAAATATCTCTAAAACAACACCACCTAGAGACAAACCGCTTGGTACACATATAGAAACCATATTCACCGAATAGATTATATTAAATTGATAAGGTCAGGGTTCTCCATTTCTATTAATTTTGAATAAAATAAACGTTTTGCACTGCGCGTACCAGCAAACTCAAAGCATTGTCAATGGCCGTTTAGGCCCACTAGTACCGACGCGCCACCAAGTGTCGGAAAAATTAACTACGCCACATATCCCCCATTATGCAAATATATTTCCTGATTGAAATACCCCAGTTTTACTCTCCCTTCTCTCCACTCACCCATCCATTTTCAAAACAACCGCTGCCAGTTAGTCCCAGCCTCAGACCCCCGCCCACACCCTGACCCACTTCTGGTGGGGAAGTGGGTCAACTACTCTCCCCACACATATTTGGTTCTATAAATATAAAAACTAAATAAGGTTGTGCTTGGAGAGCATTTGTCGGAGTACGGTTCCTGTCTCAGCAGCCACTTTCAATGTTTATAAACATTGTGTATGCGCGTGCAGCTTAGCTGCAGAACGAAGGCACACTGTCATTGAGTTTGCCGGTACGCGCAGTGCAAAAAGTATATTTTATTCAAAATTAATAGAAATGCAGAACCCTAACCTTATAAATTTAATATAATCAATTTGTTGAATATGTTTTCTATATGTGTTCCAAGCGGTTTGTGTCTAGGTGGTGGTTTTAGAGATATTTCACTTTTTCTGTATGAAGATTGCTCACGGCCATTGACAATGCATTGAGTTTGGTGGTACGCACAGTGCAAAACATCTATTTTATTCACAATTAATAGGAATTCAGAAGCCTAACCGCATTAATTTAATATAATCTATTCATTGAATATGTTTACTCTATGTGTTCCAAGTGGTTTGTGGCTAGGTGGTATGGTTTTAGAGATATTTCACTTGTTCTCTAGGAAGATTGCTCATAGCCATTGAGTTTGCAGTGTGACAGTGTGTCGTCCTGCAGCCCAAAGGCACGTGCACTGACCTAGATACCTATGCTGACGTCATATGAAATAGGTCTATACCTGGGCCGTGTTCAGGGTCTGTCTCGGAGGCACCTCGGAGATGGCCTTGACATCACGCTAGTCTGAACGCAAATTTAGCTGTTGGCCACCTTGAAAATGGCGGCCTCCATAGGTGGTGGCCATTTGGAATGGAACAGCTGTGCTGTGATTGGCTGCAACTACTGAATTTGGCAGCCATTTTCGAGGCGCTTTTTGTCTCCTATCTGAAAAGGGAGGCGTCTCCGAGACGCACCCTGAACGGAAATAAGCCAAAAAGCATCGCCGAGACGCTGCCGAGGCGCCTCCGAGACAGACCCTGAACGTGGCCCTGGTCCGTTTTAAGTTGCATAGTCCGATGCTTTAGAGTTTTTGCTATTTCCTTGATAAATATATTATACTAATCATAATAATCTACTTTACTCTAGTTTGAAGTAACTTTAATTTTAAATGTCTAAGTTTTGAGATATTTGATGTCAAAACATGCCAAAATAATGTTGGCAAGCACGCCAAAACTCTGACACCATATAGACTTCAGTAGTAATAGGTTCTAATAATTCACTTATTATGCCCTTCTATGCAGCAACAAATGCTTAATAAGTGCACCAGTGTTTAAGTTGGATATGTAGAATCAAATCTAGATAAGTGTTTTGGTTTTGAAAATTTGAATCTTTCATCGGACTGTGCAACTTTAACTAAAGTTACCCCAAGGGTGGCAAGGCCCAAGGCCACTAATCAAGAGACACCAGTCACATTACTCACCGGGTGGGCCCCGAAAACCATCGTCCCCAGGCATATATTTGACACTTTAAGTCCGCTCGATCCCAGGAATCTGTACTCGACGTTGGCCATGTTATCTGATGTCGGCCAGTTGGGACTGGCAGGCACTCTGTCGCCGACAGATAAGGGTGTGTAGGTGCATGTGAGGTGGTGGCGTGACGTCCACAGTGCCCGGGTGCCGGCCTGGTGCCGCTGGTACTCGGCCTGAACACCCACCACCTTCTTTCTCACGGTTGTCGCCGCTGCCGCCCAAAATCGGATATCGCGTACGGTGTTCTGGAACATTTCTGCGGGATGAAGCGTATATTTATATTATATGTATTGTTCTGTTGACTTCTGATTTGCATTTAGTGTTAATGGCCCCCTATCTATAGCGAAAGCCTAGTATGCCCTAGTAAACAAGTACCAGTAGTACTCGTTAGCATAACGCTTTGGCTTTGCCTGTCTCCGCAGAGACCCGAGTCATTCTTTCTGACACTGACAGCAACGTCGCCGGCGTTGGAACTTGGAAGTAGGGAGTAGTAAACATGCGACTGTGCACGATTTAATACTGTTATGGGCTCCTACATAATTGTGTTGGTTAATTAGGGAATTGTTATCATGTGTACGTGTCTGAACGAGGACACTTGGTGGTAATAGGAGTAGAATAGTGTAGACCAGTACGGCAGTAGTGACGATGGGGCCTTCCTGGTGGTACACAGATGCCAGGGAACAGCTGTTTCCGCTCAAGTAAATGGCAAAACACCGACGGTAACCGTTGCACCTGTTAAAGACAAGTGCTTCGCGAGGGTTTGTTTTTCTTTCACGCATCCCACAATGCACTACGCGGCTGGAATGGCGATGTTTCCGCTAGGTGCCGTTTGAGTGCCTCCACTTAGTCGGGTTCCGGTTCCCATGTTTCCCGCTAGGTGCCGTCTGTGTGCCTCCACATGGGTCCTGCGCAGAGCTGCAGAGGTCGCTGGCGGCGCATAGTGGCAAACTATGAACTGAGTAGTGCTCAAAAGGTTTTTAAAACAATGTTTTATGACTATCTAAAACTGCTGCACACACACATTTTGAAATTAGGGGCTCTGATAGATGAGCATTTATATTATTATCATCTTATATAATTAATATATTTATGATATTAGATGATGTTGATATATCAATGTGATATGTTACATCACGTGGTCACCGCGAACTTATTTGTCGTTCTTTCAGCTCATATTACTTCAAAACTAATCATCTTTAATCAAAATCACTCTGGACTAATGATTAGTAGCTTGTAACGATCAAGTTGATATATTTATCTAAAAAATAAGACAACAATTCAAATGGCATCGGACCATGCAAATGGCATCGGACCCAATGAGACCGCACCAGATTGAGGAAATGGACAGAAACCGGACACTGTCCGGTGAAATACGGCAATGTACGGTTTATATACGGTACCCATCCGGCGTGTTCGTTCTATCTCCGGTGGTGTCTGGCAGTGTCCGGTACAAGTTTTGAACATGTACAAAACTTGTACTGGACACTGCCGGACTGACATGTATGGTTGATGTCCGGTTTAAGTCCGTTTTGTCCGTTTCATGTCTGGTACCCATCCATTACGTCTCCGGTTTGCTTCCTGCAGTGTCCGTTGACGGTGCTGTGGGTATTCGTTCCGTCGGTTTTCGGCGCGTCCGTGATCAGTCTGGTTGGTGTCCGGTCCGTACGTTAAGGCCCTGTCACATTACGGTGCATGGCGGGAGCATATTGAAAACCTACATAGGTCCTGCGCGTGCCGGCCTATGATGACCTTTGGTGACCTTTCGGGTGGTTTTGAGCGAATGTGGAACCTATGAGGAGCGTATGAGGAGCGTATGGGAGCGTGCTGTGACATTTTTTGATGGTTTTGATTGGCATGTGGAGCGTACGAGTAGCGTATGAGTAGCGTATGCATAGCGTATGAGCGTATGAGTAGCGTATGAGTAACCTAAGCAGAACCTATGCTTAGCGTATGCAAAGCGTATCTTATCTTAGCTAAACTGAATAATTAGTGTTCAATATTTGTGTGGCATCCAGAGTAGGACGGTCCAAACATGTGTTCCAACCACTCTGAAAAGCGACTACCTGTTAGGAAGCAGTCTCCATATGAAATATGAAGAAATGGGACGGTGCAAACATGTACACACACACCCACTACTCACACATGTACCTATATTTTATCCTACATATCGACCTTACTTTTTTATTATTATTATTATTATTATATAATACCATATTGGGGGGTTTGTGACCTAGAGGTCACTGGCTGCAGAACTGCAGCATTAATAAAAACGGCGAACCTGTTAGGAAGCAGTTTCCATGAGAAATATGAAGAAATGGGACAGTGCAAACATGTAGGATGGTGCAAACATTAAACCTGCATGTGCATGCTTCCTACATGTTTGGACCGTCCTACATGTTTGCACCATCCCATTTCTTCATATATCATATATGGAGACTGCTTCCTAAAAGGTAGTTGCTTTTGATAGTGGTTGGAGTACATATTTGGACCGTCCTAAATACAAAAAATACAGTCCGGTACCTGTCGGATTGA
This sequence comes from Branchipolynoe longqiensis, assembly GCA_030323885.1. Lineage (NCBI taxonomy): Eukaryota > Metazoa > Annelida > Polychaeta > Phyllodocida > Polynoidae > Branchipolynoe > Branchipolynoe longqiensis. Next base: position 6,522,891 of record CM059197.1, on the reverse strand, counting down.
CCCGTCTCAGGTCGATGTCGAGACCTATGGCATATGCTTTGAATATGCTGTGCATACGCTGTGCATATGCTGTGCATACGCTAGGAGTAAGCTCCCATACGTAACTCGTAGGTTATGCGTACGCTACATACGCTAGAGATATGCTAGAGATACGCCGGTGACGCAAGTTGAGCGTATGAAAAACCTATGCCGGCGTATCCCTAGCGTACGAGGAGTGTACGCCGGCATATGAGGAGCGTATGCCGGCGTATGAGTAGCGTATGAGCAGCGTATGGGCCATACGCCCTCATAGGTCAAGATTTTTTGAGCATGCACAAAAAAATGTGGACGGACGGATTTATGAAAGCGTAAGGCGGCGTATGCCTCATAGGCCAGCATCTGGCGGCATCTGGTGGCGTATGAGTAGCGTATGAGTAGCGTATACGGCGTATGCCGACGTATATGACGTAACGCGCCTACGCTGCCATACGCTCCCGCAAAAAACCCTAATGTGACAGCCCCTTTAGACATTCGGTTGTCATCCGGTTATCGTCCTGTGGCTATTCGTTAATGTACGTTCCTTGTCTGTTTAGCTTTCATTTCGTCCGGTACATTTCGGTACATTTTGATACTGAACACCATCTGACTAGACAATTCTTTGTCCGGTGGTATCCGGTGTCTCAGTCCGGTTAAGGCCGAGTCACACCTTACTGGACTGGGGAACCGGACAAGAACCGGACACTGTCTGGTGGTGTATGGCGATGTATGCTTCTCGTCTGGTTCTCATCCGGTTCTTGTCCGGTTCTCGTCCAGGGGTGTCCGGTGGTGTCCGGTACAAGTTTTGAACATGCACAAAACTTCTACCGGACACCGCCAGACTGACGTGTCCGGTTGGTGTCCGGTTCATGTCCGGTACCCATCTGGTTCATGTCCGGTAGCCTCCGGAATTTTCCGGTGGTGATAACAGCTAGCGGACAGCTACTGGAGATGTACCGGATGCAACCGGACACCAACCGGACAATAAACGGATTTACCATACAAGTACCAGAGAAAGGCCGGACAGTACTGGAGACGTACCGGACATGTACCGGACAATGAAATCACACAGGAGGGTATATATAACGTGACGAACAAGTCCTGACATCAGCCTTTCTCACGCTCTCGTTGCTGTCACAACTATGGATTCCCCTGAACTTCTTCGGCTCAGAGTTTCAGTTCTGCAAGTAGAGATGCAACTGCTGCAATTACAGTTTGATCTGCAGGTACTCATGACTGCCAGAAGAATGAGAAGGAGGCCAAGAAGGTGGTGGTGTAGGTCCTGGCTCAGTCCTCAACGTCATTGGGAGTTTGGTCTGTATGACCAACCGATGCTGGAGCTCCACAGAGAAGATTCCCAGTCGTTCACAAACTTCCTGCGGATGCCTCCAGAGATGTTTGATCAACTTCTGCGATGTGTTGGTCCACGGATCACAAAGCAGCATACATTCTACAGGGCGCCCATTGAGCCAGGCATGAAGCTGGCTATAATGCTTCGTCATTTGGCATCTGGGGCCAAATACAATGACATGCGGTTCACATGGCGGGTGCCGCACAACACCATCTCCATCCTAGTTAGAGAGGTAATTGTCTTGGAATGTTGTCTTGTAAATTGTATGTAATACCACAGATGTAACAGTATTTTGTAGATATTATTAACCATACTGTGTATTTATTGTCATGTCAGATGTGGTATTTTTTTATATACATTCATGCACTTGTATTTGTTTAATATTTTTATTGAGACCATGTCTGTGAAGTATACGTCATTTCAGGTGTGGTGGTTTTGTAATATCTTATAGTAAATATACATAATGTACTTATATGTTTCACATTAATTTCACACTAACCATTCTGTTCTTTTTATGTCATTTCAGGTGTGCCAGGCTATTGTAGATGAGTATGTGGATGAGGTTATGCTGCTGCCGACCGAACCTGCTGCTTGGCGTGCGATAGCAGAGGGTTTCATGCAGAAATGGAATTTCCCTCAGACCTGTGGGGCAATCGATGGCAAACACATAGCCTGCAAGTGTCCACCTAGGTCGGGGTCCACCTATTACAACTACAAAAAGTTTTTCTCTATCGTCCTGATGGCTTTGGTGGATTCTGACTAAAAATTCATCTGGGTGGACATAGGTGGACGTGGAGCTGTGTCTCATGCGCAGGACTGGAATGAGTCCGACCTGAAGCGATCGATTGATTGATTGGTGGTTGCTTTACGCTGTGTCGGCAGCATAGGCCATATTCACGGCGAGAAATATTTTTGTTTGTTCAAACCATCGCTTTTACATGTAAAAGCAGACAATCAATTATGTGCCAATAGACACTGATTAAATTAGAAAGCTCACAATCATATATTTGTGGTCAAGGGGAACAAATTCCCATAGAAAAGGAAAAGTTTTATTAATAATTGATAGAATTTATTTAGTAAACTATATGAGGTGGTACAGTCCATCTGCCCTCAAAAAGGCTAAAATGTTTTCTTGTTTTACTTTAGTAAAAAGCTCATGCATACTGTCTGCAGTGTAGAATTGTTGGCGCAGGGCCAAAAAATCAACGCAACTTGAGTTTGAGTGTCAGCGGGGACTGACACCCAATACATTCAGGGGGAGGTTCCCCCTTGAGCAGAAAAGCATGTGTAAGCCATGAGTGGCCAATACGGCAGTGGCTAAGGACCACTTGGCCCTGCCGACCTCCCGCATGAGTCTGTGGTTGTTTTCCCACAGATGGTTCAATTTCTTTAAGTTTATTAATGTTTTCATCCCACTCATGTTGCCATTTGGATGACCTGAAGCAGGCCATGGAAGAGGGGGACATACAGTTACCAGACCCAGACCCCCTTGCACATGACGACCAGGACATGCCCTATTTTTTTATTGGCGATGATGCGTTTTGCCCTGCGGAACTTCATGCAGAAGCCCTTCGACCATCGTGGCCTGCAATTATCATCTGTCAAGGCCTCGCATGGTGGTAGAAAATGCCTTTGGCATTCTGGCCAATCGCTTTCAAGTTCTGATGAGTACAATGCAGCACAGCCCGGCATCAAATCGCTTAATAACTATTTCATGCGTTGTGCTGCACAATTTGATGCGCATCAGGTATCCCCACATGCAGAACAACTTGGTCGACCAGGAAGATGATAACTGGGATATCATTCCTGGTGTGTGGAGACTGGGCCGCAACCTGCGAGACTGCGAGTTTGTTCAAGGCCCTAACAAAGACAATCGTGAGGGCAAGAATGTCAGGAACACTCTGACGCATTGGGCAAACTCCCCTGCCGGTTCGGTTCCATGGCAGGAGTGGATGATTTAAAGTTATATGATAATGACTGGTGTGTCATTGTGTATAGTGGATGGTGGAGAAAAGCACTCATATAATGAGTGATTATTTCAAATATTTGTAATATGATTTAACTAACCTATAAATGCCTATGTAGGTTCTATGTTTGGACTGTTTTTAACTCAGTGTCCTGATATGACTATAGATGTTGCTAGGATGTACAACAACAAATTAACAGATAATGCATAATAAGGACTGGTGTGACATTGTGTATCGTTGATGGTGGAGAAAAGCACTCTGATAATGAGTGATATTTCAAATATTTGTAACCTGACTTAAATAACCAATAAATGCCTATATATGTTCTACATTCTGACTGTTTTTAACTGAATATTGTTGTTTGTTATATCACTCACAGTACTGTGTTTGTCCCGTCCTGCTATGACCTAACATGTTGGTATTACATACAACAACAAACAATACAAACTGTTTTTGTATATATTGATAGCCACAACAATTACAAATGTATTACAGAGAGAACAAAAGTTTGGAAATTTTTAAGTTATAACATTTTTATTGAAACATAACTACTAGATTGCCAACATATTTTGCAATAACTTGAAATAAATTAACCCCCTTATTTACACTACATTCTTTACAGTATTCCCCTCCCCTTTATTACCCGGCCCGGACACCTGACTTGTAGTAAATATATATATGAACAAGAGAAATAAATTAAACTAACTTAACTTACTTATTAATACTATTTCCCTCCCCTTTACCCTCTCTGGACACCTGACTTTTACCCGTATTTACAATAACTTAACATATATTAACTACCCTTTTTACAATACCCTCCCCTTTATTACCCTCCCCACCCACATCCTTTAAATGAGAAATATAAAAAAAGTAAAAACATTAAAAATGTACAAATTTACACAAGGTCGTCGATGGGGCTCCCATGGCTGTCATCCAGGTCACTGATCGCGCCAGCTTTGGCACCACCAACACTCACCTCATGAAGGTCATGCTGCTGCGGGAACTGCTGGACTCCAGCCTGCTTCGCAAAGCCCCCGACGAGCGCGGATGGGGACCACAGCAGGTTGTAGCGGGCTGCTGCTGTCGCGGGTGTAGGTCCTGAGGTGAACCCGCCATGCGATGATGTCGTTGCCCGCTATGGCTGTGGCTGGAGGTGTCTTGCTGGCTGTGGGTGCATCTGGAGGTGTGGCTGGAGGTGCACTAGAGGCGGTTGCTACAGGAGAAGTTGTGGTTGCTGCTGCTGCTGCTGCTGGTGCTGGTGCTGGTGCTGGTGCTGTTGGTGCTGCTGGGGCTGCTGCTGCTGCTGTGGCTGAAGGTGCACTACAGGCGGTGGCGGTGGCTGCAGGAGAAGTTGTGGCTGCTGCTGTGGCTGCTGTTGCTGCTGCTGCTGCTGGTGCTGGACGAGCTGCTGGTCCAGGGTCATCCACCAGGTGGCGCTTCGAGGGGTTGGTTGCTGCTGGGGAATTGGAGGTGGTTGGTTCCTCATCGATGAGGCGCAGTTGTTGCTTGTCGTCCACAGCTACACAATCAGCCTCCTCCAAGTTCCCAGCAGCACCCGCCATGGCCTCTGTCACCTGCAAAGACCAAACAAATAAACTAAATAACTTGGAAATATTATGTTTGTCGTTCTTGCGCACCACTCTGGAAAAAGTGGACATCAGGAACAGGGGGACATGGGGAAAAAAGGAAATATGAGAAAAATACAGTGTAACTCCATTAAACAAAAGGGTCGGTCATTCAGTTAACAAATGCACTAAACTGTAGTTTTCCAGAGAGTTTTAAATGTGGCAGTAATATGTAATATTACAGGTGCAACAAAATGTAACATTACAGATTTTGTATTAAACATGGCAGTAATATGTAATATTACATTTTAAATAACACAATAAAATGTATTAATACCGATAAAGTATAGCATGGCAGTAAGTAGTATGTCATATTGTAGATATACTGTAAAATAATCCACAAATATGTCTTGCTGATATACTCTAAACAGGCCAGTACAATGTAACATGACTGGTGGTATAGCGAGGCGACTCCGACAATTTTGTTGCATTAACCGATAGTTTGGATTAACTGACTTTGGTTATTAACCAACTGTTATGATAAATGGTAGTTTGGATATTACTTACACTCTTCACTGGTCCTTGCTTGTGACGCACCAGTGCCCGCAGGAAGGCGAACCTGGTGACCACCCACTCCTTCCTGTCGGTCAACAGCCGGGCCGCATCCCCTGACTGCTGATGAACCAGTTTTGTATTCCAGTCCCACAAGTCGGCGTACCACGTCTTCAAGTCCACGACTGAAAAATACAACAAAGCCAAACATAAATAAGTTGTCACGTTACTGAGGCACAGAATACAGATATCAGATACAAATATAATATTATTAATAAAAAGATGGACAGACACTGGCCCGGTAGCAGTACAGCTACAATGAGTCAAAATAATATTAATATGAAAAATAATATTTATATTAAAGCAAAACACTTGTAATTAACAATCAATGACAGCAAAGGTAGAGTGAGTACAAGTAATATTAATATTACAAATCAAATAAATATTAAAAAACATATTAATATTATTATGAAACAAACCACAAATATTATAACAATATATATATTTATATATTTACCATCATAGCCCAGTTCCTCTACCTTCTCAGCCCACAGATGGTCTTTTTTTCCTTTGTTCTTAAAATCACGGGCCTTGGAATTCCACAGCAGATCATTTTCTGACACCCACTCAAGGATATGCCCCTCTTCCTCATCCCGCAGCCGGCACGTCTTCCTCACCCTGGGTCGCACCTCAACATTCGCTGTCCGTGGCTCAGTCACTCCCACTGCTGCTGCTGCTTCTGCTGGACTCGGTGCAGGCGCTGGAGGAGGAGGAGGAGGAAGTGGACGAGCAGAAGCCAACTCTTCCTCGCTCCACGCTGACGATCTGGGTGACGGTGAAGGCGACAGCTTCTTCTGACCCTTCTTCCGTTCCTTCCCTGTTTGTTTGCTATGCACCATCGTGTGTGTGTGTGTTTGTGTGTGTCTGTGTGTGTATGTTTTGTTTTCTTGGCGAAGTATCGATGTACACACGTTAAAATGCGAAGACGTTGTGACTTGCCGATATTCGGTCCACCGGCTTTATACATTTTCGGCGTGTCGTAAACCGTCCAGTAGGTGTCCGGTAGATGTTTGGTCCGTCCGGTTCTCGTCCGGTAGTTGTCCGGTTGATGTACAGTCCGTCCATTTCACATTCGGTTATCGTCCGGAGGTTCTCCGGTGCTATCAGGTGGTGTCTGGTGTTGTCCGGATCTCGGCCGGTTCTCGGCCGGATCTCAGCCGGTTCTCTCCGGTTCTCACCCGGTCGCCTGGCGGCAATTGACCCACTTACGCCCCATTTCGATACATTTCAACACATTTTGTCACCGGACACCACCAGACTAGAAAATTCTTTGTCCGGTGGTCTCTGGTACTCAGTCCAGTAAGGTCTGACTGGGCCTTTAGGGTCGTACGTTTTCGGTGTCACAGGCGGAGGTGGGCTACGACGCCCTTACGACGCCGCTAGGAGGGCCTTACGATGCCCTTACGATGCCCATATGACGCCCATACGACGCCTCTACGACGCTGCTACGGCGCCGCTTCGACGGCTTCAGGACGGCCTCAGTACGGCCTCACGACGCCGTCCCGATGTCCTCACGATGGCGCTATGACGGCCTTATGACGCCGCTACGAAGGCCATGCGACGGCCTTACGACGGCCTTACAACGGCGTTACGACGCCGCTACGACGGCCTTGCGACGCCGCTACGACGACCTTACGACGGCCATATTGTGCCCTTACGACGCCGCTAGGACGCCCTAACGACGGGCTTGCGACGCCCTTACGGCGGCGTTACGAGGGCGTTACGACGGCCATACGACGGCCATACGACGCCCTAACAACGGCGTTACGACGGCCTTACGATGGCCTTGCCACGCCGCTACGACGCCGGTACGACGGCGTTACGACGGCGTTGTGGCAGCCTTGCGACGGACTTGTGACGCTGCTACGACGCCGCTACAACGGCGGTACGACGCTCGGTTAAACCAATCGATTGGTTATTCCAAACTTTTTTCGGCGGCCCGGCAAAATACTATCATTTATCATATAACAAAGTTGGTTAACCCAAATTATTGTTTAATCCAAACGAAATCTTCCGGTACGTTTAAGACAAACTTTTGCATGTGGTTATAAGGTCATCTGAGATCCCACCAACATTTTTATATGATAAATGGTAGTAACCAAGCTTCGTTTAACGGGGTTATACTGTATATACATAAAAAACAATTGTCCACATATATTGTATATTACAGTCATAATGTACCCGCGTTTTTGGCAAAGCCAACTCAAAGTCGAAGCCAAAGCTTGGTTAAGCCAATGATCAGATGATCGGTATATCCAAACAAATTTCTAGGGTCCCTTCAAGTTTGGTTTAACGGGGTTATCATCATCATCATCATCATGCTGTCGGTCGTGATGCGACAAAGACTGCTTTCATTACTTGACTGCCGGACCCCATTATTGTGCGGTTGTACATTTCATGATAGCTGCCTGCAAAAGTGTTGAAGTGCTGCTGGCTTTTGCAAGTTACCAGCGCCACTCTCTTTGAGGGAGCAAATAGAGGTTTCACACCAGCAAGAACATGTCCAGACAGCCGCAAAACTATTTGTCCCTGCAGTGGCTGGTCGGGAGATGTTGGGAGTTTCATACATCAACCGCCCTTGATGCTGCCACAGTGCAAATGGATACAATGCAAATGGAGACAGTGCACTAGAGGGTGTTTTGTAGGGCTTTAGTTTGGAAGGGGGGGTGGTTATGATTTACTTGTGATTTTTGTTTGGATTGTGGAAGAGAAAGTGTCTTGTCTTATGGGTATTTGAGTTGGGCTTGTTTTTAAATTTAATTTGTGCTTGGTTTGATTCAGCTTTTAACAAAATTCAATCTGCGGTTGGCTTGATTCAGCTTTTTAATTCAATCTGTGCTTCTTTTGAGTCAGCTTTTGTGTTTATGCACGGTTTTAAGTGTTTAGGTAGAGGTGGAATTTTCGATCGGAGTGTTTGACTCATTAACAGCTGTGCTGGAGAGGCATTTAGGCCAGATATCGTTGCATTTCTGTATGCTAATAATGCAATTGCCAAATCTTTGTTGTCTGCTTTTGCCTTTTTGATTAATTGTTTTACCGTTTGCACTGTGCATTCGGCCTGCCCGGTGCTTCGCGGGTACAGCGGGCTGGAGAACATAGGGGTGAATTCGTATTGCCTAGCGAATAAGGCATACTCCCTACGAGCAAATTGTGGCCGATTATCAGAAACCACAATTCGCGGAATACCGTGCCTACCAAAAATGTCTTTCATAGAGTCTATTATAGCTTTTCTAGACGTAGACAATAGTCGCACAACTTCTGGTTATTTGGAATAATAGTCTGTTAACACCAGATACTGTTCCTTGTGTACTTGGAACAAGTCTATGCCCACTTTGTAGAAAGGTGTGTCATATATATGGTGAGGTACTAATGGTTCAGCATGTGGTTTGTTTTGATGTGTAAGACAAGTTTCGCACCTGGCTACTTTGTCTTCTACTTGTTTTACAACACCAGGCCAGTACACTGAGTCACGCACAAGCTGTTTTGATTTAACGATTCCCAAATGAGGCTCGTGGATTTTGTCCAATATCTCTTTCCTCATCGTGGTGGGGATTGTGATGCACTCACCTTTTAATAGTAATTTGTCATGTACTGTGAAATCATCTTTGTGTGTGTAGTATGGCTGTGCATCTGCCTGTACTTGTTTTTTTGTGTCTGGCCAGCCTGTTTGTGTATATTTAATTATTAGTTGCAGTGTCTCGTCTTTTGCAGTTTCAGTGGTGATGCAGTTCAGGTCATCCTCCATGTGATCTATCGCTGCAATAGAAATATTTGCATCAAACAAATTGCTTGGAGCAGTTTTCTTAGTATGGGCTCGCGATAAAGCGTCAGCGAAATGCATGTCACATCCCTTTTTATATTTTACGTTCAGATTATAATTTTGTAGCCTCATTCGCATCCTTTGCATCCTAGCTGTCAGAGTGTGCAGCGGTTTGGTCATTATGCTGACTAACTGCTTGTGATCCGTTTCGATTGTAACTTCCTTCCTAAATCTATATTCGTGAAATTTATTACACCCGAAACAGATCGCCAACAATTCCTTCTCAATCACTGCATAACTCTCTTGGGCTGGATTGAGGGCCTTTGAGGCCATGGCAATCAGATGATGTGTTTAAAACAGGGTGGCGCCCAGGCCGGATTTGGAAGCATCCACCTGAATCGTTATTGTTTTTTTAACGTCAAACTACTTTAGGACGGGCGCTGTCATTAACAGGGATTTTAATGTGCTAAATGCATTCGTTTGCTCGCTCTCCCAATGCCATGCCACATATCAGATAGGTTAGGTACAAACTTACTGACGTACCCGATCATGCCAAGGAACCTCTGAACAGCATGTTTATCAGTGGGCATTGGAAGGTCTACTATAGCCTATACTCTCTCTGGGTTAGGCTTGATACCTTTTTTTGTTAACAGGTGCCTGACATATGGTACTTCTGATTTACATATGTGTGATTTGGCTGCATTTAACTTCAATCCTACTTACCTGGCCCTGCACAATACCGCTTCTAGTCTCTCATTATGTTCTTTTAGTGTTGCTGCATATAAGAGAATATCATTTGCCACAACATCTACTCCTTGGAAACCTTTTAGAATGACATTCATTTCCTCGATAAAGGATCCCTGGCAGTCTTGATGCCAAAAGGCAGCCGGGTATATCGATATCTTCCCCAGTAGTGTTAAATGTACAAAGTTTACTACTGGCCTCATCGAGTTCTACCTGCCAATACCCACTCTTAGCGTTGAGCATAGTGAAGTAATGCGCGTTACATGTTTTCGCGACAACTTCCTCAACCGTCTTAATTAGGTATGGGCTGCATAGAACTGCATGGTTGAGTTTGGTAGGATCTAAACATATTCGTATTTTTGAAGGTTTTTTTACAATTGTCACCAAATTCACCAAGGGAGTAGGTTCATGCTGCTGTACGATGACACCCAATTCAATCATGCGATCTAGCTTTTTTTTTACATCAGACTTTATAGCATGCGGTGTTCGTCTCGGCGGATCAATACTTGGTGTTATGTTATATTTTGCATTTACTTTAATTAAACCGAGACCAGTAAAAATGTCATTGTATGTATTTACCATTTTCTTAGCGTACTCCTCGGTAGAGGAGTGCACGCTGATTTGTTGTTTGGCTGACGGTTATTATTCGCCTTCGAGTTTTTCTTTTTTGTGTTCTTTGTGTTCTTCATCTTCTTTGTCTTCATCTTCTTCTTTGTATTTGTCTCCTTCTTTGTCTTCGTCTCCTTCTTTGTCTTCGTGTCCTTCTTTGTCTTCGTCTCCTTCTTTGTCTTCGTCTTCTTCTTTGCCTTCATCTCATTCTTTGTCTTCATCTCCTTCTTTGTCTTCATCTTCTTCTGTCTTTGTCTCCTTCTTTGTCTTCTTCTTTGTCTTCGTCTCCTTTGCTTTCCCACCGTGGGGAACCGGGGTAGAATAGTTCCCTTGCACCCCCTTGCAGATCGTAAAAGGCGACAAATGGGGTGGCTTGTTTGCTGTGAGTCACGGCTCGTGTCGGTGGAGGAAGGGATCCTGGTGCATGAGGACTGCAAGGGGCCAAGGCTCCTTGTGGACCAACACTTCACTTTGGCCTCGACTTCATCTAGGCGAGAGGTTGGAATGGGCCGTTCCAATCAATCGGCTGGTCATGCCAAGCCCTAGGTAGATTAATGGAGAATGGATATATATATAGTACAACAACTGTATTTATATTTATATTTACACAATTACCAAGTCATTCTTCACTTCCTAGAAGGCGGTGGCTAGGGTCAATCTAGTACTGGTTATGCTTTTTTGCCTCCATGCTAGAGTATATTATCCTCGTATCCCTGGTGTGTATCTGTCGGTTACCACAGTGCTACACACCCCAATTTTGAGGGCTCCGTGGTGGGTGGGGAGCGAGGATGACGAACCAAAAACAATTCAATATGGATACTCAAAACCACCCAAATAATAAGAAAAGATTACCAGACACGGAAAAGAATTTGGACTCTGATTCGGCCTCATGTCCGAATGCTGATGATTGGCCATGGTTCATTATGATTGAATCATTGAATAACGAGGCATCAGTTGCCAAACTTTCCCCTTTTGCCATTCACAAGGGCATTATGGGAATCACTGGCACAGTCAAACACGTGAAGAAACTACGAAGTGGACATATTCTGGTGGAGTGTGCTAAGAAAGCGCATACCGACAATCTGCTACGTGCAAGCACACTAGCAGGCGTCGGCATCAATGCCTCTCCTCATCAAACTCTCAACTCTAGCAAAGGAGTAATCCGGACTAAAGATCTTGATGGTGTTGATGAGGATGAGATAGCACATGAGCTCAAGTCTCAAGGAGTGTTAAACGTACGAAGAATAGTTATAAAGAGGGATAACAAGTCCATAAAAACAGGGACATATATCCTCACGTTTGGCAAGCCTTTTCCGCCCAAGAATTTGAAAATTGGATACCTTAGTGTGAATGTGGATGTCTTCATCCCAAACCCACTTCGATGCTTCCAATGCCAGAAGTTTGGTCATGGCAAGGATAGATGCAAAAATTAAATCATCTGTTTTAAGTGCGGTCAAAAAGGTCACGACAACACCAGTTGTCAAAACCAGGCAAAATGTTCCAATTGCCTGGGGGACCATATGGCCATATCTAAAGACTGTCCTGTCTGGAAAAAAGAAAAGCTAATTCAGCAGATCAAGACTGAGAAGCGGCTAAGCTAGCCAGAAGCTCGAAGGCTGGCTGAGGCGAATACTCCCTTGCCAATCACCAAGAGCTATGCTGCGGCAGCCAAAGCCTCCAACAGGACAATTGAATGCCAGACTGAACTGACATGGTTGACTGGAGGGAAGCCCACTGCCTTCACCCCAGTCCCAAATCCGACGCCGGTTTCGACCAAAAGTAATAATAGTAATAATAGTATTGCGGTGCAGACGCTGGCCGAGCCAGTGATGCCCAAAAAGAAGAAGAACAATTTGTCGGACCGAGTTCCGAAGGGATCTTTGACCCTTACGGACAAAATGTCCAGGGGGTCATCGATCTCCAAAAACTTAACATCAAATAGATATCAGGCGCTGGCTGATATTGAGATGCCTGAGACTGTGGAAATCTGCAGTCGAAGTCTCTCCCTCAAACCAAAGGCGAGGGAGAGAACACCTGTCACTGCTCCAAAATGACAGTGACAGGTGCATCTCTTATTCAATGGAACTGCCAAGGTTTTAGGAGTAACATCGAAGAGTTGTCTCTTCTTTGTTGCAACCTCAATCCACTCGCTGTTTTCCTACAAGAAACTTATATAAAAGCTTCTGAGAGTTGTAGTCTTAAAGGCTACACCATTCATAACAAGCACGCACCAGATGGAGACCGAGCCGCTGGCAGCTCCTCCATCTTGGTCAGAAGTGATGTGGTATGTACGCCGGTGGCGTTAGACACGACACTACAGGCTGTGGCTGTTCGTCTGACGCTGCATAAGACTGTAACTCTCTGTTCCATTTACATTCCTCCAAGCTCCGTTCTCACTTGACAAGAACTGGACGCCCTTGTGGACCAGTTACCGGCCCCATATTTACTTATGGGTGACTTTACCGGTCACAACTCAATATGGGGGGGACAATAGGAATGCTAAAGGCAAGATAATTGAGGACCTGCTCTGTGTGTATTTAATGATGGTTCATACACATATAAATATGTCAAAAAGAAATGTCAAAAAGCTCTAGACCTCCTGAGAGTTGTTGCTCATACCAATTGGGGGGGCGACCACACCACTCTTCTCTCTCTCTATCGTGCTATGGTCCGATCAAAGCTCGATTATGGCTCCATGGTCTATGGATCAGCCAGACCGTCATACATCCAAATGTTGAAACCCATTCAAAATCAAGGACTCAGACTCTGTCTTGGAGCACTTCAAACTTTGCCAGAGGAGAGTCTTAGTGTAGAAGCAGAGGAACCTCCACTTGCGCTGAGGAGAGAAAAGCTCGCTCTACAGTATGCATCCAAGATCGCAGCAAATCCCAGCAACCCTGCTTATGACTGCATTTTCAACCCATGCAATGAAACACTCTTTGCCAATAAACCCAAGGCCATTCCAACTTTCGGTATACGTATTAAGGAATCATTAGAAACACTCGAGTTTGATGTAGATAACATTGCAAAATTCCAATATCCAGTCACACCACCTTGGACATACGCTGTCAATGTGAACCTGGCTCTCTCTGAAGCAAGGAAAGACTCAACTGACCCTCTGATCTACAACAGTATGTTCAGGGAGGTTAAAGACATACATTCTGATCATAAGTTCATCTACACAGATGGTTCTTACAAGGATGACAAGGCTGCAGCGGCAGCTGTCATGGGCAAGCACACCTTCTCGGAGCGATTACCAAAGGGTGCTTCGATATATTCAGCAGAGCTTGATGCCATATTCTTAGCAATGGACCATGTAGAAACCTCTTCCCATAGAAAATTTGTGATATGTTCGGATTCAAAATCATGCCTACAAGCTATTCAGAGCAAGGATTGGAAGAACCCTCTGATCCGCAAGATTTTAGAAAGGTTACATTATTTATGTTCAGGACTTCACAAAACTGTGCTTTTTTATTGGGTGCTGAGTCATGTTGGCATTCGAGGAAATGAGGCTGCAGACATGGCTGCCAAAGAAGCTCTCGACAAATGCATTACACCTCTTCCCATTCCTCACACGGACCTCAAAAGGCACATCAGTGCACTCATAAGGAAAAAGTGGCAATTACAATGGGATGAAGCTGTCATGAACAAGCTTCATGCAATTCAGCCCACCCTTGGCAAATTTTCAGGTGCTTGTCATAGAAATAGACGCGAAGAGACCGTTGTTGCACGTATGCGAATTGGACATAGCTATTTGACTCATAGTTACCTTTTCAAAGCAGAAGACCAGCCAGAATGCATACCATGTGGAGTGCCTCTGACTGTGAAACATATTTTGATTGAATGCATTGACTTTGCAAATGTTCGAGCACAGTATTTTAATGTAGCAAGTATGAAATGTTTATTTGACACTGTTAGTACTGCCTTAGTTTTATCATTTTTAAAGCACGTTGGGCTGTTTAATCGGTTTTAAGACATTTTGGTGGCATTGTATAGCCCTTAGTGTGCTGATATGCCGTTACGCATTTATTCATTCATTCATATTTGCATCCCGGCTACGGAACATACTCCGCCATCGATCTCAGCATTGTAGAACCAGAACAGGCGCTGGACTTTTCGTGGAGGGTCTGGGATGACCTCTGCGGGAGCGACCACTTCCCAATTATTCTTAATTGCGGGGTGGGGGGGGGGGCATCTCCCATAGAGCGAGAGAGGAGCTGACGGCTTGGTAAAGCCGACAGGCCCACCTTCCAGACCCTATGTAGCGAGGAGTTCACTCCAGACATCAGTGACATCGATGCCTTCACTGAGATGCTGAGATGGATCGCGGAGAAAACTGTTTTGAAGACCTCGGCAACTCCCAAGCATTTGACGCCTCCATGGTTAGATGACGGCTGTAGGAGGGCTATTAAGGAATGAAAGAAAGCTCAGTGTAAATTCCACAGGAGACCGACTGCTGAAAATCTGGCGCTCTTTAGAATTATGCGTGCTCGTGCTCGCAGAACAAACAAAGAAGCGCAGAAGCAGTGTTGGAGACAAATTGTTTCTAGCATCACCATGCACACGCCGTTGGGCAAAGTATGGACACTGATCAGGAGAATCGTCTTTGGCAAACTGCCTCCCGGGCTTTCGGGCCATCAAGGAATGCCAAGAGTGAAAGCTCTTGGACTTTTCTTCCAATGGCGAGGAGCACTACAACTCCCCATTCCGTATGGGTGAGTTGAGGTGTTCTTTGGAAAGCTCGCATGACACAGCAGTTGGACCTGATGGAATTCATTATCAATTTTTGAAATATCTCCCTGAACATGCACTGAGACTGTTGCTTCAACTCTTCAACAACATCTGGGAGTCGGGTGTCATCCCCGCCTCTTGGCGGGAGGCGACAGTAATACCGATTCCCAAACCTGGTAAAGACCAGAGTGAAGACCACAACTATCATCCCATAGCCCTCACAAGCTGCATCTGTAAAACCATGGAGCGCATGGTAATCAACCGCCTCGTCTGGCTACTGGAGTCAGAACACCACCTGTCCAGCCTTCAATGTGGCTTCAGATGGGGCCGCAGCACCCTCGACCATTTGGTGTGCATGGAGACCTTCATAAGCGATGCTTTCCTTAAGAAGGAGCACATTGTGGCTGTCTTTTTTTACCTCGAAAAAGCCTATGACACAATGTGGCAGCATGGCATTATGGAGGATCTTCTTGCGATTGGCCTTCATGGCCACTTGCCAATTTTCATCAGGAACTTTCTAGCCTTCAGGCATTTCCGCGTCCGTGTCAAGACTACCTATTCCAGCCTACACTCACAGGAACTAGGAGTACCTTAAGGCAGCATACTGGCCGTGACCCTTTTCGGGGTCAAGGTCAATGGTATTGCTGCTGCTGTAAAGCGGGGGGTCTCCTGTAGTCTTTTTGTGGACGACTTTGTTTTATATTTCAGCGGTGCTAACATGAATGTCATAGAGAGACAGCTACAAGGAAGCATAAATGGGATCCATCAATGGTCAGTTCTGAACGGTTTCAAATTTTCCAAGACCAAAACAGTCTGCATGCACTTCTGCCTGCTGCGTAGAATGCATGTGGAACCAGAGCTGACCCTGGATGGGGATCCCATTAAAGTCGTTGAGAAAACCAAATTTCTGGGCCTCATTCTCGACGCAAAACTGTCTTTTGTGCCACATATAAAGTACCTGAAAACAAGATGCCTGAAAGCGCTGGATGTTCTGAGGGTGGTGTCCAGCTCAGAGTGGGGAGCGGACAGAGATGTTCTGCTCTCCGTGTACAGAACCTTGGTTCGGTCACGAGTGGATTACCGCAGCATAGTATATGGTTCCGCAAGGAAATCATATATTGGGCTGCTAGACACGATCCACCATCAGGGACTGTGCCTGGCCCTTGGGGCCTTCCGCACCTCACCGGTTCAGAGCCTTTACGTCGAAGCCAATGAACCATCACTTAACAACAGGAGAATCAAACTGGCCATGCAATATGTAGTCAAGATAAAAACTAATGCATTGAATCCTGCACACAATTGTCTATTCGAGCAACATGACGAATCCAGGTATGAAGCCAGGCCGAATTACATCCGGCCACTGAGGCTCCGAATGAAACCTCATTTGGAGGCCTTGGGCATGGATTTGGACATGTTGGAGGATGCCAAAGTCCCAGAACATCCCCCGTGGTCGTTGAGAAAGCCATCGGTTATCCTCCGACTCACAGAACTGAGGAAGTCTGGGACACATCCACTCGAGTACCAAGGACTGCATGCAGAGATTCAAGGCCAGTTTGCAGACCACCTCTCCATATACACTGATGGTTCGAAAGACCAAAGCCGGGTAGCTGCTGCGGCAGTCTGCCGACGGGAAAAATTTGGTGTACATTTGCCCGATCAGAGCTCGATTTTCACTGCAGAAGCCCAAGCACTCCTTCTCGCGTTGGAGTGTATCGAGGTATCCAACCACACTAACTATGTTATATACAGTGATTCGTTCTCTTGCCTCCTGGCTGTTGCTGGACTGAAAACGAATCACCCTATTCTAGCAACGGTCATTTATAAAATGAACCAACTGACAACGGATGGGTATGACATCCACCTGTTCTGGGTGCCTGGCCATGCCGGCATACAAGGAAACGAACGAGGTGATCGGGCTGCGAAGAAGGCCCTGAACTGTGATCTTGAACCGTGTCTGATCCCTCACTCTGATCTGAAACCACTAATAGCCACCCACATAAAATCCAAATGGCAACATGAGTGGGATGAAAACATTAATAAACTTAAAGAAATTGAACCATCTGTGGGAAAGCCACCACAGACTCACGTGGGAGGTCGGCGGGACCAATCGGTCCTTAGCCGCTGCCGTATTGGCCACTCGTGGCTTACACATGCTTTTCGGCTTAAGGGGGAACCTCCCCCTGAATGTATTGGGTGTCAGTCCCCGCTGACACTCAAACACATTTGACTAAGTTGCGTTGATTTTTTGGCCCTATGCCAACAGTTCTACACTGCAGACAGTATGGGTGACCTTTTTACTAAGGTAAAACAGGAAAACATTTTAGCCTTTTTGAGGGCAGCTGGACTGTACCACCTCATATAGTTTACTAAATAGATTCTATCAATTATTAATAAAACTTTTCTTTTTCTATGGGAATTTGTTTCCCTTGACCACAAATATATGATTGTGAGCTTTCTAATTTAACGAGTGTCTCTTGGCACATAATTGATTGTCTGCTTTTACATGTAAAAGCGATGGTTTGAACAAAAAACAAACATTTCTCAACTTGAATACGGCCTATGCTGCCGACACGACGTAAAGCAACCACCAATCAATCAATCAATCAATCAATCGGTAGACATTTCTTTGTACGTCATGTGCACTGCATCCACCCGTGTCACCAGATTTAATGCGACACATGCATCCTTTCTGATGATAGGGCTGCCCGTGCTCATAACCTGGAATCGCAGCACATTACCGTTCACGTTGAGCCGCATCTCTCCATCCGGGCGCAGTCGTTGGCTGCTGTAAGTCACCAGATGGCATCTTGCCGGTTGTAATTTGGCTCCTGGAATGTTCTTGAACAAACTGGTCGGAATCACATTGGCCTCTGAGCCAGTATCCAATTTGAAACATATGTTTTGGCCATTAACCGTCATGTACTTGTAACAAAGATTTGCTCCAGCGTCGTCATTCTCACAGACCGTGCCTATATACAGTTCGTCGTCTTCTTCTATTTCGTCTTCATTTATCGACCAGTCGCTGGGCAGGTTGTTGCGGTCGATTCCTACTTCATTAACCATTGTGGACATTTGCCCACCCCTGCACACTTTAGCGAAATGTTCAATCTTACTACATTAGGCACAATGCTTTCCACGGGCCGGGCACGTACCGTGCGTGTGAACATATCCGCATCTGTCACAGTCACTGCGTTGCACTGATGGCGATGCTTGCGGGCCTCGCCTGCCCCATGCAGGTGCCGGTGTTTGGGGGCATGCCTGGGGGCGTGTCCATGGCCTGCGGTCCCTGTTTACTGTGTCCACCTGTGCTTCAACTTGACGTCTACAGAGTTGCGCAACAGTTTGTGTACTCTGTTTCTGCACATAGTGAGGCACTCTTGTAATTCCAAATTTGGAGTTTGCAGCAGTTTATCTCGCAACGTATCATCACGCACACCACACACTAGTCTATCACATAAAAGAGCGTCCTCCATCTCCCTATAACCACAGTAGGCGATTCTCTGACTCAGTTCTCGAATATATGTCTCCAAACTTTCTGTCGTCTGTTGATACGTATTGAATTGAAACGTACCACGGTTATGTTCACCTTTCCTGTGCAGTATTGACGGAACACTTCCGTCAACAGACCAATCTTTTCTTTGTCGGAACTGTCAATTACAAATCTCTGGTACAGCTATTGGGCTTCCGCACCGGTGACATGTAAGAAAACAAAGCACTGCCCCTTTTCCGTTTTCGCCGTTATGCCGGTCCATATCTCGTATGCAGCATGCCAATTCTTCCAATTTTGGGCCAAGTTACCTTCCAGAACAAGTGGTACTGGCAGTTTCAATCCTGATAACGCCATAGTGAGCCGTAAGTCCAATCTGACACCATGTAGTGTATGAGATGTAGACAACTCGAGTGCTGGTGAACGACTGGCTTTATTCATCAAACCTTGGTCACAGGCCAACTCCTCCCCACGTGACCCACCCCTGACCACCCACTGGGTCGGTCCACATATTATGCATACCTTACAGCTAGCACCCCCCCTCCACCCCACCCACCCACCTATAGGGGCAAAGTGGGACCTAGATAGTTAGGTTTGTTTGTTTGTCGTTGTTTTATGTCCTAGCAACATCTAAGGTCATATCAGGATGGGTACCGACTTGTGACAGTACGCACTCATGGCGATTTCATAGTGCTGCCCCACTGGGAAATCAGGCCACCGGCACCATGACCCGATATCCCACTCAGTCACATTATCCTGACACCAAGCTAACCAGCCCTTGCCCTATCCTAATAATGCTGAGCACCAGGCTAGGAAGCGACAAGTATAAATTTTTAAGTCATTGGTTTGACTCGACTGGGAACCAAACTCACGAACTCCCGATCTTCCGCACGCGAAGCTAGTTAGGGGACAAGTCACTTGACTGTTGATGCTGTGGTGAGCGGATCAGGTTTCAATAACCCATTTGAAGCGTACGGTACTTGGATCTTGCCATTCCTCCATGTGTGTGTGGTGTGACAGTGAGTGCAAGACCATGGTCTAATATTACTGAGTTCCGGCCGTCATGAACAGCAGATAATATTATTAACTCTACCCCCTTCATTTCACCTGTGATGCTACTATTCAAACCAAGGCTACTAACTCATTAAACACCTAAGGAAGAAAGGAAGACAAGTCACAAAGATAGACAGTGAGGATGTTGTGCTTTATTGGCATCAACTCCTGCTCACCTATCAGTGACCTATCACCCTCACCCCTCAGCTTCTGTCCACACCGAGTCTCATTACCACTAGCCTGTATAGAAAGCAGTGCCTACAGCCCACGGACCCTGGGTCCTATGGCTGTGTACACACTGAATTTTGATAGCATCAGACAGAGTGTCTGGGGTCCTGCTCAAGAGTAGGTGTGTCTCACTCAAGAGCCAGGAGTAGAGTGCCAGTGTCCCATGTGAAGGGAGCATCGGTCCTTCATTTGCATAATCTCGTGTGTCTTGTGTGTCTCGTGTGGGTCAGAAGCCTAGAGGGGAGGGCAACTGGACATCCCACAGTCAGCCAATCAGGCACCCCCCACATCCTTGGGAGGGTGGCAACCCCCAACAGGGGTGGCTGCCTCCCACCCCAGCCGCAGGCTGCGCCTCTGTGTATATGCAGATTACGCTGGTGTGCTGCCCATCGGCACCCTGGCGGCAGGTAGTTGTATACAGTTACAAATATATATATATTCTGTCAATGACTTTTGTCTCCAATGGCATACGTTCTGACTACATAGAGGACATTTTCATCAACCTTGAACTGTTTCTTATATAACACAGCTCTTCATTAATCTTAGGCATCATGTATGAACATATATTTCACATAGTTTATATCATGTCATAATGTGAGTGGGGCATCATTGCTTTTAGTTTACATAACCTTGTCCCCACTCCGTCATCCAAGAATAAGAATGCTCTCTGCCAATATATAATTCTAAACCGAAAATCTGTATATTTTTACAACGTCCCTCTTCCATTTCTACTTGAGCAAAAACAGCCAAGAAAAATGGAAGCCCTTAAACATTACGTCTTTTTCGGTTAAGCCAGAGCTCGTGCCATACAGTGGATCAGTATGAGTGTTACTAGACTTTATACGTTTCGGTACCCTTCTCGTCGAATGCCCATGCATTGTATTTTAACTTAAGTATATTCTCCACAGCATTGGCCACTCCTCCCTTCCTCCCTGTCAAGTTTTTCTATCGAGTTTTCTGTCTTACTCCAGTTCTCCACCAGCTTGAGGACCATTCCTATCTACTTGTTTAGTAATTGTTTTTAGACAAGAACAGCCCCAAAATCTATACTAGAATGGCGGTCCCAATGTAGACGGTGGCTTTGAACCGGCTATCTTGCTACTTATCTACACTAGTTCTACTCCCCCCTTAATTAATATAACATTTACATTGAACAGGATGTCTATTATCCTCCTGTCACTCTCCAGGTTGTGTCTGCTAATTCTCTTGCGCCCAGGCCCTCTATTCCCCTGATTATTTGTGGGCAGTGTTGGTGCAGCCTGCACCACCACTGTTGATGGTGGTGCCGGTGCACTTGCCAACTGTGCAGCCTGTACTGGCCGCTCAGTGCGTTCTGCCATAATTTTTCTGAGACTTTTGATCTCCCCCGAGAGTGTCTTAAATGCAGCCCTATCTGCAGAGGCTGCCCCTGGTTCCACCCTGGTGTGCCCTTCTATAGCCCCTATCTCCATGGGTTCCTCCAGTCTATGAGCCCCGGTCAGCCTGCCCCCTGGCCCTGCCAGGCCCTCTTCATTTTCCCTGGCTACTGTCATGGCCGCCTCTAGGCTACCCGACCTGGCCAGGCACACAGCCACCCTGACTACCGGCTCAATCAAGGAGTCCTCAAACTTCTTAATCAACATATCATGCACTGCGCCCAGTTTTATTAACCCTTTCTCTGGCCAAGCCCTCTGAACTGCCGTACTGTATCGCATACAGTACGCTGACATCAGCTCCCCCTTCTCCTGCTTTAATGTGAACACTATATCAACTAATGCACTGGCTTCTCTGGCTGTTAAGAACAGTCCAACCAGGCGTTCCCTGACCTCCTCCCATGAGCTATCTGCATCATCCTCATATACTGAGTATATGACCTCATGGAGGTTGCCCTTGGAGTGACTGAGTGCAAACTTGACTACATCCACCCCTCTTGACCCAGCCACTCTACCTGCTCTGCCTACCTGCTCTACCCAGGTCCTCAACACTCCCAGGTCTGACCCATTCACAGTGGCTATCTGTCTGCCCTGGTCACTGAGATCCCTTACAGCTCGCTCTTCTTCCTTAAGTCGATCTCTTTTCATGGCCAGCTACTCTTCCCCCACTATCCTATCTCGCACGAGCTGGGCCTTCTCTTGCTTGAGACTGACTCCAAACTCTCTGGTTTCTCTAAGCAACTTAGCCTGTGACTCTAATTGCCCAGCCACATATTTAGTCATATATACCAACTGATCCCCATCTGTGGGTATCTGTCCTTCTGCTACCCCATCTGCGAACCAGTCAGCAAACCCCCTGCTAAACTCTGCTTCTGTCATTGTGCTGTCAGTGCTGTCACCCGGCACAATGCCTTGCTTTTATCTAAGTCACTGGCCCTGGAAGCTCGGGAGCTGGCCCTGGGAGATCTGAACCTATCCAGTTAATGACTTTTTATTCACTTAAAGTTACTTTAAACTACAGTAAGGTACCACTATATATTAAAACACAATATATATGGATGTACTGACCTACCGTTCCCTTCTCAGCTGTCGATATATATCAAAAACAATATCTATTGACGACCATCTCAAAACACCCCAACACAATTACACCTCTACACACTCACAGGGTTCTGTTTACCTCCCCTACACACACACACAGTCACCAGCACGGTGGGTCGGTTCTCTGCTGGTAGTGGGGCGGATATGTGAAATTGGTGTGCGCTTCTGGAAAGAAGAATGAAACTTTGTCCTAGGGGGTTTTTGGGTATGCTAATTAAAAAAATTGCGGGAACCATGACGCCACTACAATAGTTCCCGCCCAAAATTAAGAAATTCAAAATGGCTGCCTCAAAACACGTTTTTGCCCATAAAACGGCTCTAAGTGCCCCAATTACCATGATCTTGATGTATATGCCTATGTTTTTAAGGTCAAGGAACCCAATAAAATACATTTGAACTTTCATAACATACATGTTCATGGTGAAAATATTAAAAACCGCTCATAACTTCAATTTTTTTGCAACAGCGTATATGTAAGTGTACCGATTACCATCTTAGTACCAATGTTAAGGAATCTGATTGTGTGTCGTACATTCTGATAAAGGGACACATATGCCATAGAAGTAAATGACTTGAACGAGTTCCAAGAATTACCACCAGGGGTTGCGGATTGTTCCAGTAGCCTATATTCTCAGTACTATTCAGCTATGAAGTTATCAGTTACCTCTTTTTGAATATGTTTTGCTCAGAACAGCTGGAACTGGTTACGGCAAAAGTGTTCCTTTCAAACATTATCAAATTATTGATCTTCTTACAAACTTCTTACTCTCGGCTACACTGTCCCGAACAAAAGCACAACTGTGTACATGGCAGATTTGCCTTGACAGACTTGCATCTTTTAGTGCAGTCCTTTTTACATCCACATTTTAACAGTTCTTGACAACCTTTGGCTGCCTCTGGGAGAGTGGTCCAGCATGGAGTCCATGGAGAATCATCTTTCGCTCTCTCCCAGCCCCATAAATCTGGTGATGGAACATTGGGTTCTCCGATAAGTGACTGTCCCCTGCCTGAAAAACAGCCCTTTTCACATGCTGTCTAGGGCATGTAATGTTGGAGGAATGTTTACCATCTTAAGGTTATGAGTGAACAACTGCTTCCTGGCTTCATTCACATGGCTAAGTGCTGATGTTCGCTGATACAAAAGAACAACATATCTTTCTATTTGCTCCATTTCGTCTGGGGATATCTGAGTTGGCGCACAAGATAAACGAAGGAAAGTAGGTGTGAGCTGAGGCATATTACGCCATACAGCCCAAGCTGTTTTCTTTCCAATTCCATAGAAGGCGGAAACTGCATCACATCCTGATATCGCATGCAAGAAGAGAATACCCCATGATGCATCATTGCCTAATTCAGCTGAAATCAGGTGACAGGGGACGTAGCGTAGTTTAGATCCATGACCAAATGCTACCCATATTTCACAATCCTTTAAGACACTTGACACAGCAATTGCAAGAACCACCACATCGGTATCTGTTGCATGTATCATCAGCTTGGTAAATCCTTGATGGAAGGAATGGGAAGCATGAAACAGTAGCCATGTGTCTGCTTCTTCATGAGTGCAGGACAAGTCGGAGAGGTCAGCTATGGGAGATGAAACAGCATACTTTCCATGTGTGGAGATGACTAGCTTACTTTGAGGGGGTTGAAACTTCTGTATTGCATTGTCTAGAAGTTGGAACAGGCTCTCTTTGTTTGAATCACAATGAAGGAAGTTATTCCAGTTACCAGGAATGTTAGTGTTGTTGGCAACCCAGAGATGGTTACCAGCTCCAGGGTTCTGCCGTGTTTGTGCCTTTAGGCTGTCCTCCTTATATACATCCCAAACAACATCCAAACGAACAACGTCTTGTAGCATGCATTCTAAATAGGGCAAGAACACCAGTTGGGAATAGTCCTGGAATGTTTTGACACAAACCTTCAACTTCTTTGGATCAAGTGTGTGCACAAGGGCAGCACCATCGACGATCTTGATATCAACATTTGGTGCTGATTCCAGTTGAGGTACCTATGATTCCAAACATTCCATCAAGTCAGATTTGTTTGTTTGGTGCATTGCATGATTTGATGCCAACGATGGAGGCCAGGCATGATTTTCATGCATGAAGAAGGCATCCATATCACTGTCTCTAGCTTGGCATGATATATACATCCTTGAGAAGAGATGAACATCATTATGCAGGTTGGAGATTATAGAAGCGGACTTTGCAGGTTTCTTTCCCGAACTAGAATTTAACAGAGGTAGACTGTTCTTGTGTATGGTGTCATTGAATGCAGTGATATTGGCATTGACGTGCTCCACAACAAAATTCTGGTATTGTGTTTTGCCAATGTCTTCTGCAGTCTTTATTGTATTCACCATGCTAGCGGGCATTATCCGTTTGGTGTCAAGCATGTAGAGGTCCGTGCTTGTATATGCAAAGGGGTTGCCAAGTTCCTCCATCACATCAGTGACACTCTTGACTTGAGATAGGAACGTCTTCTGTACACTTGCTATCTGTTCATGGTGGCGATCTGTGTCCTTCTTGTTCATGGAATGTTTGTCATCATACTCCGTCAAAAGTCTAGCTGTTTCTGGACCTGCCACCATCCAGTGTGTCAGTGTGGCTTCATTTCCTGTGAGACCTATTACGCCTCCATCTCCTTTCACCATTTCATTAAGCTGTTCATGAACTTGGTCATGGGCTAGTGCCGAGAACTTGTGTGTTGTTTTCTGTGTAACAAAGTTGCCCTTGAGGAACTGCGCATGTGTGGTAGGGCTGTTCACTTCCAGGGTAAGTAAATCTCTTACATGAACCGTCATCCAGCGAGCATAGTGGTAGTGGTCAAGAGCGAACATCCATGCAATAATCTTTCCAAGTGATTCCACGTGTGGAACAAAGTTTTGTACAGGCTGTGATCTAAGGAACTGTAGGAATAGGAGTTCCAACTTCCGAACTTTGAACCAGTAATCAAACTGAGGATGCTCCGAAGCCATCTCATGACAGCACTCATCAAAGTGTAGTTGTTCACCCTCTGGTGTGTTCTTTTGATATTCATCATATGACCTGTGAAGCAGAATGAACAGAGCTGCTGCTGTTACCTGATGGGCCCATTGACCTCTGGATGTGTGTGAACCTTTCTGTAGACCAGCGGCACACCCCTCAGTTGTAACATTGGCTGAAGTCATCACATAGGTCCAACCACTTCCATCAAGCCAATCACCGATGACTTTCATCATGGCCATTTCGATGTGGAGACCCCCCCATCAGTACAACATATTGTTTTTCCCCATACTCATCCAACCATTTCCACTGAATTCTGTTGGCGATCACATATAATGGTTGATCTACAGTGAGCACAGGTATCTGTTCTGGATTGCAACAAACTGTGATCTGTTGGATGATATTCATTACATGCTTGACCATAGCGGGTGAGTGTGCATCATCTCGAAACATTGGCAGTAGAGCGATAATTGCAGGAGGCTTGGGTACATACAACTGTAAGCTGGCAAATTAGGCTGACCATCATATGTTCACCAGATCAGTTTGGTTTTCATCAGCCAAAGCTGCCCTCACTTTTTCAAACCAAGGCATTTGCATTTGCTCTTCATTCATAGCAACAGGTATTGGAATTGCTAGGTCATCAGTTACTTGTGGAATGACATTGCCAGGGAGCGATATTGGTGGAACATTAGTATATGACTTCGGTAATGACTTGATAGATTTAGACTTTGGCTGGTCTCTGTTTTCAGGAATCTTCTGAAGGACGCTAAAAACACCCGGATTGTCATTTGTGACATGCTGTGTGATTGATATTGCTGTGCCATGGAAAGAATCAAGACTTGAAGTGGATGACGGATTGTGATCAATGTTATCCAGGTTTCCAGTTGTGAACAGATTGTCTCGGAGGGTAGACGGACAGACACTGCCCTCATTCTCATAATTGTCTATTACTCTATTGGCTTCCTCTGTGGACAGTTGCAATACCCTGTCATATGATACAGATAGACCTTTCTCAAAAAGAATGTCAATGAGATGATGTTTTCGTGTTCCATTGTGAATGAGTAGGCCTAGGTACAATGGAAGAACAGTCTCACGGTCGGAGTTGTGCCGTACTGCTACAGATTCTCTCCTACCACGTTTGACAGCATTGAAGACTAATAACTGCATAATGGATGAGGCAGCTGTGCTAATTTCATTGTCATCAATACGTTGTTCTGCATTTGAACCTCCTAGAATCATCCCAACCAGAGCAGATAGAGACACTGGGAGATCGTCATATTGTTTATCACATAAGGAACCATTGAAGTGGTATTTTTTCTCAAGCACTTCTTTGCAAATCAGCTTTGCTACTCTCATCAGCATGATGGCTTCATCATCTGGATCAAGGTGGCAGACGTTGAGCAAGGCATCACCAACATCATCCGTGAATGAAAATACTATGTCAAACTTGCTGTGATGAGCTTCAACATTTGGAATATGCTGTAGGAGTTTCTGTGCAAGTCTGGTCGATGGATGTTTCCAGTTGTGTTACCACCTAATTTGTGTAGCTGCTCACAATACAATGCCTTGAGATCAGTGAGTTTAAAAACATGATTCTGGTCTCCTCACAATTGACCATATTCCTCAATATAAGACACCACCTCAGCAAAGGCAAGTGAATCTGTGTTGATTTGGTGACACTTCTCAGTCGAGTGTCTTTGTTGAGATCTATGTTTGTTGTAGAATGATGTCAAGCACTTAAAGTGATAAACAGCATCAATAGCGATCATATCTCCAACTGATAATTTGGCCAACAGCTTTGTGTCTCAGAGTTCTCTAGCGATTTGTCTGACACGGGTATCAAGGCATATTTTTCGGCTTTGTGAAAGTCTCCTGTGGTTTCATCACAGAAAATATACATTGGCTGATGTGTCTCTTCTGTTTCCATGGGACATGCTGGAGTGCTTGCTCTGCGAAGGTGTTTTTTAAGTGGTGACTGAGCTGTATTCGAACAAGCTTTTTCTTGCATCTTCCTGGCTCCCTCCACTTTTGTTGCATTACACAGGACGTAACATTTGTTGTGCCACTTAGCTTCATGCTTACTCAGCATTTTCTCCATGCCGTCACCATCATTGAGTCGTGATACGTTTATGTTCAATGGCACATTGTTTAGTTCATGAAGGGCAGGTAAATTTGTGGCCAGCGATGCATAACCTGTTGCTGATGGGTTTATGAGAGTTCCACCAAGTTCTTGGCACAGAGCACATATGTCCCAGTTTGTCGGTTGAACTGGTGTAGCGCAAGCCCGAGGAGCAAGTCTAAGCCTTTTGGACATGGTGATCGCCTAGATGACCATCATGACATGAATGCCACTGGTTTCTGAAAAATAAGAATTATAACGGGTTAAATGTACTTGTTCCTTGTGATTATGACCCTGCTGAGAAGAAATGTCATTAGTATTGATGTATGTGCCAGGTATCGTCTTTGATTCTAAACTATTAATAAACTCTGAAATGCGAAATCATTGAAAGGATTTTAATTAATTAGCATACTATGAGAAATTTAAGATCACCAATATCATCTGAATGTCT
Source organism: Branchipolynoe longqiensis (assembly GCA_030323885.1). Classification (NCBI taxonomy): domain Eukaryota; kingdom Metazoa; phylum Annelida; class Polychaeta; order Phyllodocida; family Polynoidae; genus Branchipolynoe; species Branchipolynoe longqiensis. The sequence continues at coordinate 6,494,702 of CM059197.1, read as the reverse complement.
TATGCTTTTAATCTTCAATTACCATGAAGAAGTAAAACAACATCAGATTTAAAGAAAGTTGGTGTTTAAAAAATTATTGTTATGAGCATTTACATTTTTTTTTCACCATGAAGATGTATGTTATGGGTCTTCACATGTGTTTTATTGGATTCCTTGACTTTAAAAACATGGGTATAGACATCAAGATCATGGTAATCAGGGGACTTAGAACAGTTTTATGGGCAAAAACATGTTTTGTGGGGGCCATTTAGAAATTTCTTAATTTTGGGGCGGGAACCGTTGGAGTGACGTCGTGGTTCCCGCAATTTCTGAAATCAGCATACCCAAAAACCCCCTAGGACAAAGTTTCATGCTTCTTTCCGGAAGTGCACACCTCAAGTAAAAATTGTTACATATCCGCCCCACTACATGCTTCATCACACGCCTAAAAATACTACAGTATAACCAAACTTGAAGGGACCCTAGACATTTGTTTGGATTAACCGATCGTTTGGTTTAACCGAGCTTGGTTTAACGGAGTTGTACTGTGCTACACAACAATCGGTCATGCACAATTATCCCATGGGAAATAGTGTAATTATATTCATAGGATGCCACCCACCATTGACTTCATAATAATAAAGACTATTCAGCGGTTTTCTCCTATCATCTATTGTGAAAAGACATCAATATCTGATCCTATTTTGCCTAGATTTAGAGATCCTGAATGTTGGATATATCGATATATTATACATGTATATCTATAGTTATTTTGAGTTAGAAACCAGTCTACGTATTAAAAGGTGTTGTAATTTATATACATTAAATCTAAACTAATTGAAATTGCTATTTAAAGTCTGATCCGATGGCTTCCTACACACGATGATCGGAGATCTACCAACACTTATTCACTGTAGGTGCAAAGAGATGGCTCACACTTTTCTAACCAGATCGTCCATTTGCATATGGGTTTGTTAAAGGTTTGTTTTCTAACATTGAAATAATTAAATACACAGGGAAAATGTCATGGTTGTACGCATCAGTCAGATTATTGTAGTCCATTATCATGTTCTTCGGCATATATTTGACATTTTCTGTATAAATGTTAAAGTTGCATGGTCCGATGAAACCTATTTTTTTTCAAAACCAAAACACTTACCTATATTTGATTCTATATATCCAACTTAGGTACCGGTGTATTAGCTAAGGTTTCTGGGACACCCAATGCAGAATAATCAGTGAATTTATTACCCCATCCCTTTGGGCACCTACTTTGAGACAGCCATTAGGCAGGGAGGTCACTAACTAATTAGGTCAATCTCATGACCTTATTAAGCCCCGTTCACACAGCACAACTTTAGGCCGAACTAGATACGGCGAACTAGATGAGGCGAACTAGTGTCGTGTCCACACATGGAGCTGTCTAAGGCGGAAATCGATGTCTGCGCATGAGCAAGTATCCCCATCTGTACCTGGCGAGCACTGCTATTTGTTTAGTTTTCACTAGTCGATTCGACGCCGATGTAGCTGCTACGTTAATATCGCTTGGAATTTAGGGTTAATTTAATTAAATTTCATTATTTGCGGATGTAATTCTGTTAAATATGATCGCATTCAATAGATTTCGGCCTAATCAGGCCCTAACACTGCTGGGCACTAGCAATAGTTACACCTGAGCCTGTATCTGGCAAGCACTGCTATTTTACACTATCACTGCCCAGGAACCAGCTACATCGCTTCATCTATACTACCTCGCTAGGTGGTTTACTTGCAGTGAACTAGATGAAGCGATTCACACATACATCGCTTTAGCGTAGCGTCCACACGGCAAATGTGAGTCGAACTATACAAGTCGATTTAAATTAATCGTTTTAACTCGCCAGTGTGAACGGGGCTTTAGTCTTGCCCTCATTCCCAGTACCATATATGGCATTAGTCAGGTTCCAGACTACCTACGCATTAATAGTGACCATCGCGAAATGTGAATCTGGGCCACAACAAGAAGACTTTTGACGAGCTTACCGAAATGATTTTAGTTTTTTTCAGCTCAAATGGCTCCAGAATTAGCCATTTCTCATCCAAATGACTCCGGAATACTGAATGGTAGGTTATGATAGTCAAACTGATTTATTTTTCTAAACAATTAGTGGGGTTGGGGGTGGGGGGTCTATCCCTCATATGAAATTAGATGTTGCAAGGACTTCAAACCCCAAACAAACTGCTAACTTAACAGTTTCATGTAATTTTACCTGTCAGACCATACAACCTGCAAACAATCAACTCCACACTAACAATTTAAGCTAATATTTAAAAAAAATAGAAAAGCATGTAAGGGCACAGTGTTGGTTCCATATATGTCTGGATGAGAATTTAAATCCGAATGTGAATGCGAATGCGAATGTGAATGTGAATGCGGCAAGTGGATCGCTCCATGTTAGACGATCGGTGTGAATAGGAATACAATACTGCTCTATTTGCCGTATAGCAAACAGGAATTTTTACTTTTCTTCACAAAATTGTAGCAAGAAAATCGCGTGGGTATTCATGCGGCATGTCGTATTTGCATGTTGCATGCCACATACCGTGTATACCGAATCTTACCTTTTAGGCATCTTTCCCAAGCGAGTGACTGGCAAAGGTCTATTTATTTGGAGGTCGGTGCTTGACATCTCCAGGTTTTGTTAGCATTCTGTAATGGAGAGATAAATTAGCCCATCCCACACCTGTCCCCCTTCCATGGGGAATACCATTGAGGATTGGCTCACCTGGAACATTTTTACTTTACCTCGCCTATATATATATATGTATATATATAGGCGAGGTAACTACAATAGTATCAACAATGGAAAAGTAGTACAGCCGGAGTCATCTTGCCTTACAGCCGCATACAGTTTGTATACGAGTTATATAAATTCTTCGGTACACAAAACATAGGAGAGAGTAAGTCTGGTTTGTACTTAATAAGTGGCTCAGGGATTAATAGATTAATTACCAAATTTCCTCCAGTGTGTGATGAGAGGGGGGGGGGGGGGCACCCGCCCAGCAATTTACCCGACAGCTGGAGGTGGGGGCACTCCACCAATGCGCACAGAGGAAATATAGGATGTACATGTTACCCTTGCATTTATACTCATATAATACATTTTACATCACATTCTTCTTTTTCTTTGGTGTGTGATGAATTTATATACCCTGCTAATAATGGATACATGTGTGAACACTTGTTTTCACTGCTAGTCAAATTTTATTCAAACCTTTTCAATTTTGTCTTAGTAATAACCTTGGTTTACTTGCTTCTTCTTGATGGCTTGTAACTGTTTGTAGATTGCAAACAGTCACAAATCCGGCTTTCACTATACTTTGTGTGAAACCGTTTAAACATAGCAATTTGTGTTCTTGTTTTTTTTGGTGATGAATTGAATATTCTATTTAGGATCACCCATCCAGCAACCAGGTAACAATCGCCATGACACATTGCATTGAATGTGGACAACATGCCTGCTTAATATTTGTAGCCTTTTTCGCACCCTCCTTCAATTAATGCTAAATATTGTTGTTAAGGGTGATATAAATATGAAATATTGTGCCTAGAGCAGGGTTTGAACCCACACTTCTTGCCATTCTGGGGCTAGCATGCTACCAATTACACTATCTAGGCTCCCTGATGCAATCACCCTACCCATGTCTACATATCTCTATGGCTCCCTCCTTGAGAGGTCAATGCAGACTACTACAATACTATAACTATATTCAAATTCAATGCTGATATGTTAAAAGCTAAGACCATTCTTGATTAAGGCATGAATACAAAAACTTGATAACAAGAATTTGACGTCTAGTTCATGTATATGTTACAGTAAGATTGTCAAACTAGTGATTTCGTGAAATCCCTAAAGCTTTCAGGGAATTCCAGAAATCCCTGTTTTACTTAGGGTATTTCATGAAATCTCTCAAATCTCTAGGGAGTTCATGTAATTACTGAAAAGATGCTCCAGTACTGTTATTTAGCGAAATCCCTGTAGGTGGTTCATTACACCTTGACACCTTACACCAGTGGCAGGTGTGCTAGACACACTAATGACAGGGATGGATCAAGGAAGATTATCTATTGCTGTCTTTATAGACTTTCGTAAAGCATTTGATACTGTAGACCACAAACTTTTAATAGAAAAAGCGGCAAATAGTGGTCTGGGCACAGGGACAACTAAACTGCTAAAAAATTACCTACTAAACCGTTCACAGTATACTAGACTTGAAGGTGTTAATTCCTCACTGAGAGAAGTGAAGACAGGGGTACCACAGGGATCTACCCTGGGCCCACTATTATTCTTAATCTACATCAATGACCTCCCACTAGTACTTGAAAAAGTAAAGGGAAGCATATTTGCTGATGATGTGGCACTGGTAGCTACAGATGTTGATGTGAAAGTGGCTGAATCCAAAATGAATCATGATTTAGAAAGAGTAAACCAGTGGAAAAGGGAAAATAAACTATCCATAAATATTATAAAAACTAAATATGTAATATTTGCAACTAAAACTAAACGTTCCAGTTCACCAATTGTCAGTATAAAAATAGGAGAGTGTATACTTAAGGAGGCTCTAAGTTATAAATATTTAGGTACTACACTTGACCCTACAATGTCAGGAACCAGTCAATTAAATAGAATTACCAGAACATTGGCAGCCAAAATGAACACCTTCCGGAAAATAAGGCATTATATGAGCGAAGAGACTGCACTTCTATTGTACAAAACCACAATACTGCCCATCATTGATTATAATGACATAATATATAATATACTAACTAAAAAGCAGCAAGCAAAGCTCCAAACTATTCAAAATAGAGGTTTGCGCACAGTATTTAAAGGAAAAACACTACATACCATTGAGATGCACAATAAAGCTAAACTAGATGCCCTAAATATTCGCAGAGACAAGCACCTATTAGGCCTAATGTACCACCGCGCGAAATACCCATATTACATAGACACACCTACACAAGCCACACGTGCAGCACAAGCCACCCTCCTGAAAGTGCCACATGTTAAAACTAGTAAAATGAAAAAGTCACCGGTTGTTCTGGGGGGAGCACTCTGGAACCAACTACCAGCACGTGTCAGGAACAGTGATTGTTACAAAACTTTCAAGATAAACCTCCATGCACATTTAAATCAACCAGCCTAGGCCAAAGCAGATCAATGATACACTGGGTCGGTGTTGCCGTTCCTTTCCCTGTCCCCCCGCTCCCCCACCCCCAAACAAACACTGTAAACCCAACCAGTAGCGGCCAACTAGACCAAAAACCCATCTACAATGGAATGAGCCTGGAAATGATTGTAGTTGGATCCTACTGAGGTACATGATTAATCAATATTAACGTACTTACTAACTCAATAGGCCCCACCTGAGATTACCATGAACGTAAGTTCAATCACAAAGGCCCACCCTACATCCCCCATCACCCTTTCAAAGAGTATGTTACTACTAGAAAGATAACCAGCTGTGCCCCACCCCTACTAATGCCTACCATACTAGTCTAACTTAGTTACCTCCCCGCATGTGTTTCTATTTTTCTTATCTTGTTCTTTAACTATCATTCATGTAACGATGTTTTGCTTATTTTCCTGTAATTGTCTATTTGTATATTGTTGTAGATTTGTTTACTGTGTAGAGGCAATTGTGATTAGGGCTGGAAGACCAGTGCATTAGCACTGACAACATGTTATTCAGAGGAATAAAAACACTTGAACAAAAAAAAAAAGTACCATGTCATCCACACTAGGAATTGAACAAAACAGGCAGCAGTATGTGTAGGACCTAATTTATGTGCAGATTATAATAATAACACATGGTATTTTGTTATGACCTTTATTCATAACTTATCATGCACATTATTATGTTCAACATAAATGATTATCGTTATGAAATAATGATGCATTGGAAAACACTATTGCTCAAATTCTACTCAGCGATGATAACATTCCCAATCTCAAGGAAGTCTCTCATCTTCTATCATGGTGAACACACGCTCTGATGACCACATGATACAAGTGGTGGTCACCACTAGGATTGATCCAACTGCATGGAATGGTTGGATCCTTACATACACATAAAAAGGCACAGAAATACTCAAATCAAGTACTTTCCCTTAAGCTGACTTTACCATTACTATCAAAAAGGATCAGGAAAGTGTTAGGCATAGGCAATTTCCTACCTCTCTCGATTAAGTAGTGGCCAACCATTTGTCGATCATGTCTGTATCATCTGTGTTGTAAGTATGTCCCTTTGTCTTTGCAGGAATAATGTCTGTGGCAATTAGGTGAATACATTCAGGTGTTGGAGCAGCTACTGATGTAGCATTGGTTGTGTGTCATTGCTGAAGTTGTAGCTGCCTGTCCCTCACGGCATGCTTCAAGGCTTCCATTTCACATGCTTTCTAATGGCTGGCTAGAGATCAGGTTAATAGATGGTGGTCTGGTCTCCAATGCATCTATGCATGTGCAGATATGTACCTGTCGATATGATCAATAACAATCCTTTGCTTCCATGTAGTATAGGTTTTTCACAAGTTGGGGTATTAGTGAAGTTTTTGCAATGACTGATTATGGGCAACCTCTGTTTTTGTCTGGCAAGGTTTGGACATCCTCCCTCACATCTTAGTCTGCTCCTTTTGTTGTTTCTTTTAGGCATCTCAGTAGGTTGGGGGTTTGAATCCAATTCAAACACTATAGAATGGTCTGACCTCACTGGTTTGTGCCCAGGCAGCGCATGACTGTTTGAACCTGGGAGGCAGTTGACACATCAGAGGCTGGTGGAATAAAATAGGATTAAGCAGTGGCAATAGTTACAGGTCTGGGTTTGAAGCTGGTGAGCAGGCATATTTATGTGTAGGATTAATGCTAGGTGGCGCCATTAGTGTCAGTTCGTAATGAACATATGGGCATGGTGCCAGAGTATTTGAAATGACTGAACATGGTCAAGCTCTAGTTTTTGCTAGTGTAATTTGGACAACCTCACACACATCTTGCTGTCTGCTCCTTTTATTGCTTCTTTTAGGTGTTTCCATAGGTTGGGGCTTTGAACCTAACAACAAAAACGGCAAAATGACCTGACCTCATGTGTTTGTGTCCAGGCAGTGAGTGACCATTTGAACCCAGGAGACAGTTGTGACATGTGAGGCTGGAGAAGGAAAATAGAACTAGGTAGCGGCCATAGTCGCAGGTCTGTGTCTAAAGCAGGCGAGTTGCCATTTCAATGTATAAGATTAACGGTGGGGGTACCAACAGTGTCAGTTTATAATGAGTAGGCCTATGTCAGCGTGTTGCCAGAGTTCTTGTAACAACTGAATGTGGGTGACCTCGGGGTTTTTCCAGCGGGTTTGGGAATTCTCACTTACATATTGACGTCTGCTCCATTTGTAGCTTCTTTTAGACATGTTGGTAGGTTTAGGGGTTTGAATCCAATGTCAAAAACTGAAAAAAGCACCTGATCTCACATGTTCATGTCCAGGTGGTGAGTGACCATTTGAACCTGGGAGATGGTTGTTGAATTAGAGGGTGGAGGAGTAAAATAGCGGTGCATAGCAGCAGTCACAGGTCTGGGTTTGAATCCAGTGAGCAGCCATTTTAATGTATAGGAATAATTCTAGGTAGCACCAACATTATCAGTTAATAATGAGCGTACGGTACTCCAATTGACTCTTTGCTATGCTGGGAATTACCCATGTTAATAATAACATGTACATTTATTAAATATTTTGCATTATTTAACAAATCTGTCAACACAAGCAATATTACATTGAATGCATTAAAATATATGGTGAATTTGGCAGTGCAACAGAGTTGTGCCAACCCTCATGCAATTGCCAATTTAACTGACTACTACAACACCTGTTCAAATATAGACCAAAACAAGCAAGAGTTTTTGGTTAAGCTTAAATCATTCATCACAACATCATATAAAACGGTCACAAAAAGTATATATAAATAGCAAGTTCAAATGCATTCAAAAGAATCATTATCTAAAGAATCACTGCTTTTTCAAAATCTTTCAGAAATGTATGCAGTAAAGTTGTGTTAAATAGCACTTCAGTAATTATCCAAAATCCCTAGAGATTTTTGGGATTTCATGAAATCCAAAAGTGAAGCAATGATTTAGTGAATTCCCTGAATAATTTAGGGATATCAACAAATCCTTAGGTACACAATTCTTTTTTTTGTAAATGAATTTTATTCATATAAGTAAAACCTCTCTAAATCGACCGACCTTGGGCGACTATAAGTGGTCCATTTAGGGAGGTGGCCGGTTTAGGGAATTAGATTAAATCTTCAAGAAAAAAGAATATGGTTACAATGGTTTTGTTTGGACCCAAATAAAGTGATCGATATAGGGGAGTGGTCGATTTATGGATGTGGTCGGTTAGAGAGGTTTTACTGTATATCTTTTGTCAGTGCCATATCACTGGTCTTCCGGCCATAAGTGTTACAGGTATTAAGCTATTTACACAATTTTTGTTTTTCACATGGTTTATACAGTAAATTGAAGTGTGAAGTAGATTCAGAAATTAATACACAAGGTTAGTATAAGTAATGAGTATGAGGTACATTAAATCATTTTGAATTTACTTAAAAACTATACTGTAACACATCCACAGGCCCGGTTTCTCCATGGTGTAGGTCTGCATGGCTACAGCAAGGTGTGGTGTCTAAGAATACTATAAATAACAACAAGTCGTGACTAAAATGAGGACGTATTGCTGTGAATTCAACTGTATCTGGTACAAACTACTTATCTGAGCACCGGTCATATAATATCCCATGCAACTGATCCTTAGTCATAGACCAGCGATCGTTGCGATAAAATGACACTCAAACACATTTTACTAAGTTGCGTTGATTTTTTGGCCCTGCGCCAACAGTTCTACACGGCAGACAGTATGTATGACCTTTTTACTAAGGTAAAACAGGAAAACATTTTAGCCTTTTTGAGGGCAGCTGGACTGTACCACCCTATATAGTTTACTAAATGGATTCTCTCAATTATTAATACCACGTTTTCATTTTCTATGGGAATTTGTTTCCCTTGACCACAAATATATGATTGTGAGCTTTCTAATTTAATTAGTGTCTATTGGCACATAATTGATTGTCTGCTTTTACATGTAAACGCGATGGTTTGAACAAAAAACTAACATTTCTCGCCGTGAATATGGCCTATGCTGCCGACACGGCGTAAAGCAACCACCAATCAATCAATCAATCAATCCTCCCCCTCGCTCCTCTCAGCTGATTGTCTCCCACCCCTATTCCCCACCCTCATTCCCCACCCCCACTCAGTTCTCTCTAGAATCATTCCCCCCTCCCCCTGCCGGCTCACCTGTCACCGCCCCGAGTCGATAGCCTCGCCCCAGGACACTCACTCAATGTCCCCCCCCCCCCCGTGGCCCCCCTCTCCCCTCCCCCAACCCTTCCCTCCCCTATTCGACCCTTCCCCTGCCGGCTTACTTGTCACCACCCTGAGTCGGTAACCCCATCCCTGGACACACCCAAACCCATGTATATATGTATGTATGTATATGTGTATGCGTGTATGTATGTATGTGTAATGCATAAATCAGAAATTGTAGAACTAGTAGAAATTAAAGGAAATAGTGACACAACAAAGACAAAGATATGAATGAAATGATTTTCAAAACAATGCTAGTTATGTAATCATATTGATAACATGGCTAATAGAACTTATGAAGTCAGGCACTAACAATTTGCACATACATGTATGTATCTCACTGTCCAGTGCCACTTGCTAGAGCATTGAACATGGGCCAACTAGTTAGGGTCAAATGGAGGAATATTATGCAATATGTGATGCAGTCATTCCTAAATAGAGGAACATTGGAAAGTCCCTGTTCACTTCATCTTAATATTATATATAACATAATGGGGCTTACACCATTGAAACACCCAACCTCCTGCTTCCAACCACCAAGCCTCTTGTACCAGGTATTTTCTATATATTTTTTTTATTGAGGCTGTATTTATACTGTCCATAGCATATAAGCCCGGGTACCCAAGCTTGTTTTCAATGCTGGCCAGTTGTAGTGTTGGTGTTATCTTACCACAAAGTAGCTGCTGATAAGGTCTTTGATTGCCTGAATTTCAGTAGCAGATAGATAATTGGTTGGTATGGGTAGTATCCTATGTTAGTTGTTTTGGATTTTCTTGGCATATATGTATTATATTTTGTTCTACTCTTATTACTAGACTAGCCTACTCCTATTTACATATCATAGGCTTGTACCTAGCTGTGTGGTGTGTTATCTGGTTAGTTTTGGCATGGTTACCTTCCATTGGGTGTCTCGCTGGTGGGCCGTGACATATCACATGCCCCTTTGCAGTGCAGCTTAGTGGGGGTTTCCTAGCCTTATTTTGCACAAATATTTTTTGTAAGTTTTTAGGTCAGGAATTTGTCATTCTTTACCGTTTGGGCATTCCACACCTTGGCAGCCATTTCCAGCATGTTTCTCTCATGAGCTTTTATTTGGCTTCTGGTCTGCTTTAGTAGTGGTGCATTATTTGCTCTAGTAGCCCTTTGTGGTTTTGTTAGGAGTTTATTGTATTGACTATATCTACATGCTAATGTTTTCAAATGAATTATTCTCCTATTTTCTAGTAATTTCCTTTGGTTCTTTCGTGTATATCATAGGTGGGGTGCAGCTTGTCTACTCTTAGACAGATTTTTAGGGCTCTGTTCTGCAGTATTTGCAGTTTTTTTGGCAGTTCTTTTCTCGCACCCATGTAGTTTACATCTCCATAGTCAAAATAGGGGAGCACCATGCCCTTGAAGATTGTTATTGTCATTCCTTGTGTCATCTAGTCTCTTAGCTTTGCAAATAGCCAGTTTGTGGTTTGCTTTTTGGATAATTCTATTTATACATAGGTTGTCGTTTAGTTGGCTGTCCAACTCAAAGGTATTTGTAATGGTCTACATTTTCTAATGTTTGGTTTCCTAACATACATTGTAGTTTTCTTTCTGGCATTTGTTTATGCGAGAAGAGTACTGTTTTTGATTTGCTTGTGTTGATGGTTATTTCACTGGACTCACACCACTCATCTAGTTTTAGTAGGAGTGTATTTAGTTTAGTTAATACCTCCTCTTCTGTGGTGCCATTTGCATATATGACTGTGTCATCTGCATATAGTTGGAGGCATTCAGTTTGCAACCACTTTTCAAGATCGTGTATATAGATTATAAATAGTAGTGGCCCTAACACTGACCCTTGGGGTACACCACATGTGACAGGTGTGTTGTCTGATAGTGTATTGTTTATTTTTGTTTTCTGTTGCCTGTTGCTCAGGTAGCATTTTATTCAATCAATAGTGTTGGATTTTAGGCCCATGTTTTTTTAGTTTTTCCAGTAGTATTTTATGGTCTACTGTGTCAAATGCTTTGCTGAAGTCAATGAAGGCTGCTTGATTTTGGTTCATTGATGCCAGTATGTCATTTGTTAGGTTAGCTATTGTTTTTGATGTGGAGTGCAGTTTCCTGAAGCCCCTTTTGTCTTTCGTTTAGAATATCGTTTTTTTCCCAAGTGTTCATTGTATATGTAACACTTTTTCAATGAGCTTGCCTGGGGTTTGAAGAATTGATATTGGCCTGTAGTTTCCCCATGTTTTGTGAATGGGGGTGATGGTTGCCATTTTTCAGGCTGAGATAAAATGCCCCTGCTCAAAGGAGATGTTGAATAGGTCTAGAATAGTGGCCGGGATGGCTTGGAGTGCCTCTTTCAGTATTTTGGTTGGTATTTCATCTATTCCACTTGGTTTATTCATGTTTATGTCATTCATTAATTGTTTTACTTCTATCATATCTGCTTTGCAGGTGGGGATTTCGTTCTGCACAGTTCCTGATCTGTTTTCCCATCTTGTTTAAATTTTTTCTGACAGCTTTTGCCCTATTGTGGCAAAGTGTGTGTTCAGTTTGTTTGCTGCATCTTTGTCTGTGAGCCTTGCCCTTTCGTTATCTTGGAAGTTTGTATGCTCTTCTTTGTTATTTTTGGGGAATAATAGGTTTACATTTTCCAGAATTTGTTTGTGTTGCTTCCCCAGTCTTTGTCCTACTTTATTATGTATTTCTTTTTTGCTGTTCTCACAGCTTTGAGAGAGTTGTTTCTGACGATATGGTAGGCCAGTTTGTCTTCTATTGTTTCTGTGTGCTTTGCTTTATCACCCAGTTTACTTTTGGTTGTGATGAGTGTTAGCAGGTCTTTGTCTACCCAAGGGTCTTGGTTTTTTTGTATTTATATTTTCTTTATGGGGCACATCTCATCAGTTGATTTTCTTATTTCTGTGATGATGTTGTCCCAATAGATATCAAAATCATCTCTGTGTTGTGTGATGTTGTTTATGTTTTTGGTGCAGATGATTTTTTAATGTATCTTCTGAGTAGTATTTCAGGGACCTGCCCATTTTGTATTCATAGAGATTTGTGCTTTTGAGCTTTTCCTGGTTACATATACTAGTTTGTTGTCGCTTATACCCCAGCTTCTAGTGCCCCATATTGTGGAATGGTTTGAGTTGGTTAGTATTAGGTCTATTGTTGAGCTATTGTTGCCTAGCCTTGTGCTTTCAGTGATGAGCTGCTGCAGGCCTAAGATTTTGATGGTGGTTTGCAGCATTAGTTTATATTTTTCATTGCTGCTGTAGTTCACATTGAAGTCCCCTAGCACAAAGATTTCTGCATTTGTTGATTTTTTTACAGTCTTTATGCTCTTTTCTTGTTCTTCAAGGAATACTTCAATTTCACCTGACAATGGCCTATAGAGGCTCGCTATGGCTACATTTGCTTGCTTTTCGTTTTATATTAGGCACCATAGTAGTTCTATGTGCTTATTTGAGAGATTTGTTGGTTTTAGCCTTTCAGTGTTTTTGATGGTTTTGCAGTAAATGGCAACACCTCCACCCTTCTTTGTTTGGTTCATTGCATTAATGTGTTGTCTGTCATTATCCGTCTATATTGAGGGTGTTGTTTTGGTGTTTGTCAGTGAACCATGTCTGTGATAACGTTAGTACATCTAGATTGTCTTTTTTTAGATGCATTTTTATTATGTCTATTTTATTGGATGTGCTCTGGCAGTTTAGGTCGGCGAAGTGTGTGCCCCTTCCCAGTTTGCATTAAATCTCTTCTACCATATTTATTTTAATTACTTTAAATAATATATTTAGGATAGTGGTTGCTTGATTTCGCGAGTTTTTGATCTTGTTTTGATTTTATTTGATCTTGTTTTGAAATTTATAAAAGTTTGTGATACTTTTGTTTTGGAGCCCTGGTGGTCTTTCCAGTTCTCCGTGATGCTTTTTGACAGCCTGGCACTGACGTATCTGACATATTCCTCATTGTAGTGTATACCATTTGTCATGCCAATGCCATACTGTGCCGCTCTCTTTCCATGCCTTGTTTTGTGAATGTGGTTTGCATATCTTGGCATGGCTATAACACCGTTTTGGTTGTTGTTTAGGTGGTGGATGTAGGCGTTTAGTTCTGGTATGAACTCATCTACCAGCCTTTGGTATTCTTGGTTTCGGCTGCGGCCACAGTATTTGTCCAGGTCCATGCCCACGAGCTTGTATACCACTGGTAGTTTAGTTAGCTTGTTGAGTGTGTCATAGGCTTGTGTGTACTCTGCACCATGTGGTCCATGAGTGCCACCTTGGTTGTGAAGGCTGGCTTTAGATCCATGGGGCCTACTTTTACTGTTAGGTCACAGATTCCTGCCATCATATATATTTGTGCTGGTGGAATTTCAATTTTGTATTTCCTGTATACAGCACTCGTTATCCTGGCAATAGTCTCTCCTGGCATAGAGACTACTACTTTCTTGTATTCCGGTGCATCTTGGTGTAGGTCTTTCAGGTGCTTGGTTACAGCCCTGACCCTTGAATCACCATAGATTATGACTGTTTTCTTCATTTTGTTATCCATTCGCTTAAACGACCCGCTTCTAATTTGCTGCCATCGTCTTAATTCGCTGTCGTCGTTGTACTTCGCTTTGATGCCTTTGATATTGATTTGATTCTCTGTCGTCGCCGTAATTCGCTGTTGTCATTGTAATTCGCTTTGATGCCTTTGATATTGATTTGCTTAAGCACTTGGCACCTAATTCTCTGTCGTTGTTGTAATTCGCAGTTGATGGTTTTTTGTTTTTGAGTCTAGTGTGGGCGGAAGTGGAACAAGCTGTACATTACTATGCTTTTCGTACCTCCTCCTTACCTGCCGGGAGAGCTCTTATGTTTTCTCCTGCTCTTCATTTTCGACTACTTCTTGTTTTCTCATGGCATGTTTGTTTTTGCCCGTTTATTTATTTATTTATTTGTTTATTTATTTATTTGTATTTGCTTCCTTGCACAGGCTTTCCTTTATTTTTTGGAGGATGTTCCCCATTTTATTTTTGTATCCTTGTTTTACTGTTTCACCTTCACTGGCGCTGTCCAGGTACCGACCTGAGCCCCAGAATGGGCATTTTGCGCATTCCCTGAATGTGTTTCCTGGAGCATTTATTAGTTTCTCCTTTAGGCTTTCGTTTTGTGAGAATTTTGCACGGACGATGCCCTCCAGCATGTTTTCATTCGTTTTGCACCACTCCTGTGTTCTCCATAATCTTCTTTGCCATTGCCTTTATCGTATATGTTATCTATCATTCTCATTATGTCATGTTTCTCATGGTATTTTGCCATTATTGAGCTGTAGTATTGCTCTGCTGATGTATATCCTCTTCCATCCTTTCCAGTGATTTCACAATTGTAGAGATTGCTGAAGGGAGATCCCCATGTGTGTTCCCTAGTTGCTGCCTTCTCTGGTGTGATTTCTGCTATTTCTATTTTATCAAATTCGTTGGGCTTATAGATTTTTCCATTTACCTCTATATTGCATCCTTTCACTTTGATTGACTTTATTTTGTCATTGTTATTCTCCATTGCAAGTGTGTACATTTGTTGTACCGTTTTCTCATTTAGCATTTCGGCTTCTGATCTGACTGGTCTCATTGTTACCTTGCTTTAATTTTCTTTTGACTGGAGCATTTTTTTCTTCTGGAAGAGTTCTTTTTTGTGTGATTACTTTTCCAGCTTTTGTCAGTGTTTTGAGTTTGTGTATAT
This sequence comes from Branchipolynoe longqiensis, assembly GCA_030323885.1. Lineage (NCBI taxonomy): Eukaryota > Metazoa > Annelida > Polychaeta > Phyllodocida > Polynoidae > Branchipolynoe > Branchipolynoe longqiensis. The sequence continues at coordinate 6,479,571 of CM059197.1, read as the reverse complement.
GTGGTTTCCTTGTCTTTATTTTTGTCTGAGGTCTGCTCGTTGTTGTCTGTGTTTTTTTTTGGTTTTGTCTCTTTTTTCATTTTCATTCCTAGACGGAAGGCTTTGGTCACTACCGTCCAGCCAAAGTCACCATCTGCTTCTTTTAGCATGTTTGTGACGGTTTTCACCATGTTTCCATCTTCTTTTCCCGGGATGCCGTGTATTATGATGCTGAGTTTTTTTCCATCACTTTTTGTCACCTGTGTTTGGGCTGTATCCGTGGGTGGCTTCCTTTTGTCCGTGGGCGCAGTCCTGGCATTGTTTGTATCTTTTTTGCATTTGTGTTGTTCCTTTGTTCTTTGAGCTTCTCAAACTCAGCTTTGAACCATGTGCATTCGATTTGCAACGTGCTGTATGCTACCTGTAGTGCCTGTAGTTTGCTCCTGTAGTCATTTTCGTTTTCCTTTGTTGTTGTATGATTTTTCCGTCCTCATTTCCGGTGTCAGTTTCATTTCCGTCATTTCCATCCACACATATTTTGCCTGCCTTTTCCTTTGCTAGTTCCTCCTGGACTGTTTGGATTACCAGCCTTATTATATCTTTTTTGGCCATTTGCTGGCCTCCATTATCCGCTATTTCCACTACGTTTTCCGGGGTTTGCTCATTTCCCGCCATTTTTAATGGTTGCGTCGTATATCCTCCTGATTTCTTAGTAGATTCCTCCTATATGTTTTATGTTTGCATTCCTGGGTATATCCTGTAGTATCAAGGGATGTTTATTAGGAAGATCCACTTAGGCTTGGTTATTATGCACTGTTTTGAACATTGGTACTCGTGTTAATCAGCGTCCGCACTTTCAGTGTCCACCTCCTGTCGCCATATTTGATTTTAAATATTCCATATTTCTTTATTTTCTTTATCATTTATTTGTCACATTGTTTTTTGGGGGCTATGTATGTATGTGTACTCAATATGTAATATGTATGTTTGTATGTATGTACATTAGTATGTATATATGCATGCTTATTTATATATGTCTACATTCTTGGGGTGTTATTGTTATTGCTGTCATTATTTCCGGCATCCAACTACCATTATTCCTGGGTGTAATAATAGCAATAGTAATGAAACTAGCATTACATTACAATCTGATATGCACTATAATATTTATGTTGATGTGTGGTTCCGGCGGGGTAGGCCAGGAATCACGGCGGAAGGAGGCCTGGAGTCACGGCGGGGTGAAGCCGGGAGTCACAGCAGGGGGAGGCAAGGAGTCATGGCGGGGGAAGGCCGGGAGTCATGGTGAGGGTAGGCCACAGGGAAGTATAGCACCGGTAATGGTGTGTAGCCATGACAACTCATTTTAAAGGCTGCCAAACCGCTTCTTTCTTTTTTTAAATTAAAAAAAGGATCAGTCATTTAAATAAAATATATTCCCAGCGAGAATGAAAGATTATCGAATCCTAACAGAAAAATAAACATAAGAGAACAATATCAGAATATTTAAATGTGTCATATTCTCAGAAACTGTGCACAACATGCCCAGGCACGGATCAGCCAGGAAGAAGCGCAAGGCGAACCGACCAGTCAGGCGCCCGACTAGGGAGACCAGCGGGGCGGCGTCCCCGACGGCAGAGATGGGTGAGAGCATACAGACTCATACCAGCACACCCAGGAGCAAGTCGGTGTCCCCTATCGACACCGACGACTCCTACAACCCACCCGGGCAGGAATCGCCGGGCCCGTGGCCTGTGCCGCCCGCCAGCCACCCCCGCCCGGTGTTCGGTGGGGAGGGGGGCGGGGATAGACCGCCGCATGCGCGACATGGAGGAGAGAATGGACGCCAGGATGGCCACGCTACAGGAGGCGATCCTCAGGATCGCCGAGTCGGACATGCAGCCCGAGATGCGCCCGGCGGCTGACACACGCGCCCCGGTGTAACGATTTCAACTTTCCCCCTTCCCAAGTTCCCCCCCAGGAATCTGAAAACGTTTTTAACTTCCCTCCAGGGAAATTAAAAACGTTTTCAGATTCCTGGGGGGGAACTTAAAAACAGTTTTCAGATTCCCCCCCTATTTTCAATTTAAAATTGTTTAAAATACTTTAAAAAACGTTTTAAATTTCAGACCTATAATATTTTTTTCTTAACCATCTTGGAGACTTTTTGTGTCATTTGTGGTTAAATATATTTTATTGTATTAGTAATAATTTCCATTATGTTATTCTCTGTATATTATAATATTTGTCATGAAAAATAATCAAAAATAACAAAAAATTACAAAAATAAAGAAAATTCCCCCAAAATGGGGGGGGAAGTTAAAATGAGAGAGGGAATTTGAAAACGTTTTCAAATTCCCCTGGGAGGAATTTGAAAACGTTTTCAAGTTCCTGGGGGGGAACTTGAATATGGGGGGGAATTTGAAATCTTTACACCGGCCTGCCTGCTGGCCGGCTCCCGTGCATGGGCTGCTGGGGCGCATGGACTCCCCAACAGGCTGATACGGATGGATCCTCAGTAATGTCATGATGTATGCATACTTATGGCCCAACAAACCAACTCATGGGGTCCCAGCAGCAAGATATCTTAATCTTATTTACGTTTGGAAATTAAAAAAATTTTAATATTAAAGCAAACAAAAATGCGGCCAGGCGAGCATTGAAACTGGTTACTTCTAGAGCTTCAGAATGATTAATTTTCTGCCATCTGGGCTAATGGGTTGTGTGCCATTATTTAGACAATTCGATGTTTATAATTAATCAAAGTGGCATGCATATTGATTAATTGTTATTTGTTAATGTATTTAGGCATTTAAAGTAAATGATTAAAACATTATAAAAATCCCCAAACCTCTCATACCAGGAATCGAACTAGGTATCCTCTGATATTGAGACTAATGCTATCTAATCTGAGCTACAGAGAAACTGCTGCCAACAGGAGTTCAATTTGTGGCAGAAGGCTGGAAGGTCCTGGCAGAGGGAGGCCGGGCGGGAATAATGGGCAAGCAATATGAATGGAAAGAATGTGAACAGAATTAAATAGTAATAATAATAAATAAAATAAAATACAAATGCAATGATATTTAAAGTAATGACAATAATGTAATGATAACATAATTTTGGGCCCGGCCCCCGTCCAGCACCGCCAGCACCCCCCCCCCCCCCCTGCCGAGGCGTGCTTTGAGCTCACCATTGTCCACAAGCCCGGCGCCGACCTCGTCCTCGCCGACGCCCTCAGCCGCGCCCACCTCCCTGGCCGCTGGGCGGGCGTGGTCCGAGACGAGGTCGCCCGCCTCGGGCTTGAGCGTGTCAATGCCGACCATGATGACTTTCCCTACAACCCCGGCCTCTGATCCAGGGTACACCGCCTACAAGGTCACCGCCGTCGACGGGCTGCGCATTGCCGCCCTCGCACCTTCCACCTGGAGGAACCGTCGTCGACAGGCCCGAGGCTACATCGAGTTCGCCTCGGGCCACCACTGGGACCCCCTCGCCCCAACGCCCTTCGACGTCGCCGCCTACACCGCGTCGCTCTACACGCCCTCTCCGGGGCGCGCTCCTTGCTGGAGGCGGCCGGGGGCAACCCCAGCGCCTTCACCTCGCGCCTCACGCGAGACGTCTGTCGCGGCGGGGAGCGGGCCTCCGACAATGTCGCCCGCCCCGCCCTTCCGCTGACGCCCTCCGCCCTCGCGGCCGTCGCCCACCACCTCGCCCTCGCCGGGCCCTCGGGCGTCGTCCCGCGGGCCGCTCTGCTCCTCGGGTACTACGATATGCTACGGCAGTCTAGCCTCCTCTCCCCCAGCCCCGAGGTGTGGGGCGGCCCCCACACCATCACACGCGGCGACGTCACACCCACCCCCGGGGGACTGGGGGTCACCCACCGCACCACCAAGACCATCGCGCTGCCCTCGGGGGCAGTCGCGCTCTTCATCCCCGCCTCACCCGGCCGCCCGCTCTGCCCCGTGGTGGCCAGGACCGCCTCCGTCGCCCTGGTGCCCGCCTCCGCCGCCGATCCCACCTTCATACTGCCCTCCGGCCGGCCCCTGGACCCTCGGACACTGACGGCCATCCTGCGAGGCACCCTCTTGGCCCTCGGGGTGCCCGCCCCCGATGGCTACACCCTCCACAGCCTGCGCCGGGGGACGGCCCAGGCATGCCAACGCGCCGGCGTCCCCCTCGGGGGTATAATGGAGCAGGGGACCTGGACCTCCGCCGCGGTCCATGCCTACATCCCCGGCATCGCCGCCTCGGGCGCCCTTCGAGCCCTCTCCTCATTTTTGGTGGAGGGCTCTTCGGGGCGCCTCCCTCCCATCTGACTTTAACCCTGATCTGACATTAACCACTGACATTGCTCCAATGCACCTCATTGACATTGTGACTCATTACCCATCTGACATTCCACTTTATCCACATTGCTATATGTTATATCCTCATTTACCTACATTAAGTACCTACACCTGTACTCGTATAACATTGATGCATTGTCTGTATGAATAAAGTGTTTTTATTTCCAATACCTGCCTCCCTCTCCTCCTTCGTCACATATCAATACAGCTATTATTTACTTTAGCACTGGACATTTTCACCAAGTATATGTCTCACTTACAAGTTAGCCAAAGCACTAATGTGTACTAACATTCATATGTATCTGTGTGTACTTTAGAGTAATGCCATACACCATGATTTATTCACATTCCTGGTTATTTCTAGGCGAGCTATTTTAATTCTAAGAAAGGTACTTATTTGAACAGAGCATGGTGGTTTCCCATTGAAAGTGACTAATTCCAGAACACAAGCACCACAATGTTATAGGCAAAATATGATCATCTTTATATTTTAATATAATTTCAATGAAATATTATGGACTTACTATTTATGGGAGCATAACCGTAATGAAATTTGCCATGACAAATCTATCGTGACCTCACGGTTTGAACTCGGGACCTTCGGCTTATCGATCGCAATAATGCTAACCTCTACCTAGTTATTTCTCGGTGACCTACATACTGTTGTCACATGACTGACCTCATTGTGACCATCCATGTGAGAAGCTCCTCAATTCACCCATCTTGTGTTTCGTCTACAACTAGTTGTAGTGGGTTCAGTATGGTTTCTGCGCATATCACTTCGAGATCTGGAATTAGAAATATATTACAAATAGGATCAGGGCTCATACACATTTTAACATATCAAATTATACAACTTTCCACAACTTTCAACAACTTTCAGTGCAAAATTCCAGGATGTGCTTAAGATGTTTATTAAATTAAAGTGCCCCAAAACACTGCTGTATTTATATTCGATTCACTGGGTAAGATGTGAATTATGAATAAGCATGAGAAATGAGAATGACGATATGTATGGTTTTAATATAAAAATCAAGAGGCAGGATAACGAACCCACAAAAATCACTTTTAATAAGCCTACAAAACATCACTGATTGAAGTTTGGGCACATCGGTGAAAATAGGCTTAACAAATGTGGTCATGATTTTCAATTTTCAAGGACTTTCAAGGATCTGCAGACAAATTCCAAGACTTTCCAGGGCCGGAATCAGGTTTTCAAGGACCCATACAAACCATTGTAACGTGAAACCAAGACAACGGCCAATGGCAGAACTGAGAGGAACGCTCTCTGGTGTCGTCACATGGGATTCTGTGCCTTATCCAGACAATATCCACATATAGGCTCTTTAGCATCCCCGACTAAAGCTGGGATTCCATAGACACATAGGATTGGTTGGTTGTTGGAGTTTTATGCCCTGACAACTTCTAAGGTAATATCCGGACCGGTACCGACTCATAATAGTGCACATTCATGGCGACTTTATTGTGCTGCTCCACTGGCAGACCATACTGCAAGTACCATGACCTGATATCCCACTCAGTCACATTATCCTGATACTGAGCGAACCAGTCCTTGCCCTGTCCTAGTAATGCCGAGTGCCTGGCTAGGAAGCCACAAGTATCAATTTTTAAGTCATTGGTTTGACTCGACCAAGGTTCAAAACCATGGGTTCGAATCCCACGATCTACCAAGACGCAGACATAAAAAGAAGCAATGGCATACTTTATATTATTCATACTTACATAATTGCTTATACCGAATTATTAACCCATCAACATGCTTCTAAACCAGTGAACAAGGCTTGGTTGTTGGAGTTTTACATCCTACCAACATATAAGGTCATGAGGATGGGGAGAACAATGAACAGTGGCATAATGATGAACCTGACGCCCGTAGGAAGTTGTTGACACTTTGGAAAGTCTCCTTCATCTTTTCCATACGTTCCTCCTTGCGGGTGGATTTGGTGGGTACCAGGTCTGGCATGAATGACTTGAAGGTAAACAGGTAGATGATGGACAACTCGGTGAGCACAGGGTGCGGAACAGCTCCACTGGGCTGTCGTTCGTTCAGGACGGAAGGGTGTAGAAGCATGTGCTACCAGTCTCCGAGAGAGGACCTGTGGGAAGGAGCCAACTTGTCAGCGGACAGCGCTGAACTCACCAGCTCACCAACTGGCAGGTCTACTGCACCACCATTTAGCACTTGAGTAATAACTGACCCTGATTGTCAGGCTGCATTAATTGACGTTTTAAATTTGTTTGTTTAGCTATGTATTATAATTCAGTGTTGTTGACCGTGATTACATTTGATTGGGTTGTTTTTGTTGAAGCTGTGTAAAACGTACAGCTTCATCAAAGGCCAGCTGCTCTCATACCATATCTATGTGGTATGGGAGGTTAAACATTTTGGAATAAGTGTAGGGTCGGGCTTTCTATCGACCAACTGTCTAAAGGTGAAAACAAGACTATTCAGACTTATCCATGATAGGGAGTATTAATCTTCAATAAAAATATTAAATAAAAAAAAGCTGCATAGTCTGATGAAAACATAAACTTTTCAAAACCAAAATAATTATCTAGATTTGATTCTACATATCTAACTTAGATACTGGTACACTTATTAAACATTTGTCACCACATAGAAGGGACTACTGAGGCAATTTAACAGAATCTGTTTCTGCAGAAGCCTATGGTGTCCAAAATTTGGTCTGTGTGCTAAAATTAATTTAGCATGTTTACACTTCACCTATCTTAAAAGTTAGCCTTTAAAATCAAAGTTATCTCAAACTAAAGTAGGGTAGATTATAATGATCACCCTAATATATTTATCTCAGAAAATGACAGAAACTCAAAGCCACTGGACTATGCAACTTTAATAGTAGAAATCAACTGAGAGAGTAAAAATATAAATCAATGTGCAAGCAGTAGAAATTGTACAAGCCATGCATAATTTGAAGTAACTCCCAGGTACCAGTACTCTTATCTGTTGTAAATATAGAAGCATGCACTCCATTCCCTCAGACTGTCCCCATTGGCAACGTACCCAATTCTAATTAGACACAATCGGCTAATTGGATGCCCCCATTTGAGGTTGAACATATTTCGCAAACTATGTAATGGTATTTAAGTAGGCAGACACAAATGTGCAATGAGGCAGGGCATACTGTGGTATTTAAGTAGGGGGCGCATGTGCAATGAGGCGTGGTTGACAGTTATCTTTCACTAAGGGGGTATGTGTGCGTGGCAGACTGTGGTATTTAAGTAGGGGGCACAAATGCAATGAAGCATGGAGGACTGTGGTAATTAAGTAGAGGGGCATGTGTGCAATGAGGTGTGGCACACTGTGGTATTTAAGTAGGGGGCACATGTGCAATGAGGCATGGTGGACCGTGGTATCTATGTAGGGGGCACATGTGCAATGAGGCATGGTGGACTGTGGTATTTAAGTAGGGGGCACATGGGCAATGAGGCATGGCAGACCGTGGTATTTAAGTAGGGGGCATGTGTCCAATTAGGTGTGACAGACAGTGGTATTTGAGTAGGGGGGGCTCGTGTGCAATGAGGCATGGTAGACTGGTATTTAAGTAGGGGGGCTCTTGAGCAATGAGGCATGAAAGACTGTGGTATTTTAAGTAGGGGACACATGCAGTGAGGCATGGCGGAATGTGTTATTTAAGTAGGGGGGCATGGTGGACTGTGGTATTTAATGAGGGGGTATGCATGCAATGAGGCGTGGCGGACTGTGGTGTGTAAGGGTCATGTGTGCAATGAGGCGTCGTGGACTGTGGTATTTAAGTAGGGGGGGCATGTGTGCAATGAGGCATGATGCACTGTGGTATTTAAGTAGGGGGGGTATGTGTGCAATAAGATGTAGCGGACTGTGGTACTTAAGTAGGGGGTATGTGTGAAATGAGGTGTGGTGGACTGCTGTATTTAAGTAGGGGGGCACATGTGCAATGAGGCATATCGGACTGTGGTATGTAGGGGGCACATGTGCAATGAGGCATGGTGAACAGTGGTATTTAAGTAGGGGGCGCATGTGCAATGAGGTGTGGTGGACTGACCATCGCTACTGTGGATCATGAGGCTCTGCAGGTTGGTGACCCTGACATCCGTCTGGTCCTTCAGCAATGTGTTCACCTTTTTAATGAGCTCAGAGAAAGGATTGTAGCCGTTCTCAGTAGGATGCGGAACAAAGCCCTTCACGCCTGAAAACATAAGGAAAATTGGTTGGTTGTTGGAGTTTTACATCCTGGCAACATCTAAGGTCATATAAGGATGGATATCGACTAATGACAGTGTGCACTCTCATGTAAACTTTATAGTGCTGCCCTATTGGGAAATCAGGCAGCTGACACCATGACCGGATATCCGTTTCACTCACATTATCCTGACACTGAGCTGACCAGTCCTTTCCCTATCCTATTAACGCTAAGCGCCTGGCTAGGAAGCAACACATATCAATTTGACTCAACCGAGAAAAGAAACCCCGATCCCCAGCATGCAAGGCCCGCGATTGTTGTTACCAAAGCTCCACAGGAACAATAGTAAATATGTAGCGTGTATATGTAAAGTGTGCATATATCAGGGATTCCATTTCTCAGCAAACTCACTGATTTCAGCAAAAACTGAGTTTCGAAATCAGTACGGAAAAAATCATGCCCATGAAAAAAAAATTTACTTTTAATTATTAGTCTTGAAGTCCTAAAACAGGTGGAATTTCAAGTCCAAAATAAGTCCAAGTAGGTGCCAGATTTAACCATTTTAATTGTAGCTTTTAAAAAATGTTCAGAGGGGTATTCCCCTGGATCCCCCCCCATAGTTTTTCAGGGATTGATTATTGTTATCAATGGGACCACTGATATATGTAGGTTATGTACAACATGGAGATGAATGCCAGGAAGACCAAAACAATGGTTATAAGTGAAAATACAGATAAACCAAATATCAATATAACCATAGATGGCACAAACATAGAACAAGTATCCGAATTCATATATTTTGGACAAAAGATTACAAATGATGGGAGATGTGAGGAAGAAATTAAAAGAAGGATAACAATAGCCCGAACAACATTCTCCAAAATGTATAGATTGTTAACATCAAGTAAGATATTAATACAAACAAGGAAGCGTATTCTTCAGTGTTATGTGTGGTCTACTCTAATGTATGGGGCTGAGACATGGACAATCTCTAAGAAAATGTACAAACGTTTAGCAGCATTTGAGATGTGGACTTATCGAAGGATGATGAAAATATCATGGACAAAGAAGATCACCAACAAAGAAGTTCTCAGAAAAATTAAAAATAAGAAAAGCTTGTTTGCCACTATACAGACAAAGAAACTTATTTATTTTGGCCACATCATTCGTCAGAGTTCAATATACCGTACATTGTTGGAAGGGAAGGTGAATGGCAGCAGAGGGAGAGGGAGACCAAGAACATCATGGTTTACAAATATTTCACAGTGGACAGGCTTGAATTATTCACAGTCTATCAGAACAGCACACCATCGGGACAAGTGGAGAACCATTGCATCCAACCCTCGACTAGAGGGTGGAACTATTGATTGATTGATGTACATTCAGGGTGTGTATATATGTAGAGTGTGTATATGTGTAGGGTGTATATATATCCAGGGTGTATATAGGTCATGCTTATATTTGTGTAGCCTGTACGAACATGTAGTGTATGTACATAGGCAGTATGAATAAGCACCAACAGATAGAAAGGTGAGATGTCCATAACAGCATTCATGCATAATTGTGTTACATACTCTGGGGGTATTCTTCTAGTGTTAAAACTTGATGCGGTGGATGAGTCGGTAGAACGCATGCTTCCTGTGTGGAAGTTCGGGAGTTTGAAACCCAGACGAGTCAAACAAATGATTTATAAAATTGATAGTTTTCACTACCTAACCTGGCACTCAGCATTAATAGGATAGGACAATGGCTGGTTAGCACAGTATCAGGATAGTGTGACCATGTGGGATATTGAGTCATGGTACTGGCGGCCTGGTCTCCCAGTGGGGTAGCACTGTAAAGTTGCCATGAGTGTTACTGCCCATCTTACATAATACGTAATCCAATTTATGCCGGAGATTCTCAGCGCTACAGCTCTGTCTGAAAAATACAAATTCACTCAACCAAAGATCTCAAAAACCTTTGGCAACGCATTCCCCTCCCGTGTCCATTCACTACCCAGCAACTGTCCCCGTCCAATCAATGTTTGCTTCATTCGTTTGTTTCATGCCCTAGAAACATCTAAGGTAATATCAGATTGGGTACCGAATTGAGACAGTGTGCATTTATGGTGATTTTGTAGTGCTGCCTCACTGGGAGACCAGGCTGCCAGCATTATGACCTAATAAATATCCCACACTGTCACATTATCCTGATACTGTGCTAACCAATATTGTCCTATCCCATTAATGCTGATCACTAGGCTAGGTAGTAACAAGTATCAATTTCATAAGACATTGGCTTGACTCGGCTTGGATTGAAACTCCCGACCTCTCCACAGTAAGTCTGCGCTTTATCCTTTAGGCCACCGTGTCCGGTTGAATCAACGTGGCTGCAACACTTCAAAATAAAGACGATTAAAGGGCAGTTTCTTTCTACCTGAAACATGCTGCCATCTCTAGTTGACCTTTGAAATCACATTAATCAGTTCACATTATTATGACTGTGTGAGGTGGTCCGCCATTAAAAGATGCAACAAATAAGTCTCGCCAAGTGGTTCACACTGTCACTGTTCAAAAGGGATTTGTTCCTTCAAAAATACATGCATGTCATGTTTTAATGGGGTTTAACAACAAAATTGTTTATTGAGGCTGTATTTATACTGTCCATAGCATATAAGCCTGGGTATTCAGGCTTGTTTTCAATGCTGACCAGCTGTAGTGTTGGTGTTATCTTATCACACGGTAGCTGCTGATAAGGTATTTGATTGCCTGCATTTCAGTAGGTAAAGTTTACACAACACAAACAGAAGTGTCCACCTTTATACGTACACTGAAACTGGTGTGTTACAAGGATAGCAACCTGAGTACAACACTCAACAGGTGAATGGTCAGGGACCTGTGGACACCCTTTACTTGAGCTCAAGGCTGCACAGTCCGATGAAGATCACATTTTCAAAAGAATTTTTTTAATTTAGATTTGATTCTAGATATTTAACTAAGAATTGGTCATCGTCCAAGCCGGTGCCTGAAAAATCGTCCACCCCTGAATTTACATATTTTTGTTAACTGCTAAAAATGTGTCAGACTAGCAGCAATTCAATTTTTGAATCAATCTTTAAGAGATTGGTATGAGTCGGCAAGGGTTCTAACCCACTAGTTGGAATCCCATGACTTACCAGTAAGGGAGGCCGACACCCAACTCATTCGGCCATCGTGTCTGGTTACATATTAGTTTATTACGTTTCCGTCAAAATAAAAAATGAAATAAAAATCGCCTGCCAGACCCAGATTTTTATTTCAAAAGGACAATCACCAATTCTTTTTTTAATTTGCCATAATACCGTGCATGACTTTAGTTTGAGGTTCAGCTCATGTTTGTTAGATATTTAAAGTGAATGCATACAGAATCCTGAAAATGCTGTACATCTTAACAACACTGTGCAAAATAAGGCTAGGAACCCCCAACTAAGCTGCACTGCAAAGGGGCAGGTGATATGTCATGGCACACCAGCGAGATGCCCAATGGAAGATAACCATACCAAAAGCAGCCAAATAGCACACCACACAGCTACGTACAAGCCTATGATATGTAAATAGGAGTACATGGTAATGTAAAATGAGTACTGGTCCCAAACACTATCTCATTAGTACAAAGTGTCGCTACACTGAGTACTGGTCCCAAACACTATCTCATTAGTACAAAGTATGGCTATACTGAGTACTGGTCCCACACACTATCTCATTAATACAAAGTGTGGCTACACTCAGTACTGGTCCCACACACTATCTCATTAATACAACGTGTGGCTACACTGAATAATGGTCCCGCACACTACCTCATTAGTACAAAGTAACGCTATACTGAGTACTGGTCCCAAACACTATCTCATTAATACAAAGTGTGGCTACACTCATTACTGGTCCCACACACTATCTCATTAGTACAGAGTGTGGCTACACTGAGTATTGGTGACACACACTCTCATTAATCCAAAGTGTGGCTATACTGAGTACTGGTCCCAACCACTATCTCATTAATACAAAGTGTTGCTACACTGAGTACTGGTCCCACACACTATCTCATTGGTACAAAGTGTGGCTACACTGAGTACTGGTCCCAAACACTACCTCATTAGTACAAAGTATGGCAATACTAAGTACTGGTCCCAAACACTATCTCATTAATACAAAGTGTGGCTACACTCAGTACTGGTCCCACACACTATCTCATTAATACAAAGTGTGGCTATGCTGAGTACTGGTCCCAAACACTATCTCATTAGTACAAAGTGTGGCTACACTGAGTAATGGTCCCAAACACTATCTCATTAGTACAAAGTATGGCAATACTGAGTACTGGTCCCAAACACTATCTCATTAATACAAAGTGTGGCTACACTCAGTACTGGTCCCACACACTATCTCATTAATACAAAGTGTGGCTATGCTGAGTACTGGTCCCAAACACTATCTCATTAGTACAAAGTGTGGCTACACTGAGTAATGGTCCCAAACACTATCTCATTAGTACAAAGTATGGCAATACTGAGTACTGGTCCCAAACACTATCTCATTAATACAAAGTGTGGCTACACTCAGTACTGGTCCCACACACTATCTCATTAATACAAAGTGTGCTACTGGTTCACTCTCATTATCAAAGTGGCTATACTGAGTACTGGTCCCAAACACTATCTCATTATACAAAGTGTGGCTACACTGAGTACTGTCCCAAACACTATCTCATTAATACAAAGTGTGGCTACACTCAGTACTGGTCCCACACACTATCTCATTATACAAAGTGTGCTATCTGAGTACGTCACACTCTCTCATTAATACAAAGTGTGGCTATGCTGAGTACTGGTCCCACACACTCTCTCATTAATACAAAGTGTGGCTACACTGAGTACTGGTCCCACACACTCTCTCATAAATACAGAGTGTGGCTACACTGAGTACTGGTCCCACACACTCTCTCATTAATACAAAGTGTGGCTCTACTGAGTACTGGTCCCACACACTCTCTCATAAATACAGAGTGTGGCTACGCTGAGTACTGGTCCCACAGACTCTCTCATTAATACAAAGTGTGGCTATACTGAGTACTGGTCCCACACACTCTCTCATAAATACAGAGTGTGGCTACACTGAGTACTGGTCCCACAGACTCTCTCATTAATACAAAGTGTGGCTATACTGAGTACTGGTCCCACACACTCTCTCATAAATACAGAGTGTGGCTACACTGAGTACTGGTCCCACACACTCTCTCATTAATACAAAGTGTGGCTACACTGAGTACTGGTCCCCCACACTCTCTCATTAATACAAAGCATGGCTACACTGGGTAATGGTCCCAAACACTATCTCATTAGTACAAAGTATGGCAATACTGAGTACTGGTCCCAAACACTATCTCATTAATACAAAGTGTGGCTACACTCAGTACTGGTCCCACACACTATCTCATTAATACAAAGTGTGGCTATGCTGAGTACTGGTCCCACACACTCTCTCATTAATACAAAGTGTGGCTATACTGAGTACTGGTCCCACACACTCTCTCATTAATACAAAGTGTGGCTAGACTGAGCACTGGTCCCACACACTCCCTCATAAATACAGAGTGTGGCTACACTGAGTACTGGTCCCACACACTCTCTCATTAATACAAAGTGTGGCTATACTGAGTATTGGTGACACACTCTCTCATTAATCCAAAGTGTGGCTATACTGAGTACTGGTCCCAAACACTATCTCTTTAGTACAAAGTGTGGCTACACTGAGTAATGGTCCCAAACACTATCTCATTAATACAAAGTGTGGCTACACTCAGTACTAGTCCCACACACTATCTCATTAATACAAAGTGTGGCTATGCTGAGTACTGGTCCCACACACTCTCTCATTAATACAAAGTGTGGCTACACTGAGCACTGGTCCCACACACTCCCTCATAAATACAGAGTGTGGCTACACTGAGAACTGGTCCCACACACTCTCTCATTAATACAAAGTGTGGCTATACTGAGTATTGGTGACACACTCTCTCATTAATCCAAAGTGTGGCTATACTGAGTACTGGTCCCAAACACTATCTCTTTAGTACAAAGTGTGGCTACACTGAGTAATGATCCCAAACACTATCTCATTAATACAAAGTGTGGCTTCACTCAGTACTAGTCCCACACACTATCTCATTAATACAAAGTGTGGCTACACTGAGTACTGGTCCCACACACTCTCTCATTAATACAAAGTGTGGCTACACTGAGCACTGGTCCCCCACACTACCTCATTAGTACAGAGAGGTGCTACACTGAGTACTGGTCCCACACACTCCCTCATAAATACAGAGTGTGGCTACACTGAGTACTGGTCCCACACACTCTCATTAATACAAAGTGTTGCTACACTGAGTACTGGTCCCACACACTCTCTCATTAGTACAGAGTGTTGCTACACTGAGTACTGGTCCCACACACTCTCATTAATACAAAGTGTGGCTACACTGAGTACTGGTCCCAAACACTATCTCATTAATACAAAGTGTGGCTACACTGAGTACTGATCTCAAACACTATCTCATTAATACAAAGTGTGGCTACACTCATTACTGGTCCCACACACTATCTCATTAGTACAAAGTGTGGCTATACTGAGTATTGGTGACACACTCTCTCATTAATCCAAAGTGTGGCTATACTGAGTACTGGTCCCAAACACTATCTCATTAGTACAAAGTGTGGCTACACTGAGTAATGGTCCCAAACACTATCTCATTAGTACAAAGTATGGCAATACTGAGTACTGGTCCCAAACACTATCTCATTAATACAAAGTGTGGCTACACTCAGTACTAGTCCCACACACTATCTCATTAATACAAAGTGTGGCTATGCTGAGTACTGGTCCCACACACTCTCTCATTAATACAAAGTGTGGCTATACTGAGTACTGGTCCCACACACTCTCTCATTAATACAAAGTGTGGCTATACTGAGTACTGGTCCCACACACTCTCTCATTAATACAAAGGGTGGCCACACTGAGTACTGGTCCCAAACACTACCTCATTAATACAAAGCATGGCTACACTGAGTACTGGTCCCTCACACTCTATTATTAATACAAAGTGTTGCTACACTGAGTGCTGGTCCCACACACTATCTCATTAGTACAGAGTGTGGCTACACTGAATACTGGTCCCACACACTCTCTCATTAGGACTCTTCGCGTTTTGAGTGCTGGGCGACCAAGGTTAGCTTGTTAAGCAGTAGGCGGTAAGCAGCCTGGTACAACCTCCCTGCGCCATAATCCTGCACACTGATCTCCGCCAGCTGGCTAGAATGGATCGACTCCATGGTCTGAAGTCATGTGGTTGCCCTAAAGGTCATGTGGCACTCACATGGGCACTGACCTTCTTCTCCCATGTTCGATGGCCTTGGTGACATGACTAAGCTGTGGGAGCTGTTCAGTTAACGCTACATCTGAGTGTCTGAGGTGGTTCTAGAACATCGGTATCTGTGAATTCATGTAGCCTGAGATGGCTCTAGAACCGCGGTATCTGTGAATTCATGTCGTCTGAGGTGGTTCTAGAACAGCAGTATGTGTGAATTCATTTCATCTGAGGTGGTTCTAGAATGGCAGTATCTGTGAATTCTGTTAGTGCATACTACTCTTACATAGTTACTAGTTCCCTGTTTCATAACCCCCATATTGGGCACTACCTATTTTTTTTTTTTTTTTTTTTTTTTTTTTTATTGAGGCTGTATTTATACTGTCCATAGCATATAAGCCCGGGTACCCAGGCTTGTTTTCAATGCTGGCCAGTTGTAGTGTTGGTGTTATCTTACCACACAGTGAGTGCATACTACTCTTACATGGTTACTAGTGCCCTGTTTCATAACCCCCATATTGGGCACTACCTGTTAGTGCATACTACTCTTATATGGTTACTAGTGCCCTGTTTCATAACCCCCATATTGGGCACTACCTGTTAGTGCATACTACTCTTACATGGTTACTAGTGCCCTGTTTCATAACCCCCATATTGGGCACTACCTGCTAGTGCATAGTACTCTTATATGGTTACTAGTGCCCTGTTTCATAACCCCCATATTGGGCACTACCTGTTAGTGCATACTACTCTTACATGGTTACTAGTGCCCTGTTTCATAACCCCCATATTGGGCACTACCTGTTAGTGCATACTACTCTTATATGGTTACTAGTGCCCTGTTTCATAACCCCCATATTGGGCACTACCTGTTAGTGCATACTACTCTTACATGGTTACTAGTGCCCTGTTTCATAACCCCCATATTGGGCACTACCTGTTAGTGCATACTACTCTTACATGGTTACTAGTGCCCTGTTTCATAACCCCCATATTGGGCACTACCTGTTAGTGCATACTACTCTTATATGGTTACTAGTGCCCTGTTTCATAACCCCCATATTGGGCACTACCTGTTAGTGCATACTACTCTTACATGGTTACTAGTGCCCTGTTTCATAACCCCCATATTGGGCACTACCTGTTAGTGCATACTACTCTTACATGGTTACTAGTGCCCTGTTTCATAACCCCCATATTGGGCACTACCTGTTAGTGCATACTACTCTTACATGGTTACTAGTGCCCTGTTTCATAACCCCCATATTGGACACTACCTGTTAGTGCATACTACTCTTATATGGTTACTAGTGCCCTGTTGCACTACCTGTTAGTGATACTACTCTTCATGGTACTAGTGCCCTGTTTCATAACCCCCATATTGGGCACTACCTATTAGTGCATACTACTCTTATATGGTTACTAGTGCCCTGTTTCATAACCCCCATATTGGGCACTACCTGTTAGTGCATACTACTCTTACATGGTTACTAGTGCCCTGTTTCATAACCCCCATATTGGGCACTACCTATTAGTGCATACTACTCTTATATGGTTACTAGTGCCCTGTTTCATAACCCCCATATTGGGCACTACCTGTTAGTGCATACTACTCTTATATGGTTACTAGTGCCCTGTTTCATAACCCCCATATTGGGCACTACCTGTTAGTGCATACTAGTATTATATGGTTACTAGTGCCCTGTTTCATAAACCCCATATTGGACACTACCTATTAATGCATACTACTCTTACATGGTTACTAGTGCCCTGTTTGATAACCCCCATATTGGGTACTACCTGTCAGTGCATACTACTCTTACATGGTTACTAGTGTCCTGTTTCATAACCCCCAAATTGGACACTACCTGTTAGTGAATACTGCTCTTACATTGTTACTAGTTCCCTATTTCATAAACCCCATATTGGGCACTATCTGTTTGTGCATACTCCTCTTATATGGTTACTGGTGCCCTGTTTCATAACCCCCATATTGGGAACTACCTGTTAGTGTATACTACTCTTCCATATTTACTAGTGCCATGTTTCATAACCCCGATATTGGACACTACCTGTTAGTGCATACTACTCTTACATGGTTACTAGTGCCGTGTTTCATAACCCCATATTGGACACTACCTGTCCGTCCATACTACGCTTACATGGTTACTAGTGCCCTGTTTCATAATCCCCATATTGGACACTACTTGTTAGTGCATACTACTCTTATATGGTTACTAGTGCCCTGTTTCATAACCCATATTGGGTACTACCTGTTACTGCATGCTAGTCTTATGTGGTTCCTAGTGCCGTGTTTCATAACCCACATATTGGGAACTACCTGTTAGTGCATACTACTCTTATGTGGTTACTAGTGCACTGTTTCATAACCCCCATATTGGGAACTACCTGTTAGTGCATACTACTATTATATGATTACTAGTGCCCGTTTCATAGCACCCATATTGGGAACTACCTGTTAGTGCATACTACTATTATATGGTTACTAGTGCCCTGTTTCATAGCCCCCATATTGGGAACTACCTGTTAGTGCATACTACTATTATATGGTTACTAGTGCCCTGTTTCATAGCCCTCATATTGGAAACTACCTGTTAGTGCATACTACTATTACATGGTTACTAGTGCCCTGTTTCATAGCCCCCATATTGGGAACTACCTGTTAGTGCATACTACTATTATATGGTTACTAGTGCCCTGTTTCATAGCCCCCATATTATGCACTACCTGTTATAAGGTTACTAGTGCCCTGTTTCATAACCCCCATATTGGGAACTACCTGTTAGTGCATACTACTATTATATGGTTACTAGTGCCCTGTTTCATAGCCCCCATATTGGGAACTAGCTGTTAGTGCATAGTACTCTTACATCGTTACTAGTGCCCTGTTTCTTAGCCCCCATATTGGGAACTACCTGTCAGTGCATACTACTCTTACATCATTACTAGTGCCCTGTTTGCATGAATCTAAGACGCTCCCCATGTCCCCCTCAGTGATTGCCCACTGCTGCTGCCCCTAGCGGCAGCGTTCCATATTTCCGATGGTACACTTGCAGCAGTCGATACCAAACTTATACAGCACACATTGCAGGTTCTATACCCGGGGAGAGGCTTCAGGGACGGCCTTCTATATCTGTGCCAAAATAGCTGAATCAGCAGCCACGTGACCACCCGGGTAGTTGTGTGGGGCACATGGCTGCCCTGTTGGTTGTATCGAGTGACTGCCCTGTCGGTTGTGTGTCATGTGGCTGCCCTGTTCGTTGTGTGTCATGTGACTGCCCTGTTCATTGCATGTCATGTGGCTGCCCCGTTCGTTGTGTTATGTGACTGACCTGTTTGTTGTGTGTCATGTGACTGCCCTGTTAGTTGTGTGTCATGTGACTGCCCTGTTTGTTGTGTTATGTGACTGCCTGTTGTGTGTTATGTGACTGCCCTGTTGGCTGTCTCTCATGTGACTGTTGTGGTATGGTCATATTTCTCATTCATCAGGCCTCATCAAATCTATCTTGCAAGTCACAGTGAAAGTAGGACAAAGACAAGGTGGACAAGGGAAGAAGTGGGAAGACAACATCAGGGTATTGACAGGCCTCCAGTTTGGCAAGTACCAGAGGGCAGTAGAAAAGAGGACAATACGAGAACACTGGTTGCAAAGTCACCTGTGGTGTTCCAACCACCCTCACGGTTGAGGTATCGATGATGAAATCCAATTGAAATGCATTGGAATAACCCCCCCCCCCCTTACTAATTAATAGGTGCACTAACAAGAAACAGTGGAACGAGGCGTTAGTAATTGTCAGTTTGCTGACATTTTAGTTAAAATTATTTGTCTTTTCTTAGACATTAGTTGTTTAAAAAAGGAAATCTTTTCAATCGATGGCAATTGTGTCAAATCCATCACAATAATAATCCATTTGCAAGTAACAAGTTGACTGTTGTCTAGTGTGTGCCTTAAGAAATATGTGTGTCCAGTGCACTGTGGCACAGACCCTAATAAACCAAATCAAATCACCTCTCAGACCTAGTCCAAGGGCATAGGCTTTAACATATTAACAGTCAGTGAGTTTAGCTGTCAGTGGAGGTGCAGCCCAGAGAACCATTGGCAACCTGAGGTGCGAAAGCTTTCTTTGGAATTGTTGGTTAAAATCTTATTGTGAAAGTAACAGAGCTTAGGCCCCTTGCAATAAGTCTGATAGTGACACAGACTGGGTTAACTTACCAGTCAGAAATGGAGGACCATGCAATATGTGATGCAGTCATCTTTAAATACAGTATGTATTGGTATACATATACATGCATATGTAATATGTATATATGTATAGTTATATGTATATATATCCTTATATAAACGTATATACACATATATATCTAGTGTCTGCCCCTCCCCCCTGTCAAAAGCTGTACATATATATACATAAATATATGCATATGTAATATGTATACACACATATTTACATGTATATTTATATGTATACCCATGTATGTGTATATGTATTTTTATATGTATATCCATCAAACCTCTCTATACCGGCCCCTCCACAAATCGATCGCTTTATCTGTGTCACAACAATACCATTGTAAGGATATTCTAACTCTCTAAACCGACCACCTCCCTAAATGGACCAATTAAAGTCGGTCCCATGGTCGGTCGATTTAGAGAGGTTTTAGTGTATATGTATATGTAGTGCCTCCATGCGAGGGGGGGTCCCTGCCCCGAGCTCGACCTATTTCCTCCTCTCACTGCCTCGTGCTGTCTTTACGGACCGATGAGCACGTAAGCCTGCGTCGTGACTTATAACTGCCACGCCCAATTTCTAAGACCGATGCGCACCGACCCGAGATGGTGTGACCTACAGTCGTCATGTGATGCGCACATAATCCGGCATCTAGAACTTTCCTCAGGCCTTTAGACAGATTACCTACTCCAGTAACATTACACTGATATTGATATAAAACTCCATTTTATATTTCACATTCATTTGGTAAAGTTGCAGTAAGTTTGAATGTAGGTAGTATTCAATTAAACAATGAGTCACATTTTGGCGCATGCTCAGAAGCTACGACCTCGGGTTGCATAAACGAACACACTCGGGGTGGAAAAAATGGTGGTTTAATCCAAAGCTATAAACCAATATAACTACAGTAAAATAGGATTTAAAATAGGTTAGTTTTATTTCCATTTCATTAATCTGGGTTATTACAAGAAGAAATATGTTAAAAACCACTGTAGCTGTTATCCTACAGGATGGTACCAGTGCAAATGTGACGTCATCACTCTTAGCACCCCCAGCCAAGATATGGGTTACTGGGGTCGGGTCGTTTTGCACATGGCACGTGTATATTTAGACTCGACTCGCCGTGTTCTATTTGAAGACCTAGCAACTCGGATGACCCGAGTCGCCCTGGGCATCATAATCGAATCGAGCGCATCAAGAGTAGGCCTATCTAGTGGTCGCCATCTTTTTTGTGTGTGTTTTTATTTTTCAATTCTCTCCCATTTCATCAGATGCATACCAGTATGGATATACAGTGCATGCTGTAATCAGTGGAAATTCAAAACACTCACCAACAACATGAACCCGCAATGCTCGGTGGTGGACAGTTCAGTATACAGCAAAACCTCTCTAAATCGACCCACCATGGAACCAACTTTAAATTGTCCATTTAGGGAGGTAGTCGGTTTAGGGAGTTTGTTTTATCATTACAATGGTATTGTATGGGCAATCGTTTGGAACCCAAATAAAATGATCAATATAGGGGAGTGGTCGATCTGTGGAGGCGGTCATTTAGAGAGGTTTTACTGTATTCAGTGCATGTTGTAATCAAGTGTAGAGTGAATATGCAAAAGCCCAACCAATGCCATGAACCTGCACTGCTCAGTGGTGGACAGTCCAGTGTGCATTTTATTGAGATCCTATGCCTACATAGTGTACAGAGGTCACGAGCAATAACGAGGCCAACGCCCTGAACAATAAGAATAGAGTATCCTTGTACCTTGTGATCAAAGCATGGTAATCACTAATTAAGGATATCTATATATTATATATAAATATTGAACTCTACTACCCTTCAGTTCGACCTTACTGAGCACTAGTGGACCTGTTTGACTATAATTCAGTCGATTCAATGGGGCCATGTTACCCGCACATCCAGGTACATACACAGATACACATGTATATATGATATATTCTCAGTGTCGATATCGTTCATTATTTTTGCATTATCCTAATAACATTTGGCAACATTTATCAGAATTTTGTATACCAGGTATTTCACCATGTACCAGCACCATGACCCGATATCCCACTCAGTCACATTATCCCAACAGTAAGTCAACCAGTCCTTGCCATAATTATCTTAATAATGCCAAATGCCTGGTTATGAAGCGACAAGTATCAATTTGTAAATGATTGGTTTGTCTCGACCAGGACAGTTACCATTAAAATCAACACACCTAACCCTGGCCATGGACGCTTACTATTAATTCTTTGAGCTTCCATACCTCGCAGAACTATAAACCCATCACTCCTCGGACTAGACTGGGGCCTCGAACGTGCCACCTCACACCTGACATCTCTATACTCTTAAGTGTCAATAGTCCACATGACATTCTATAACTGTATAATTATTTTATTCTGTTAGAGACAACATCATGCAGTCCGATGATGTCAAGTGTCTGCCATTTTCTGAGATAAATACATTAGATTGATTGTTGTAATCTATGTTACTTTAGTTTGAAGTAACTTTTATTTTAAATGGCAAACCGTTGAGCTATTTGAAGAATAAACATGTAAAATTAGTTTTGCAGCTGTAATGTGATTAAGCGACCAACGACTGCACACGTTGAGGTCTAGTTTCTTAATGCTTTATTCAGCCCGTGCGATACCACTACACTGGTTCCTCCACTCTGCTCGGTCCCGGCCGTCGCGCCGCTGCCCTGCAGATAACACCATACATAACAGCTCCCTTTCATACGGAGAAACAACATGATGTAATTCTGGAATAAAATACAATGCAGTTTGACTGAAATGTGACAGCCCGTTAATTATTTTCATTTAGGATTTGTCGTGCGCCTTCTACTGTCTTTGCACGTTGCCTTAGTTTGCGGTATGTATCTCGCAGTCTGTGTGCTGGCTAGTTTGAGTTTGTTGTGTCCTTTCGGTCGACAGACCGTACAGTTCATTAGTTTGTGCGGTCTGATCTCATACCGTTCATACCAGCTTGGTTCAACTGGCCCGCACACACCTCCCCTTTCCCAAATGACATATAGATAAGTACATATACAATGGTTTACAGTTTATGACACAATCTGTGAACATGTTATTGGCATTGGTTCTTTAAGCAATACAATTAGTTAATTGTTTGTTTTCTCGTTGAGATATACGCATGCATGGACTATGCTATGACCAGATGATTTTATCACGTGTGTCCTTTCCAGCGATTAGCTGCCATGCCATTACTCATGTCTTGGTTTCTTATCTTTTCTTTGATGTGGCCCTGCGGCCTGACCTTTCTTACTCACTTACTAGGGCTCGTGCCGTTCACACGCTTTTCCTGCTTATCTCGTGAACTTTATCTTCGACCTGCACTGTGTTGATGTTACAACCTGCTCTATGTGTTTGTTTCGACTATGTTAATAGTTTATGTACTAATTTACTGTGCCTTACTGATAGGCTAATCTATTCACCGGTCTTACTTCTCTGCCGCTGCGAGTTACATAGTTAGGTTGCGCATTGTCTGTATTTGGGTTTCGATTTCTGTGTTTGTGTTTGTTGGTTGTGCTTGGTGTCGGAAATATATGTTTCCTGTTTCTTTTAACCGTGTGGTTTTGTTCGTTTCGAATTTCATAATTCCGTGATGCTTCTCCTACTCCTTTTGAAATTCTACCCGGTGCCCAACTTTCTTTGTGTGTTCTGTACTGAACATGTGCACCAGGTTTCAACTCGATGAATTTTCGTCCCGCGTGGCGGTCACAAAATTTCTTTTGGTTAGTTTGTACCTTTTCGATCTGGCTTTGCTTTACTCTCACCGTTTTGGCTTTGAACTGTCTGTCTGTAGACGGTAGTTTGGAACGCAACTTTCTGCTCATTAAGAGCTGCGCGGGTGATGCTTCTAAACCTACGATAGGTGTGTTTCGAAAGTTTAATAGGAAAAGGTTGTAATCTTTGTTTTCGTGATTAGCTTTTTCTATCATTGTTTTTATCGCTTGTATGTGTCTTTCGGCCTGGCCATTGCTTTGTGGATAGTGCGGGCTGGAGAACTTTGTTTCGAACCCATATTCATGTGCAAATTCTTTGTAGTCAGCGCTAGCAAATTGTGGCCCATTGTCGGATACCACGGTGGCTGGGATCCCATGTCTCCCGAATGTTTGTTGCATGGCCCTTATGATTGATTTACTCGTTGTTGACTGTAACTCAATGACTTCGGGATATTTCGAAAAGTAGTCCACTAATATCAGGTAGTGTTGATCCCTGACCTGGAACAGATCTGCTCCGATTTTATTGAATGGCAAGCGTGGTATGTCGTGTGGTGTTAGGGGTTCCCTGTGCTGTCTGTTTCTATATTGCTGACATAGCGTGCATCTTTGAATGATATCTTCTAATTGTGTTTGCATTCCCGGCCAAAATATGTGTTCCCTGGCCAACCTTTTGCTTTTTATGATCCCTTGGTGAGTTTCGTGTAACTTTTCTAGCATTGTTTTGTGCAATTTTTTGGGTATGATGATTCTGTTTCCCTTTAGTAAGAGCTCCCCTTGTCTCGTTATGTCATGTCTGAACGTGTGAAATGGTGTTGCACATTTTTGCATTAGTTTTTTTGTCCTCAGGCCAACCGTTGTCCACCAGTTGCCCTATTTCAGTTAGAGTTGGATCTGCTGTAGTTTCTGCCTTGATGTCCTGCAGGCAGCCTTTCACCACTTCTATTGCGGCGACGCTGATTTCGTTGTCGAACAGGTTATCTGGCTCAGTCCTGGTGGTGTGGTCTCTGGAGAGCGCATCTGCAACGAACATTTCACTGCCTTTGACATATACCAATTCTAGGTCGTAGTTTTGCAATCTCATGCGCATGCGTTGCATCCTAGCAGACAATTGGTGTAGGGGCTTATTTACTATTGACACGAGTGGTTTGTGGTCCGTTTCTACTCTGACCTTTTTCCCGAATAGATAGTTATGAAATTTCGTACAACCGAAACATATGGCCAAAAGCTCCTTCTCGATAACGGCATAGCTACTTTGGGTGTCATCGAGGGCTTTAGACGCCATGGCACTGGGTTGGCCTTCCTGCAGCAGGGCTGCACCTAGTCCTGACTTTGACGCATCTACCTGGAGCGTGATCACTTTGCTCACGTCGTAAAATCGCAGAATGGGGGCGTGTGTGATCATTGTTTTCAGTTTCTGGAATGCTTTGTCGTGATGTTCCTCCCAATGCCATGCCGTTTCTTTCTGGGTCAGTACTCGTAGCGGTTTCGTAATTTGTGCTAAATTGGGGACGAATTTTGCCACATATGCGATCATGCCCAGGAAACGCTGTACTGCCTGTTTGTTTCCTGGCGTTGGCATGTCGTTTATGGCCTGTACCCTTTCGGTGTTTGGGTTTATCCCTTTCGCTGAAATGACATGACCCACATACTTGACACTGGTCTGACATACGGATGACTTGTCTGGGTTTAGTCTCAAATTGACCTGCCTTGCTCTCTCGAGCACGGCACGCAAATTGTCATTGTGTTCCTGGACTGTACTGCCGTAGACGAGAATGTCGTCCGTTACGACGTTCATGTAGGATCTTATTCATTTCATATATGAATATGTCCCCAGCTGTCTTTATACCGAACGGTAGTCTAGTGTATCGGAACCTTCCCCATGGTGTGTTAAACGTACAAAGCTTTGAGCTTTCCGTGTCGAGTCGAATTTGCCAATATTTTTGCGTCTACCACCGAAAAGTATTTTGCCCCATTTAATTTAGCTACCACTTCCTCGATCGTTCTAGTTGGGTAGGGACCCCGCTCTATGGCTTTGTTCAATTTGGTGGGGTCTAAACATATGCGGATTTTATCGTTTTTCTTCACTATCGTTATAGAATTAACCCATGGGGTCGGCTCAGTCTCTTCTACGATAACCCCCAAATGCAACATTCTGTCCAGCTCTTTTCTGACTTGATCCTCAATGGCATGTGGAATCCTTCTCGGAGGATCCACCACGGGAGGTACATGTTTGTCAATGTGAATTTTCGCATCTACCTTAATTGTCCCTAGCCCAGTAAAGACGTCATTAAATTCTTTTACCATGTTCATTGCTTGTTTGTCGTGTTCTGCACTGATGCTGTCTAGGCGGGAGAGTAGATGTAGGCGGACGCACACGTCTTTCCCGAGGATGGCACATCCGCTGCTTGTTATGTGGAATAGCAACAGGTGGTCCCTCACCTGTAGCTCCACCTGACCCAGAGGTGTGATCCTTTCCCCTGAGTACGTTACCAGGCGGCACTTGGCCTGGTTGAGCTCTGCATGCAGCCCTGTGAAGGCGTCTCTGGGGATGATGTTGGCTTCCGAGCCGGTGTCTAGCTTGAAACGGATGTCACGCCCTCCTACAGGTATGGTCTCGTACCATAACTGATCCCGATCCTGCGCATCCTCAGACATCTCGCCCACGAACAGGTCTGTGTCATCCTGGTCGCCCTGCCACTCATCATCGTTGTCCGCGTGTCCCACCGTAATCTCGTTGACCGTTGATGTTTTGCTTCGGCACACCTTTGCGAAATGACCGACCTTGCTGCAGACATCACACGTCTTTCCTCTGGCCGGGCAAGCGTCTCGGTCGGAGCGATGTGAGTAGCCACACCAGCCGCATCTCGGTTGGCTGGCTGCATTTTGGCTTTGTTGACCGCCCCTCGCGGCGGGTCGCCGGTCGGATTGTTGGCGGCCTCCTGATGGTTGGAACTGCCGGCGTGCCGACTCGCGCTGTTGTATAGCATCCAGCGTGTAGTCGGTCGTGTTCCCGGCGGATAACTGGTTGGCTTGGTGTTCGCTTAGACGGCACATTTCCTCACATGTTTGTAAAGTCAGTTTTGGTGTCTGGAGCAAGCGATCTCTCAGCTTGTCGCACCTGATTCCGCTTACCAGTCTGTCCCGTAACAGGGATTCCTCTAGTGCATCGTACTCACATAGGCCAACTCGGTGTTTCAACTCCCGGATGTACGCGTCCATTGACTGTTGGCCCTGGTTATAGTTGTTGAATTTGTACCGGGTTACCGTGATGTTGGTTTTGCCCTCACAGTAAGCCCGGAATGCCTCCTTTAGCGGTTGTAGTTTGTCTCGGTCGGCGGCGGTAAACCGCATCGATTGATGTAGTTTCTGTGCCTCGGTTCCGGTGACATGCAGGAATACCGAACACTGAACTTTTTCGCTCCTGCTTTGGACTCCTGCTGCGGAGGCGTATATATTGAAAGCATGCAGCCATGTCTTCCAATTCGCGGAAATATTTTCCTCCAAATTCAACGGGCTGGGAGGCTTCAACCCTGGTAGTGACATGTCCGTCTAATGTTCCACGTCTGACACCATGTAATGTGATTAAGCGACCAACGACTGCACACGTTGAGGTCTAGTTACTTAATGCTTTATTCAGCCCGTGCGCTACCACTACACTGGTTCCTCCGCTCTGCTCGGTCCCGGCCGTCGCGCCGCTGCCCTGCAGATAACACCATACATAACAGCCAGCAAGCACACCAACATTCTGACTGCACGGGCTTCAGCAGTAACAGGTTCTATTAAATTGGCATAATATCCTATTCTATGCAACAACTAATACTTTATAAGTTTACTAGTATCTAAGTTGGATATGTTCGTTTAATAAAGTCACAGTTGTAGTATATGTATGGAGAACAAGCTGGTCCCAGCAAGAGGGGGTCACGTTGTAAAATATTCCGATATACGGCATTGGGGGGAATGCAAATGTTCTATTACTAAAAAGGTATACATGACCAAAGCACATGTAGGTATATATATGTAAGTGCTGGTGGTGCCTGAGTGGAATGTAAATAGACATAGTGGTGCTGGCAGGGTTGTGTGTAAGAAGGGGCACTCAGAGCCTACCCCCTCCCCCTCCCCCTTCGCTGGGTAGGATCACCACACTCAGGGTCAAGGTTCAAGGCTGGTGGT
The DNA here is from genome assembly GCA_030323885.1 of Branchipolynoe longqiensis. Lineage (NCBI taxonomy): Eukaryota > Metazoa > Annelida > Polychaeta > Phyllodocida > Polynoidae > Branchipolynoe > Branchipolynoe longqiensis. Next base: position 6,451,498 of record CM059197.1, on the reverse strand, counting down.
GGCCAGAGGGGCCACACAGCTTGGTGGTGGTGGGCAGACCACTGGTAGCCATGGGGACCAGGAATGCTGGATCCCTATTGGTAGGGCCAAGAATGCGTGTTTCCCATTGGGGGAAAGGGGTGGGGTGATACTCTACAATGAACCCATGTACTATATATAATAAACCAGAGAGGCTTGGACTCTCTCTTCTTACACTCTTGCTTTACTTTCTCTCTTTCTCTCCATCTGTATTATTTTTCACCTTAGCCTACCGACATAGCCACAGACTCGAACACACAACCCTACAACATGATGCAGGTGACGTGGTAGATCGGGAACAGAATAAACTCACTTAGCCTTCAGACTTCATTGCGTTTGTGTCTGTCTTCTCTACATGGTGACAGATATTAAGACCCTTCTAAGACATGGCTGTGTCAGGCCTGAAACCGCCAGCTCCACTCAACCTAAAAGGAAATTTGGCCATAAACTGGTGTGTGTGGCATGGAGTATATGAATTGTGTGCCCACACCACGAGACGCTTGACGAAGAGCAAAAAAGTGCAGTGCTGTGCTTTCCTTCACTTAACAGGTTTGGAGGCTCAAAAGCTGTTTCATATTATGAACTTAGAGAGTGGAGACTGACAGAAAATAGGCATGATAATGGCCGCATACCGGGACTATTGTCACGGAAAAACTAACAGAACCATAGTCCGGTACAAATTCAATAGTTATAACAAGACGACACAGGACATTGAGACGTATATATGCAAACTACAATATAAAATATCATTGCATGACTATAGAGTGACCGAGGAGTCAATACTATGTGGCAGACTCGTCTGTGGTATTAAGGAGAATGTGGTGAAGGATAAGCTGTTACAGACGGAGAATTTAGCAGTTCCTGGAAATATGCAGACTCAGCGAAAAGAACTTGGACCAACTAACAAGCATGACCGACAACACCTATGACTCTGAAGTGCTTGCGGTCAACCAGTGTGACAACCGAAGGTCACGCCCCAAACAAGCCGCCCACCCACACCTGCCAGTCGTGACCCCAGATGGCGGGAAAGTAGGAATGCCCCTCCAAGCCACGCTAATTGCACAAGGTGTGGGTACTCACATGCGCGGGACAACTGCCCGGCCAGGGGAAAGGAATTGGTCATTGGTCATTTCACCTGAGTGTGTAGAAGCGGGCAACGTCAACAGGCACCTGTAGATCTATGTATTAGACGTAGAAGATGAAGGCACCCTGGCTGAATGGTTCGCGGATGACACAGAGGAAGACGAGCCAGACGACCTATTCATGGGCACAATATCGAAGCATCGAGAAGGTTCGAGTCTCTGGTACGAGACTATCCATATAGGCGGCAACAAGATATCCTTCATGTTGGACTGCGGGTCGGAGGCCAACATCATACCCGAAAGCGTGTTCATGTCATTACCCAACGTGGAACTGAGGAAGCCGAGGTGCAGACTGGTCACCTATTCAGGAGAAAGGATCCGGCCCAGAGGAGAAGACACCATCAACATACACAGACACTTGATGCTGTTTCAAGTGATCAACAGCGGATCTGCTATATTTGGAAAAGACACGTGTGTGACTCTGGGACTGCTCAACCGAGTACAAGCGATGAACATAGAAAGGAAGCAGCCGATGGACGATGAAGACCCCAAATTGCGGGTAAATAAGTACCATAATGTATTCAAAGATCTAGGCTGTATTAAAGTTAATGCAATGATTCATGTAGACCGAAATGTACCCGCTGTAATCAATCCACCTAGGCGTATACCGCATGCTATAAGTGACGCTGTACAAAATGAACTAGAACAAATGATTAACATAGGCGTAATTGTTAAGCAACAGGAGCCGACACCTTTGGTAAACTCTATTACCATCGTGAAAAAAACTAATATGTTGTGTATCTGCCTTGACCTGACCAAGCTAAACAAGGCCATATTAGTGGCCCTTATCCAATTCAGACGGTCGAGCAGGTAGTGGCAAACATGTCAGGTGCTAAATTCTTCTCGGTACTCGATGCACAAAGAGGGTACTGTCAGATCCTGTTAGATAAACCTAGTTCATTGTTATGCACTTTTAACACACCCTGCATGGTATGCAGGTATAGCAATACCTCAGGGAGTTTGATGCCCCTGCCCTGCAGAGTTGTAAACCACTGCCTTGTGGTACAGGTTCTTGACAGAACCGAAGGCTAAGGGAGCAAGCCCTAAACAGAAAACCATGTCACTGTGGCAGCATTAAGGGCCGTTGATGTATGGAACTCCCAACATCTCCCGACCAGCCACTGCAGGGACAAATAGTTTTGCGCCTGTCTTGAATGTTCTTGCTGGTGTGAAACCTCTATTTGCTCCCCGAGAGAGTGCCGCTGGTAACTTGCAAAAGCCAGCAGCACTTCAACACTTTTGCAGGCAGCTTTCATGAAATATGACATTATGGCCGCGACTCATGGCCACAACTCTCACAGCAGAGAGCTAAATGGAGAGCGGCAGTCAAGTAATGAACGCAGTCTTTGTCGCATCGCGACCGACAGCATGATGATGATGATGATGGGGGTGGTATAGATACACCCAGCTGCCTTTCGGTATAAGGATGGCCAGGGATATCTTTATCCAAGAAGTGGAGAACATACTAAAGGGCCTCCCAGGAATGGACATAGTAGCAGACTACATATTGTTATATGGTGTAACTAAGAGTGAGCATAACGAGAGGTTAGAGGCTGTTTTGAAATGGGCAGAGGAAGTCGGGTTGAAATTGAACCCGGACAAATTAAAATTGTGCAAATCACAAGTTGAGTACATAGGCCATGTGCTTACTGCTGAGGGCCTCATGCCCAATCCGGATAGAGTGCATGCAATCACAGACATGCCTACACCCTCCGATAAGGCAAGCATGCGGCGCTTTTAAGGAATGGTGGGTTATGTCCATGAATTTATTCCTAACCTCTCGGATATTGCCAAGCCATTAAGGTTATTGCTGTCTAAAATTCTGTGTGAATGATCAGCACTTGTTCTAAATAAAAGATTAACTCCACACAGTAGGCAAGTACAAAGTGTACCTTTTATTATTCATGGTTTAATGCTAACGTGTTCACATTGTGTGGCTGCTCTATTTCATAATTGTATTATAATGTTATCTCCTTTTAATTTACTCCACCTCAAATAAAACTACCCACCCAAATTTTGTGTATTTTATTTTATGCACATTTCCGCAGATCATGTTGTAGATAACCCGATGCTGGTTCATGTTGTCGGCGAGTTCTTTTCAGGAATCTCTATTCCAGCCCTTAGCCATTGTCTAAACAAAGGTCGCCACTATGGTGAATGAACTTTGGCACCACCAAGCGGCCATGATGTGAACTGGAATACGACTACCATTCTACTAAGTATTCTATATGGGTATTTAGTAGGTGGTGATTTGTACATTTTTGAAGAGCTAGCTGGAACTAGTATTTCATCCATGTTTGTATGACTCCTAATCTAAAAAAAATTATCAACATTTCTAATTGATGAATATGTGAAGAGTTCAGTCACAAAACCCTATAAACGCCAATCAAAAAATTGTAATAAACCTTGGAGTCAAACCTTCAAAAGGTTCATGTTTTACATTCCTATATTTTTGTTCATTGCTCCATGACCATTTCACCACATACAAAGTGGAAATCGTGATAATTAAAATAACCTTCAGGTATGAATCTTTTATTTTAATGAAATTATTGGATTGGTTTTTACAGGGTTAAACTCCTCAAGATCTACTTTCTTCAAGGGCTGTAACTAACGGCTATAATTAAAGCTATAGATCTAAACAAACTTCTGCTAAGATATAATCTTCCAGTCCTTGACTGGGCCCAGGTTGGAACTTCAAAGGTGTTTCCCTAAGGAATCATCAACTTTCATTGTAAAATAGTACTTTGCAGATCCACCATGTCAACAACTTTGTTAACTAGTCAATCCTCCAAATAAACAATAATGAAGATGCTGGGAAGGCTTTTTGTGTGTGTGTATGTGTTTTTATTCTAATGTGTTTAATTTATTTAAATCTGTTGTTGCGGGTTCATAATTGGATCAAATGTTGGGCAATGTTTGAGTGTGCTGCCTATTTCTGTCTGCATGTGTCCTAAGATTCCCTCAAGCATGACCATATGAACACATGACTGTCTTGCATATCTATTGGAAGTAGACACACCTTCAGGACACTTGACGTCGCCTGATGCAGTAGTGCACACAGAGAGCTCCCTTCTACACAGCGGTGAGTGCAGCTAACAGACAATGTCATTTACTAAGGCATTAGCCAGAATGCACCAGGAATACCATTATGTATGATAGATAACATCATATGCACTAACCTTGCTGCATCGTATGATAACATGACAATATGTCTATATATCAATATCTACACATATATATTTATATTTATATATTTGTATAGATAAAATATATATAAATAGGAGGCTACATCTATATAATATGAAACAATAGGAGCCTACATCTATATAATATGGAAGGCCATTTCTTGTTTTATTCAGTATTTAGACATCATTAAATGCTTAATGATAACCTATACATAAGTATATTTAGACATATGTACATTTATACATATGTTTACATGTATTTAGACAGATCATCAGATCGATTTGATCATATGTTAAAATACACACATAATTAATCATATCATGAAATCGATTTGATGATCTGTCTAAATACATTTAAACATATGTCTAAATGTGCTATATTTAATCCCCCTCTCCACTCTCCCTCTCCCCTTCCCCCTCCCGCTCACTGTCCCCCACCCCTCTCCCCTTCTCCCCGTCCCCACCCCTTCCCCCTCTCCCTCCCCGTCCCCTTCCCCTCCCCATCACCCTTCCCTCTCCGTCCCCCTCCCCCTCCCTCTTCCTCTTTCCCACTCCCTCTCTCTCCCCCCTCTCCCTCCCCCCTCTCCCCGTCCACCCCCCTCTATGCCGTATCCCCCTCTCTGCCCATATGTGCCGTATCTCACTATATGCCATATCTGCCGTGTCTGTCTATGTCCCGTATGTGCCGTATCTGTTGTATGTGCCGTATCTGCCTATCTGCCGTATCCCCCTCTCTGCCCATATGTGCCATATCTCACTATATGCCAGCTCTGCAAAGTCACAATCAAACTCCTGAACATAGTTAATTTGAAATAACCAAGAACATGAACAAATCATGATGTGTGGCATCATATAAGCCATTCCTCTAATGTACACACTGGAGGTGGGTGTGGCTGTGGGTGTGGGTGTGGGTGCAGAGTGGGAGTTCTCTCTGTGTGGTATATCCACCACACAGTATATGTGTATGTCCATATACACACACACACATATATATATGCACACACCTATATATATATATATATATATATGCATAATTATATACATATATATGCATATATGTGCATATATACCCATATATATGTGCAGATATGTATATAAACGTATATATGCACCTGTATACGTGTATATATGCATACATACATATATGCGCATATATATATATGTAGATGTGCGTATATATGTGTATTTATGCGCATATATACACATATATTCGCATATAAGTATATATGAATATATATGTATATAAGTAACGGTATGTTTCTAAGCATATATATGCATAATTATATATATAAACACGCATATATGTGGATGTATGTGCCTATATACGCATATATGCACATATATAATGTCCAGATATGTTTATATACACATATATATACAAGGATGGACACTGGAGGTGGGTGTGGGTGTGGGTGCAGAGTGGGATTTCCCTCTGTGTGGTATATCCGCCACACAGTATATGTGTATGTGCATATACACACCAACATATGACTCACACTACCCTAAGTTTTTCAGTTAGACAGTTGTGTTGGGGTAACCCTGGGTAGGAGTTAGCCCACCTGATACCTCCTACCCCCCCCCCCCCCACACACACACAATCTAAGTAAGACAACAGTAACACAGCAACACAGGTCTGCAACCCATACCCCCACCAGTCGACCTTTAGCTACACCATGCTGGTCAGTCAGGAATCAATGATGATGTGGTGATAGTCATATTGATTACTCGTTATTCACATGGTTTAAGGACTTCCTCTGTACCTCAGATGGCAGAGTTTTGGTCTCAAGATCAGAGGGTAACTGGTTCGAAACTTGGAACTGGAATCATTTTTGTTTAAAGAATGTTTTACCACTTTTATTGAATGCATAATTATATTAATATTCACTGAGGACGCTTACTATCAGCAACGACTCAGTCATACTATAAAAGGGACGGCCATCCACGGCTCAGTGGTTGCTACTAGCTACTGTTCTTACTGTATCCGTCCACCAGGTGGACTTATCGGTGACCAAGCTGTGCTCGGCCCGGCCCCATAGCACATCAACAACAACTTTACCCAGTTGGACTTTTGTGCTTGCGCTCACCTCCGTATTTTGCTACCTCACGTACGATTCAAATGTTATTTATTATTGATTTTGAGTCGAAATTGGAGATATTGGATTACACAGACTTCGTTGCCCATTCTTACGGAGACTCATATCGCCATCACAACATTTGCACTTTTGTGCTTGCGCTCACCTCACGTACGATTCAAATGTTATTTATTATTGATTTTGGGTCGAAATTGGTGATATTGGATTACACAGACTTCGTTGCCCATTCTTACGGAGACTCATATCGCCATCACTGTTTTCGGTACACACGATTGACCTGTCTTTGTTTACATCTGCCAATATACTCTAGGTGGCGCCAGTCGTCGCCAGTCGTCGCCTCCCCACCCCTTAACTCTTGCTTTCCCCACTAGGAGACGCCACTGTAGCACTGTAGACGCCACTGTAGCACCATACTCCTGCTGGTGCACTGTTAGGGGGTGTTTACGCTGCCTGTCACCGTGTAGCTCGGATGATACGTGGGTTTGGGTTACGTTCATTTGTGGATTAGCATCGCGTAGTGTTGTGTCAGCGCCGTGTTTTTATCGACAAATTGCCTGACAAATTGCCTGATGATGCCGGTGTCCAAAACCACAACCACAACCACAACCAACACCAACAACAATCAACAATCAACAACCAATATAACGACACTGAAATGTACTGTAAATGTCAACAAACAACCCAACTGGGGTAGATGCGGTGATCTTTGAAGCGAAAAACATGCCAAAATCAATTTTGCAAACGTAAATGTTGAACGTAGTTTTTATTGTCTGATCGCGCCTAACGCCAATCGCGCCTAACGCCAATCGCCAATCACCAACATTGCAACAAACAACAATCCAACACAAACAACAACAACCACAACGAACAACAGTCGACACAACCAACTAACAAACAACACACCCAACAACCACCAACAAACAACACAACCAACAACCAACCGCAACCAACACCACTCAACAACCAAACAACAACCAAACAAACAGCCAACAACTGAACAACCAATCCTATCACGCCAATCACCAACAAACAACAAACAAACAACCGCAACCAACAGTCAACACAACCATACAACAATCAACACACCCATCAAACAACAACAATCAACGATCAACAACCACAACACAAAAAAAACAACCCCAACCAACAAACAAACAACACAACCAACAAAAACTAACAAACAACAACACTCAAATGAACAACCAATCCTACCAACAACACCCAACAAACAACAACAATCAACAACCACAACACAACCAAACAACACAACCAAAAACCAACTAACAGACAACACAACCAACAACCAACCGCAACCACCATCAGTCAACGCAACCAAACAACAAACAACACAACCAACAACAACCACCAAACACCGAAACAACAACCAACAAACAACAAACAACACAAAACCAACAACAACTGCAACCAACAACAGTCAACACAAACAAAACCAAAAACACAAACCAACCAAACAACAAAACAACAAAACAAACACAAACAACTAACAACCAATCCTATCACTCAATCACCAACAAACAACAAACAAACAACCGCAAACCAACAACAGTCAACACACCAAATAACAATCAACCAACCAACCAACAACAACAATCAACAACCACAACACAAACAAACAACCACAACCAACAAACAACACAACCAACAAACAACACAACCAACAAACAACCCACAACACCAACCAATCCTATCACACCACTCACAACCAAACAACACAACCAACAAACAACCAACAACAACAACCAATCCTATCACGCCAATCACAACCAAACAATCAACAATCAA